>JAGXJF010005629.1:0-61334 GCA_019208055.1 Stipa capillata | reverse complement strand
TCCTAGAGGGAATGGTCATGTTACATGAGACGTTGCATGAGATGTACAGAAATTGGATAGTGTTATTTTTAAGGTTGACTTCGAGAAAGCTTACGACAAGATTAAGGTGCCTTTTCTCCATCAGACCTTGAAATTGAAAGGTTTTTCTCCCATATGGTGTAATTAGATTATACAATTCATTCAAAGCGTAAGCCTTTTTTTAGACAAGAAGATCTTGCGACAGACGGCCTTATGTCACCCATTCTTTTTTAACATTGTTGTGGATGCATTGACCATCATTTCAAAAAGGGTAAGGACAACGGTATTATCTCACGAGTGGCACCTCATTTGGTCCAGGATGGTCTACCTATCCTTTAGTATGTTGATGATACCATCTTTTACATGGATCATGATATTGAGCAAGTCAAGAACCATAAACTCATTCTATGTGCTTTCGAGCAACTCTCCGGGCTCGAGATAAACTTTCACAAGAGTGAGCTTCTTTTTTGCTAAGGCTAAAGAATGGGAGACCTAGTACACTTTTTGGTTGTGAGCAGGGAGAAGGGGGGGTCCTTCCAGATATCTTAGCATCACAATGCATTATAGGAAGCTCAGGAACAACGAGTGAAAAGCAATTGAAAATCTTTTGGAAGAGAGATTCGGTAGCTGAAAAGGCAATAATCTATCTATGGTGGTAGATTGGTGCTCATAAATTCCATTTTATCCAGTCTACCAATCTTCATGTCATCATTCTTTGAGGTTCATAAAGGGGTATGGAAAATGTTGGATTATTACTAATCCTATTTTTATTGGCAAAATGATAGCCACAAACATAAATATCATCCAGCTAAATGGAGCATTGTATGCCGGCCAAAGGAGTAAGGAGGGTTAGGCATTTGAAATTTAAAACTGAGGACGGAGTTTGGCATCGCCTTCTAAAAATAAGTAGCTTTAGAGCAAAACATTCTCACAAGCGGAATTCTGTTGCGGAGACTCCTAGTTTTGGGCAGGCCTTATGAAGATTAAGCAATTTTTCTTCCAATTGGACAAGTTTAATATATAGAATGGTCCCGAAACCTGGTTTGGGGATGGTATCTGGTTAGGCAATGAGCCACTTTATTTACAATACCCTACTCCCTACAATTTTGCAAGAAAGAGACATGCCATGGTGGAACAAGTCTTTGCGATTGTTCCTTTCAACATTTTTTTTTGGTGAGCGATAATCGGGCCTAAACTAGCTATATTAACTGACCATGTTGTTCAGGTGTCCACCGCAATTTAAACAACCCAGTAAGATGAATCCCATTGATCTTTACATCGGAGTGGTAGTTTTGTAGTCCAATTGATGTATTAGACCCTCATGAGTAACTACACCCAGTTTTAGTGTGAACATTTGTGGAAGCTGAAAGCGCCACTCATGAGGTATTTAGGACGGAGAGTGGTTCTCACAAAAGATAGCAAAATGCAATTGACTAGGAGTAAGATTGTTGTTTCTGTGATCAAAATGATATGATACAACATTTCTTTTTTGATTTTCCTATTGCCCAATTAGTAGAGAGTATAGTCCACATTGCCTTTGGTTTGGTCCACCATGTGGTGTTTCCCATATCTATACTATTATACAGTTTATCAAATTTGAACTAGAGTTGAGAAGGAAACCTATCCATTGATTGGGTCCAATCTGATGGTCCAGAGTGAAGGGATTCACGGTGTACACCATTCGGGCACAACCAATCCACATTCTTCTAGGACCTTCATCCTCACTACATAAGATTAATATAGGGAGTCAACAACTAAGATGATGTCGAGCTCGAGGAGGGAGAAGCATTTTCGCCGGTGGGAGCCACACGGGAGGCCTAGATGTTACGAGCCGCCGTTGACCATTGCATCTCTGTGACTCCGTCCAGGACTTCATTGTGTCTATGCACGAGAGTAGTGACAAAGCTTGATGCGGCACAAGTACTTTGCCATACAAGCCCTTGACAAGTTGAAAGTTTGCAGTGAGGGAGTGCTTCCTTGGACGTAGAGGTGAGAGAATCACTCTTCCATGACTTCTCTATGGGGAATACCAAGAGAGAGAGAGAGAGAAACAAAGCAGGTTGCCGCTTTCCATGACAAAGACGTGAGAGAATCGTTCTGCAAGGTTCAGCTTGTGACTTGTTTTCTTTCCTTATGATAATCAGGATCCTATGTGCACAGTGCCACAGTGCATGTAATGAGAAATTTTTGTTTACTAAAAAAAATCCCTATTAATTCTTTAAGATAAAAAAGAGCTTTATTGCCTCTCAATCTCTATGTCGAAAGAGGTAGACAGACAAAAACCTCTATTAATTTCATTTGAAACGATGTGACACTAATATAAAAGTACTCTCAAACCAGGTATTTATATAATAAAACTGCGTAATTATTTTGGACTGGTAGAGTAAATCATATTTGAAACTGTAATACCGAGAAGTGCAAAGAATATACATTTCACTAGTGTTGTGATAGTCGCTGAATGGCTTGAGGAGGTACTACCATCTCATATACTAGTTGGGGCAACAACAATGTGTTGGTTATATCCTAAAGATGTTATTTTTGACAAAAGAAACTTTTATCATCGAAATCATGTGGTCTTTAGGTGTTCTAGTTTGTTGCGATCTTGGGTTCCCTTGTAGAAACTGGAATTCAGGGAGGTGATGGCCGAGGGGAGCCAGCGACTAGAGGCTGTGGTGATGGAGCTGTTCTCGTTTAGCTATTGGTATAGGATCAGGCGGTTGGTTGGTAGAGGAAATTTGACGCCGTGATTAGTTCTATCTATTTTAAGTTATCTTGATTTGGATATTAGCTTGTGAGGTACTTTTTCCTTATTTCATAGACCTTGTAATAATCAACTTGTGATGGGTGGCCACACCTTCTTAGAGGCCGATAGATCAATAAGTCTTCCTTTTTTAGAGAAAAGAAGAAAAAACTATCTAATATCTTGTTGGTGCAATCTACTTACAGTACTACAGAAGCAATCATCGTAGACACCTTATCATAGACGATTCATTAAACCTGCTTGTAATTAACCTCGTTAGAGATGTTTTTAGTTAAAATGGACATCACATATGGTTTTTTAACAAAATCGTCTGTTCGTGATAACCTACTCATCGTAGATGGTTTTTTATTTAAAAACATTCTATGACATATAATACCAACATATCATATGTGGTTTTCTAATTAAACTATCTGTGACTTAAATCACTAGAAAACCAGCAGAACCCAAGATAGCCACCAACCTGGGAATGAGTTAAATTACCACCTAAACTCTAAATCCATCTCTCTCCTACTCCTCCTCAGCGGTGTTGCAATGCACTCCCTCTCTCCTTCTCTTCATCTCCCTAGCAGCGCCGCACAACACTCATCCCCTCCACCGCATCCCCTCTGCCATATAACTCCACCACATCTGTGGCGTACCCGGTTTTAAGACAGGATAATCCCTGGTGTTTACTGTACTGGTCTCATGATCAGTGGCCAGTACACACAAGTTAACCTGTATATCATTGTCATAATCACACATATTAGTAAATGATATACAAAAAGACCATCAAACCGAGGTATTATACCTGTAGCCCAATGGCTAAAATCTTGTAGCAGAAATCACGCGGTGATGTGGCCCATCAATATGCCATACCCGACAGGCAACTGACTAGGGTTACACCCTAGCCTTCACGAATACTATCGCAGTTCTCGGAACTTGTGCCTCCTTCGTTTGGCCAAATCAACAAGCCAAGTGTGTACATTGAATGTACTCCCAGGCATCCCGCATGGGGAGTATAACAGATATATTTTATGCAAGACTTGTTGAACAAAACGGCTCTAACCTAGGTTGTGTGTTGAGCAGAAAAGTAAGTTCTCGTTAAAATATGAATTAATAGATTCAAGAGCATTTTCGCAATCGAGCTCGTCTCTGACGAGACAGAATCCAGTAGTAGAAACTTCTGCTACACAATGTTAGATAAAGGCTGATAGCTATGTCTATCGCCTCTGAATTTCCCTAGAGCCTACCCGTGCTACCATCTTGTAGCATGGGCTAGATTTCACTTCTGCAATTCCTCGCTACCCGCCCGTAGCTGAAACTGCACACTGTGGACACATCATGCCACGTCCTTAATCCAATTCCCCAGATTTCACAATCAAAACTTAGTCTAACCAGTGTGTGGTCTGTCCATGTTGTGTCCATAAGTGAGGATGCGGCTATTCGAATAGATTTTAACACTCTACAGAGGTCATACGGCTTTTGTCACACCCTGTTTCCAAGTAACCCTATTTCTGAAAATCTAAAACCCTAATACACGTATATGCGTATATGCGTATATGTTCTTCGATCAAGCTGTCATGCATTTGGGATTTCAACTCTTCTCAAAGCATGTCATTTCATGGGAACACACTTGAGTTAGATTGCACCGTCATGCAACGAACCCAAGTCGTACCCCCCTTTTTTATCGTATGTGCATATAAAACCCTAATTGGAACACACGCACCGTATACGCACGAGCCCTTTCCAAACCCAAACCCTAGTGGCAACCCACCCATCTTTGCTCTCGGCTCTCAAAGTATGGACCCTATCCTTCCCCATGCCTCCCATCTACCGTGCCATCGTCCGAAACCCTAAAACCTAATCTATCGCTCTAATTCTTAATAAATTATCCATCAGGCAGAAACCCTAAAATCCATATCGCATGTGTTTTCTTCCACCCAAAAATTCTAGAAAAATTCCAGAAACTTCTTGAAGCTATTTGTCACCGATCCATGAAATAACATTTGAGGGTCCAGTTCAAAATCTTTGATTACATTCAAATTTAAATTCTGATCAGATTTCCACTTTGAACTGCAACTCATACAGATAGAACTCAGAAAAATCCCAGAAAATTCTACAAGACTTATCCAAGTACCAATGGCTCAAATGCGCAAAAACATGCATATGTCCAGTTCAGGATTTTAGTGGAAACCCTATCAAACACCTCTGCTCCATTTTACTTCTCGCATGAAATCAAAGCTCAAACCCCACCCCTCTTACCCCCAAACTTTTGCTAGAGTCCCTGTTATACACAGGCACCTTTCCCCAACCCTTCTCACCTCAGTAAGAGGTCCACTCTACAGGTTTCAACCCTAGTGGCATTAATGCCGACATTGGCAAGCCTTAGGGCAACCTTGCTCCCCACGGTATCCAAGCTAGCTCCTTCCTATTTTCTTTCCCCTCTGGTCAGCTCAGCACCGCTGACCTCCTCTGGCACCTCCCCAGCATGCCTAGACACACTTGTGCACACGCATGCCACTCGGGGGCATGCCCTGGCAATGTTTTGGACACGCGTCAGTGCATGGCAGTACCGACCGCCGGCATCACCCACACGCCAGCCATAGCTCTGTCGCCGGCCAGCTAAACCCGCACGCCACAACGTTCCTCTGACCACTAGTGAGCTCTGCACGCCACGGAATCGACCCTGCACCCCCTCGGCGCCGTGCACGGCTAAGTCCAGTAGCCACCCCCTGACTGCCCCGCAGACTACCTATTTAGGGACGTCGTGAGCACCCCAGCCTCTCCACCAGATCCATTCTACTCCCTTGAAGCTCCCACACCCGCTGTTTTCCCCAGAGCTCCCACCATTCCCCCCCCCCAATGGCTAGTTCTTGCTGCCACTGATCTCCCTAAAATCCGAGAGAAGCAAGCCACCCCAGCACCAACCCATCTCACCATCGTCTTCCCCATTCCCTTCCCTTCCCAAAACCAGCTTCAATTTTTTCTATAGAGCCGCCAGTGCCAAAAGCCTCTTTCTCGCTAGAAACCTCACCAGAGAAGCACCGCCACCGCTGCCCTCGGCCACCAGCCCGGAGGTGCAACTCGGAGCCTCCGGCCAGTGGACCTAGCAGCCTCTGAACCGGTAAGGGAGCAGCGCCACTGCCAGGTGGGCCTGCCTTTCCCGCCAGGCCCACGACGGGTAAGTGGCGATGCCCCGGCCTTCCCTCCGTCTTCGTAGCCAGAAGGCGTAAAGCCCCTCTGAAGAAGGCGTAAAAGCTAGAAAACCGCTGGTTCCTTATTCCAGAACCGGTTCCAAACTTGGTTCGACCGGTTCACCTAGAAATAATCCGATTCTTGAGAAACTTCTAAAATAAAAGTTGATCCTAAGAATATTTAGCAACTTTTGGTTCAAATAGATTTTCAAAAATTTAAACTTTTCTTGCTGTATAGAGGGTAATTCAAATATCCCTTTTGAATTCAAGCACATTTTGAATTTCCTTTTTAACTTGTGACCCATTCTAAAATCCCAAACATGTTGGAGCTTTAATCTTCTGAAATCTAGCATGAAAACACCAACATGTATGTATATACATATGTGGCATGGTTCAAAACATGAAGGAAGCATATGAGAGATCTAAAAACCCTAATATCGAGCCCAATGCATATATATGTTAGGGTAGCATCTAAACATGTTAGAAATTACTGAAATGTCATGAAAGCTAGAATGCATGCATGCTGATCTCTGTGGAGTTCCGTCATTTGTCTTTTGTTGCACTTGGTTTCCTTATCCGAGGTTTTTCCCGAACGTGTAGTTGACGGTGTGAGGTACGTTCGTCAGGAGGAGCCAAAATCATCCCCACGTCCGGATCAAGACCAGGAACTGCCAGGTAAGCTTCCCACCCTTGATCATGTTGAATCCCAAGTCTATGAAATGATATTTTGTTTATGAAGAAAAGTTATGACCGATGATTAGCAAACCCTAGTTCGACACTGAACTCCTTGTCACCCTAAGGATTACATATTCTAGAAAAGTTAACGGAAACCTAGGGTAGTATATATATACTTACTCAGCTTAGCCCTACAGTAGAAAAAGTAGGTTTTCAAAAGGGAAGGAATACCCCATATTTCATGTGGTGAAAAGTTTGAAAAAGAACCGTCATGTCCGAAGGTGTATGAAGGTAGTATATCCATGGGTGGGATATTTTGCCTAAAAGAGGTTTTGCAAAAACCTAAAAACAACATGGAGAAGATTTTGATCTGGGTCAGAAATGAAGGGGGAAAGCAGGAAGAATGTTATACGCGAGGTAAAGCCCGGCGTGGTTCTCGTTGTCCGTTTACGAACGTGGTGAGAAGTCCCTCTCAGATCACATAAGGACCGAGCTTAAGTGCCGTTTGGCCAAGTCTTACCGTACGTCCACATGTCCTTTATGGGGAGGACTTGACCTAGTACCCGGTCTGAGACTAGCATGAACCCGTAGGTAGTGTGGAAGTGTGTAGATGAGGTTGTAGCCTCTGTAGAGAACAGTTTCCATTGAAGCGATGTCGTGTTCGCCACAAAGTTGGAACACCAACCTCCTTGTAGCGATGTTACTGACTCAAGCTAGGTTTGGGATATGTCCTTCTGGCGGGTTCATGGCTAGGTTTACTCCGGTGAAGAGTCTCGTTGTACTAGCTCTGGTAGTATGCGGTGCACAGTATATCCAAGGTGACCTACATCGTGTGGGTAAAGCTGTACCACCTCTGCAGAGGGTTAAAAACTATTCGAATAGCCATGTCCACGGTCATGGACGAACTTGGTTGGGCCACACTAAAGTAGATTGGTTTTGAAAACCTAAAATGTGGTTATGGGTTTAAGGACGCGATCCGCCGTGTTCGTAGAATGGCTTGGATGTTCCCCGTCATGGCGGGAGGAGTGAAGAAGGGATTTCCCCGTTGAAGCAGGCAAACCCTAGTATCCCCGTTGTAGCAGGTGAGCATAAGACTCCCCGTTGAAGCGGGTGATTACCGGACTTTCTGTTGTAGCGGAAAGCACAGATGAATCCCGTTGTAGTGGGAAGAAGAAAGTGAACAGATGCTGGTCTCGCAATACCGTGACAATTTATGAAAATTGCTTTTAATATCTATTTACATATTTCATGCAAACTTACTTTCTCGCACAATATGAAACATAGGCTACAGACATTTCTTGAAATACCCTTGCATGCATTTATATCCGTGTCAAACTCCCTGGTGGGAAGTTTGCGAGTACATTCAATGTACTCACCTGGTTTGTTGATGTGGCCAAATGATGAGGAGGAGTACCAGACCAGAGATAGCGATAGTGACTTCGAAGCGTAGGGTTTCAACCCCCAGTCAGTTGCCTGTGGTTTGGCATACCGATGGGTTATCTACCGCGTGTTTATTTCCGCTGTAGTTTAATTTCGGCCAATAGGCCTGGTTTGTACTAATAAAGACCAAATATGGCTATTTGTGTAATGAACGATGTATTGCATGTCTATGCTATCAAGTGCTTGTGTGTGCTAGCCACTGATCATGGGACTAGCACGGTAAACACAGGGGTTTATCCAGCCTCAAAACCGGGTACGCCACAGCTTGGTATCAGAGCCTACTGACTGTAGAAAAACCCTAGATAGCATGGTCGTTAGTTAGGGTCTAGGATATAAAGCTATTTTCCAAAATCTAAAAGTAAAAACCTTTGGCTAAAAACTCTGGTATTCTCATCCCCTCTAGTCTTCCCCTTATCCCCTCAGACTTTCTGAATCTCTAAATAAAACCTTGCTCACCCCAATTCTTGTTTCAAAAATCTTATAAACGGGTTCGATCGAGAAGTACGGCAAGACCTGTGCAGCTACAACTCCTGGATTTCCGCAGCTGCTACGAGAAGCCATCGACCGATGTGGAGGATTATCTCTTCTGGAGTACCATGTCTTTGAGCAGAAGATGACCGAGAATTCAACTGAGTACTAGGCTAGAGTCATCATCTTCTGTAACAGGAGGAGAGACAGCCGAGCTTACAACTTCATAGGACCCCGGAGTCGAGTACCCTGCCAGGCCATCCAGAGGGCGGCATACAGGGCACTTGCTCACCTACGACATGAGCTTATCGAGCTAGCCAACCATAGGGCTACCCGATTCTTCCCACAGCACCCTATCGAGGAGAACGTCCGAGGATACATTTCGGCAGACAATGAAGACGACCCAACTATAGTGCACCTGGCGTGGTATGTGGAGGCTCAAGACACTATGACCTACCGTGCCCTCGTCGAGCTGAAGGAGGTGCGCGAAGAGTTGCAACGTGTGCGAGGACTATTGCAGCTAGCTACGAGGTGACAGCAAGGAACCGCTGCCACCAATTCTAAAGCCCCGGAGTTCCGCAACATCCACGTTGCCGGTGAAGACCTGCCACAACCACCACCCAAGAGACGATGCGGCAATGCTCGAGAGTATCTACAGAGATTTTCAACGGGTGCAGGAACCTCTCGCGTAGTTCAAGGACCGCCCAATCCTACCCCAATTTCCGAGAGGAGGAACGACGCTGAAGACGAGGGTGACTCAGAGGAAGACCCGGAGGAGAGAGAACCCAAAGAAGCGGAAGACTCGGATGAAGTTCAGATCATAGCTTAGACCACTAGGGCTCATTGTACCTATCACGACGAGCCATGTAGACGCTTGTATGTGTAGTGGTAAAGGACTATGGTCCTTAAAACTTTGTACTGTACTCTTGTGTGCCGTGTGTGGTACGACCCGCCAGTAGGTGTGGTATTGCGCTCGCACCGGTTTTAAAATAAAAGGCCGACTAGGCCCATGTATCTTCAAAAAGAAAACCCTGTACCTATTTTTGAACCACGAATCCCTCTAGCATGTCTTATCTCTCTGCCACGCCTATTTTTGAGGCAGTGTTTGAGGCGGCGGAGTAGAAGAGGGGCGGCGGTAATGTCCTTAGGAGAGATGGAGTGGAAGAAACAGAGGAGAGGGAGATCGAGTTCAGGTGGCAGCGTGAAACGGGAATGAGAAAGAGAGAGAGAGAGAGAGAGAGAGAGAGAGAGAGAGAGAGGCCACCGGTTAGGGTTAACCTAACAAGGTGGGCTGAGCGGGCTAGGTGTCGAATCATGCCAAATGACTAGTTAGGCCTTTAGACCAGGACAAGAAATAGGCCGGCAATCCTGGAAATAATTATTTTACTCTAAAAGTTGTTTTAGGTAATTCTTCTATTTGAATACTACAATCTCTTTTGAATTCAAATATAATAACCTAAAAATATTATCAATCTTCACATACCAAATTAGATTAAAATTTCTAATAGATTAAATTCCTACAAATTTAGAATTTAAAACTAAAAGTCTAATACAACTCAAGTAATTTTATAAGAAATTTCTTTATTACTTTTGAAACAATGATAATCTTTAGTAATATATATTTTTAATTATAAGGTAATAATTTAGGAAATTAGAAGTTCATAAAAATAATGTTTTTATAATAATTACCATAATACTTTGTAGGATAGATTACAAATTCCATATAAAAAAAAATATATTTTTAACAATAATTTATTATTAACTTAAAAGATAGAGCAGATAGAAATTTCAAGAATATTATAATGAATAAATAAATCATCTATTGCATTGTCTTGACAAGGTAGTCGACATCGTCTCATAAAATATAACCAATTTTCTTAAATCAACTTTCATCAGCATAAGTTTGCATATACACATATACAGTTGCCATTTTTGGAATCTATCCTTATCGGACCATTATTCCAATTCAGATCTTGAAATTCTACCGATTTCGTCCGAAAAGACCTCTCACTACACTTCTTATCCATCTCAAGGAAAGTTCATTTCTTGTCCATATTTGTGAATTATTTCTACCAAAGTGTATGCAAATTTCTTCTTCTTATCACCTGGCTTGTGATAACTAATAAATGGATTGCATTATGATTCGTTGAATCATATATTGGCAAGCAGTAGAACCCCGGTATGGAACTTATTGGGGTGGTCAGGGTTCCATTGCATATGGTATCACACTAAGGTTAATAACAAATGTTATTTAGCATTCTCACGCCGTATAGATAGCGTTAACCACAAGACCTGTTATGGGACAGGCGAGTCAAGTAACACTTTCTCATTGCATATCTCCTAGGAACATATGTATCGTAACGCCTGGGGAAGTGTTATGTCCCTCGCCCAGGAGAGCAATAAACCCTGCACTTACGCTTGGGGAGGCGTTATGTCCCCGGAAATCTTCAGAAAAGTACGCTGTAATGACGAGGTGGGTAGTTGGTAATGGATCGACTACGCAAGGGGAGATATTGCCCAGGAGAAGGGTGAAAAGACTCGGAACCTTAGACCTGGCCACGCACCAATGGGAGTGTGATGGGTCTTGTACCCGGGGTGAAGGCTAAGTACCACTTATGGGTAAAGTAGCGTAGCTCTACCGAGTGTATTAAAGTGTGTCATTGTCACTCCCTATTCTGGGTATGAACTGCGATCGTGGCGGAAAAGGAACCATCGGAGGTTCTAACAACCCGTGAAGCCTTCTGAACATAGAAAAATTAAAACTTGACTTTTGTCCAGAAATGCTATTGGAAAAATGCATATTCTTTGAGGATTGTTGTCCTAGTAGAAATAATCATTCAAACACCTTTTGCTATTCATGAACTTGTTGAGTACCTTCTATACTCATCCCCTACATAAAATCTCCTTTGTTAGGCTACGACTCAGTAGAGCAGGTGGTCGAGTATCCGGAGAAGCTAGACAAAGAGATGGAGGAGTAGACACTAGGCGAAGGAGAGGCGGGAGTCAATTACTACTTTGACTTCGGTGAGGCACACAATACCGAGCGGGCTTGAAGCAAGTTGTAGTATAGGAACATTGGTCGTAGGTGTAGAAATCTCTACTTTGCTGTTATTTCGGTCTTTTACTTTTTCACAGACTTGACACTTATGTCTTATATGCAGTTTTATCTTATGCAAGTTGAAACTCTTGTACTTGTACTTCTGTTGAGATGTAATATAAGTATGTATTGTATCAATGAGCCTCTACAATGCTTCTGTTGTACTATTCTGATGGGCGTATTGTTGGTGAAACAAAGTTTCACTAGCAATAAACTAAAGACTGGCACACTACACCATGTAGTGGTGTGCAGGGTCACCACATTAAGTTTTGACACATATGAGATTCAACATGATCAAAGTGGGAATGCTTACCTGGCAATACCGGCCAGATCTCGAGGTTCAGCTTGATATGATAATCGTGCTGAATTTCCCCGCGCTCCTCCTCGTAACGTTGGAACTACACATCGGGAGGACATCGAATAAACAATGGTGCGAGGAAAATCCAAGTAAGAATTAAACATACATTCATAAGTTCTTAAAATAGGTGGTTTGGAGCTAGACGTTTATTAGGGGAAATAGGGGTTCTTCGATGAACATTTTATTATGTACTGATCTTGACGTAGGGTGCTCGTCGTTTGGGTCTTCATCTCCTTATGGCCCTCAACAAAAGATTTTTGAAATAACATATGTACTAGAACTAACATATGTACTAGAACCAACATGGTATGCCAGATTTTTCATGATGCTAGGAAAATTAATAAATTGCATGGAACTATACTGAAATGAGCATAATATGTTTATGTTTGAACCCCACTTGAAATCTTTTTCACTCAAATGCATTCCATAGTTATAAAAGTGATCACCACCTCAGAAAATACCAGCACTGACGGGCAAAAAACAGCAATCACTGACGGGTTCCGCGCCCGTCAGTAAGCTCCTGTCAGTGGAAGTGCAACTTCCACTGACGGGCGAACGGCCCGCCAGTAGAGACAGATTTTCACTAACGGGTGGACCCACCCGTCAGTGAAAAGCCCTCCAGCGCTAACTGCGCGGCATCCTGGGAGGACTTTCACTGACGGGCGGGGAACTTCCACCCGTCAGCGGTAGCTGTTTCCTCTGACAAGTACATAGCCTGTGCCCGTTAGTGGAAGTATTAAGCATACATAGCAATTAAGCATACATAGCAATATTAAGTATCCATAGCAATATTTTTTAAACTTATCTGAATAGACAATATTAAGCATACATAGCAATTAATGTCAGAAATATTAAGCATATATAGCAATTAATATCAAAAATATTTAGCATATATAGCAATTAATATCACAAATATTAAGTACATACAAGCTAGTTTACAATGAATTAAAACAACAAAGACATGAATTTATCAATGTTTATTTTCACTAGCCCTACTCTAGGTCTATGATGCTTGGCTAGTACTTGCATGGCGGCGCTAAGCAGGTAATTGGACTCCCGTGTAGAAATCACCGCTTGGCCGAATGACTTCGTTGTTGATAATGTACGTGAGGGTAAAGTCCTTCCTCCAGTCATACTTCTCATTGGCCAGATCATGTATGAAATTATTGAATTGATCCTGGCTCCATTGCGGGTTATGGGATATGACGAACGTGTCTATGTGAGCGCAGACGTAGTACCCACATGTCACGCTACCTTCCGGCTATTGTCTGCAAGGGAAGTTGAATTTGTCGATCAGCTTTTTGCTCTTGCATTCTACTCCTCCCGCTCGCAAGTTGTATTCCCAAAAGGCGGCTTCTAGAACTGCCTTAATTCCTGAGTAGTCCCTCTTGGCACTTCTTTGGGAATCAAAATAGTATATCATTCTTGAAGGCTTGTGGATGACAATGAGGATCCAGTGGTCGCTGCGTAAAAGGTAACGAACGAATATAAACAGACGGAGATACGTGCTTAAGAAAAGCAAACTAGGCACAGTAGTAAGTAACTTACGAGGGGTTGTAGGGCATGAGTATGTAGTCCTTGTCCTTATGGTATATCAATGACTCCAGGACGTAATTTATTAGGACCGGCGTCGCTTCTCGTACATAGTAGTCGTTCATGATGACTGGATCCATTATTCCAAAAATGCAGTTGGGCAGACGCCTACACTCTTGGGCTTGGTGCAGCGCCCACAGCCTGAAGAGCATGGCGTCGAGCCGGAAGAAGTTGAACAACATAAAGATATCTTCAAAATTGATATCAACGTTGTCATGCTGTTTATCCAAGAAGAAACTATAATCTTTTGGCACCTAGACCTTAAAATGTAGTTCATATTCATCCCGATTCCGTGACATCATCATGATTGTGTCATGTAGCAGTTTCATCTGTACGGGCAACCTCTCCACCTCATCAGCTGGGAGCAAGGGCTCACCTGCATCGTACACTATTCGTCGAGGCTTCTTTATAGCTTCGACAGATGTCTGGAAGGATAAGGCTTTTTTCTTACTTTCCTTGCTTGCCTTCTTCGCAGCAGTGCCGCCTCATTTGTGTGTTCTTTTTCTTTTCCTCTCCAGCTCTGGAGAGGAGGCCCTCTTGCCTCCTGTCAACGCTTCGCCCATTGCGGCATTGAGTGTGTTTGGAGATAAGACCTTCTTTCCTGCTGATTTCGGGTCATGGTGATGCTTGGAGCGCCTTTCACAGGGCGGCGAGTCCATCTTGGGTTGCTCCTTCTCCTGGGACGGAAGGATCGGCGTGTGTTGCTGCTCAGCAAGATCGTCGTCCTGATCATCGAACAAAACGGGCGTAGTGCACAGGCCGAGCAGAGACGGGCCGACTCCGGTTGATGGAGAGGAGATGGTTGATGTACTAGGAGAGGACACCCCGGAGATAATTATCTGATTCTTTGGCCACAGGATGTAGTACCCCTTGTAGTCTCCTAGCTTTGTGACATCCTCTTCAGGGGCGACAGGGACTGCGGCATCATTGAACTCGGCGATGACGTGGTCCACCTGCACCCTCGCCATGTGGGAAGGTATAGCAGCATTCTGGCACGTCACGCCCCTACTGTTGGGAAGAGTAGGCCGCATGCAACCATCTTCTTCACGCCAGGCAAAGGTATAGTGAGCTGGCATTTCGTGGGGCCCTGCATAGTAAACAATGTATCGTACCCATTGTTATCCGCAAAATGCTTTGAATTAGAGACCTCATACAAGTGATTCATGACATCGATGAAGCTTACAGTGATGTCGTCGACGGGATTTGGCGACTCGGGGGCAACGTCGGAGGCTGAGGCATAGCTACTCCATCCAGAAGGATAGGAGCTCTGATGTCCATGAGGATGCAAAGGTGGACGAGTTGCATCACGGGAGTCGTAGACTCAAGACTCTAAAAATTGTTGCGCCGTCTGCTTGCCAGCCTCCTGGGCTGCCCTAATCATCTCTTGCATAAGAGATGTTTGTCTTCCTCTCCTCCTCTGGTGGGCAACCTCGCGGTCTTGAGGAAAGACTTCATCCTAGATAGCGCTGCTCCTGATCCCTTGGACACGCCCTGTCTTCTCCCTCGTTCCTAGAGCCTTCGAGAGATGGTTGAAAGATCATCTAGGCCCCTAATTGGTTTTGATGGTTAATGGCAACTCAAACTAGAATCTAATATTTACAATGAGTGTAAGCAGATTTAAGAGGTTCTAGGAAGAAGGGTCATCAAGGAAAGGATGACCACCCAAAAAGTACAAAGGTGGTTTACAGGACAAGGGAATGGCTGTGCTAGGCAGCTGTGTCACAGCTGTGAGGAAGCCGGTGCTGTGCAAGGAGTTGCAAGCATGGTGATGGTGGCTTGATGCGTCAAGGGCCGTGACTGCAGTTGGTGGCAGGTAAAGCCTACATTTGCTAGTTTCCTTGAGTCCATAGGAAACACCCGTACTATCAAGAGGGATGAAGTAGTAATGATCTATGGAGGTTCTTTTGCTCAATGCTCAGAGTGTTGGACAGTGGCACTGATGCTTTGAGGTCAGTGGCCCTGTATCAACAGTTTTGCACAAGTGTGAAACTGGCTTGTGCTAGCACTCTGCAGTGCTAGCGGTAGAAAAACCCTAGAGGTTAGAGTCACCTGTGTGACACAGTTGTGTCATAGGTGGTGTAGCGCTCTATGACTCAGGTACATCTCTGTACCAGGGAGAGCTTGTAAATGCTAAGAGACTTGCATTGCAATAATCTGTCTGCTGAGTCAGAAAACTGTTGGAGGTTCTCTCCTTATTAGGGATCAGAGTTAGTTGTGCGCTGAGGGCATGTGATGTGCCAAAATCAGGCTGAGTAGTTAGGCTACGTCAGTTAAGGGTTCACCTGTGTGTGCCTCCGGTGACACAGGTGTCAATCTGCCTGAGCCAGTTATAGTTGTGTGTTGTGACTGGCTGTGTTACCGGTGTCTGTCACCGGTGACTCACTCAATCCTACGTGGCAATAGTGTAACGGTCAAGTGCCTATGAACCCTATAAATAGGGGACCATGGGAGGTCTTCGACCTCAACCTTGCTCAAACCAGTGAATCATATTCGACCGTTGCAAGCCTCTCACCCTCTGAACAAAAGCCAATCTTCCTAAGAGTTAGTTCAAGAGAGTTAGAGCCTCTGAGGAAAGAGCATTGGTTCTTCCAAGAGTTGTTGCTACTGAATCTGTTACTCTTGGAGTATCTACTCCTAGACGAGCGTAGGAGTTGCTGGTATCACCCAAGCTTATGTGGGCTAAACCAGTAGTCCGTGAAGGTGATCTGAAGTCTACTTGCTGCAAAGCTAAAGGACTTCCACAAGCAAAACAAGAGGCATGTTCACTCAGGTACTCAGAGAACAAGCACGATTCAGTGCTAGCGATCTCTTCGGAGTAGCCTCTCCAATGGAGACGTACCTCTCTGAAAAGAGTAGGGAATTTCAGTGAAAAACACCTTGTCTCTCTGAGTACTTGTTATATTGCTTCTAGTTACTCATCATATCTGCATACTTGTGTGTTTTTAGATATATATTGTTTATCTGTGATAGATCACCTTTTCACTTGTGTTAGCATAGCTGTGTCTCAGTTGCTGTAGATCATATCTCTTACCTGTGTCAGCTACCTGTTACACAGCCATTTAGTTTGCTCACTTGTTTCTAAGTCTTTAGCTCACCTGTGTGAGCTCCCTGTGTGACAGCTACGTGTTAATTTACACATCATATATTGCCTGTGCTGTTCACCTGTCACATAGCTAGCTTATCCTTGCAACTAGCTAAGACTTAATTTGATACACTAAGTTAAAAGAAGTAAATTTAATTAGCCTCCTATTCACCCCCTCTCTAGTCGGCACCTTTGGTCCTTTCAATGGTCTTCCCACATCTCACTCTAGACGGAGTCCTGGGAGCTTGCAGGCTGCTGGGACAGCTGCCTCTGCAAGGGAAACGGCACAAGGTAGGGGCGTTAGCGTATTGGAAGCATAATAGTATATTTTAAGAGGACATTGGGTTTAGATTATACCAAACGTTCGGAAACCGCTTGAAGCTCCGGGTCCGTGATAATTGGTGACCCAGTAGCTAGGTCAGGAATTGTGTGCGCCCTCATTCAAATCTGGGCGCGTTCCTACTCGATATTGGCGAAAGGAATCGATTTGCCAGCCGCTATTAGCGCGGCGTCCTCTTTGGCCCAGATCGGTCTCTTGCCTGCAACACCTCGGCTGCCAAGGTGGTGGGGGAATTTGTTCTTCGTGCATTTCTCCTTCTCCCGGTGACTCTTCTCCTTGAATGCATCACTCTTCTTGTCAGCAACAAACTCCTCCCAGTGTTCGAGTTCTACCTTTGGCCATTTAGTTTTAATTTCAGTTTCGAAATCGGCATCTAGCAGCTTTGTTGCTTCATATCACCATGTCCTTAGACCAGCACACATGATGCTGTTGGCTTTCTTTTGCACTCTTACCTTGTCAGCCTCTGGGATAGCGTACTTATCCCGCAACTTATCGAAAAGGACCTTTTTCTGGGCGTCGGTCATTTTTTTGAAGTCCTGGCATGTGATCTTGACATGCTCACGGACAATGCACCCAATAGGTGTTGCTGAACGACCTCGCAGCCTTCTCGGGACTTGAAGGAACACCTATTATGCCGACTCGAGTGACGACGAATGTCTCGTTCATCAGCTGATTGCCTCCTCTAGGGTTGTACCGTCTCTTCGGCTTCGATGGTGCTGCTGACAACGGCTCGGGCGCCTCCTGTTCTTCCGATCCCAACTCGCTAGACCGAGAATCGTCAGACGAGCCAGACGCACTCTCTTCGTCTTGCCCCAAGGGAGGTGCAGGTGCTGAAGGTACCATAGCCGGCTCGACGACAGGATCACTGGCCAGTTCGGGGGCTGTTTGATCGGTTCGGGGCGGGGCATCAATCGAGGCCGCCACGTCTAGGGGCGCCGCCCTGTCATCATCTACGTGGGCTAGTTCCTGGGTTGGCGATGAGTCCATTTCCGATTAAGAAACTTAAAAAATGAAAACCATGCAGGAAAGTCAGATAAAGGAGATCAAATATGATGTGCATTTCATCAGTCTTCAAGTACCATGCATTTTATTCCTAATTTAGTTTCTACTTTTTCTCAAATAATTGAATATATCATATATGTCACAGATTTACATGGTGAACTAAATTTAATTTTAATCCTTAGATTTAAAACGCCATATTTTTTGAACCCGATGATGAATTAACAATCCGTTTGAATTTTCATGCTCATCATGATGAGGTCTTTGAAACAAGACTGATATTGAATATATTTCTTGAAAATCAAACTTCTGAGTTGGAAGCTCAATGAAACTTATCTGAAACTCTTTGAAAGTGCGATAGCACAAATGACATGTAAATGAAACATTTTTTATCAATGTAACTTGGCTAAATTTAAGAGTATTGAAAATGGCAACTTTTTTAATAGTTCTAAATCATAGTATTATATATCAGCCATGTTTGAATGAGTTTATATTAAAACTAAATTTTCAACAACTTCTGTGATGCAATATTCAATTTACACAAAAAAGAGAATTTCAGAATATAAATCTCATACATGTTTTGGAGAGCTCTAAAAGAGCTTCATTTAAGTCAAGCAAAAAATTTTAAAAATTTTGCTGGTGACCAAGCTTCTAAACAACGGATATCGGGTTTGTATCGGGTTGCCTAGCTGTGGAAGGTATTTACTCAAATCAGGAAACAAATGTTATTTTTTTAGTTATTCATGTACATATCATGCTTTTCTAGTAAAAATAAGAAATAATAACCACCATTGAGCATGACAATTATATCATTTGAACTTTTTGATGGTTTTGCATGACAACAATTTTATAGGAAGGGTTATCGGCAGCAACTAGAAAGCAACAAATTAGCAGCCAGGAACAATAGATGATATGCATCAATATTTTTATTTGGGACACAAAGTTAGCAACAACCCAAAAATTGCATGCGGATACTGAAACCGAGAAACCAACTGGCAGCGTGGGGCTCGGAGGCAGTGGCGGCGGCGGCAGCCTTGGAGGCAGGGCCGGCGGCATTGGGCTTGGAGGCGGGGCCGGCGGCGTTGGGCTCGGAGGCGGGGCCGGCGACGTCTGGCTCGGGGGCGACATCGGGCTCGGGGGCGGCGTCAGCGGCATCAGGCTCGGGGGCAGCGGCATCGGCCTTGAGGCGGGGGCTCGGGCGGCGGCGGCGCGGAGGCAGGCATGGGGGCCTCGGGCGGCGGCGCAGCAGCCTGGTGGCGGGGATAGGACAAAGTTTCGCGGCTGGTTCGAGCGTGAGACTTGTGAAAATTTCACCAAGTACCCGGTTAAGTAGTGTGGCAGTTCCACTGATGGGCATATAGTCAGAGCCCGTCAGTGGAATTCCACAGCCCATCACTGACGGGTGACAACTGGGTGCCCGTCAGTGAAAGTGAAGTTGCACTGACGGGCACATTGTCATTGCCCGTCAGTGAAAGTGAAGTTCCACTAACAGGCCCGTTGTCATTGCCTGTCAGTGGAGGTGTTTTAGGGTTCATCAAAATCCTAAAAATGTAATCTGTAAATATGACAATCAAATCCTACAAATGTAATCTGTAAATATGACAATATTTGAACTATCTTTCAAAAGTGATCTTGATAGACTACTAACAAATTCATGATTTGTTGGTACAATTAGGCATATTGACAAGGATGATGAAGTCCCAAGTCGTAATAATCACTCAGGGTTTTCTGGCCCACCAGGAGATACACAAACAGCAACTGACATTGAACAGGTAAGCCTTTCAGGGTTCTCTCCCCACCATGTTCATTTCATAACCATTCAATTCATCAAAATAATATTATTACACATTGAGGTTTGTTTTGAATTGATTGAAAAGCTAGGTTTCATCATCTTCGACACGCTTCTCAATAGTACTTTTGATCTTCTTGCTAGTATACGTCAGTCCTTCGGCGTGACTGCGTCTTATGTAGGGACACGCTTCCTGAGTACCTTTGCGCCTTTTGCTCGTCCGATTGTCAACATCTTCTTCATCTGTGTCCGGATCATCGAATTGGTCATAGCCCTCTTCTTGAACTACACCATCGACTCTGACAATACTCCTTTTCCCTTTCCTCACGACAACGTCGAGCCTGTCTATGTGCCGCAAAACTGAAACACCTATAGGCTTTTGATCACGCATGTAATCCGTGCAGAACTGACGCCCTCTTCGGTAGCATAGCCTTGGATGAAACTACCTTTCGAATGCGTTCTGTTACGAACGTAGCGCTTGATAACGCCATTGTACCTTTCAAACGGGTACATGTTGTGTAAAAACACGGGACCAAGGTCCAGTATCTCCGGGACGATATGGATCATGAGATGTACCATGACATCGATGCTGGGGGGAAATACATCTCAAGTTCGCATAGTATGATAGTGATCTCAGCCTTCAGTTTCAGGCAGCGTTGCACCGTGATTGACTTCTGACAGATAGTGTTGAAGAAGTTACAAAGATCCGTGATAGTCTTGCGGACACCTGGCTCCATGATACCTCTAATTACAACAGGCAGTATCTGTGTGATCATCACATGGCAGTCATGACACTTCATGCCAATCAGTCGGTGAGTCTTCATGTCAACAAGTTTTCGAATGTTTGCCGAGTAACCTGAAGAAACTTTGACACCATAGAGGCATTCGCAGAAGCTATGGAGCTCATCTCTACTCAAAGTGTAGCAAGCAGCGGGACAGCTGGTCTTGACTCTGATACCATTTTTCCCTGTCTTGGTCGTTTCTCTGGTTGCCCACAGCTCATGTCTTATATTCATGTGTTGCATGTCTACTCGTGCCTTCGGTCCATCTTTTGTCCTGTCCGAAATGTTGAGCAAGAGACCAAGCAAGCTGTCACAGAATATTTTTGTCAACATACATTACATCTATGCTGTGACGTGTGTCTAGGTGAGGCTAGTAAGGCAATTCCCAAAAAACAGATTTCCTTTTGCAGACACCCTTTACCGGCGGTTGTTTCTTTCCTTTTCCTGGCTCAACTTCATCCATTTCATTCAAGAGATCATAGATTTCTTGTCTGGTCTTCTCGCGAGGCTTTGGATGGATTTCTATTGTTTCGTCGAACCTTTCCGTGTCCTCTCTCCATGGGTCATCCATGGTCAGCCACTTTCGGTGGCCCATGAACACGATTTTTCTAGAGCCCTCTAAGAAAACACTTGTGGTTTCTTCCATGCACTTAACACATGCTTTGTATCTTTTGGTACACTGGCACGCGTTGTTCCTGTACGCGGGATAATCTTGCACCGTTGTGAACAACAGGCCTTTCAGAGTTAAGAACTCTTCTTTGTCCGTGTCCCAGACCTGAGCCCCTTCTTCCCATAGCGTAGCTAGTTCGTTCTTCAGTAGTTGTTGATACACATTAAGATCCATTCTGGGTTGTTTTGGCCCTTGAATGAGAATAGATAGGTGCATGTACTTCTGTTTCATGCACAACCATGGAGGGAGGTTATAGATCCAGAGAACCACGGGCCATGTGATGTGTCTGCTGCTCATGTTGCCGAATAGATTTATTACGTCCGTACTCATACCAAATCTAATATTCCTCGGATCACTACCGAAATCTGGGTATTGGGCTTTGATTGCCCTCCACTGACAAGCATCAGCTGGGTGTCTCAACACCCTGTCCTTTCTTCACCCCTCTTCATGCCAACGCATAAGCTTTGCCTCCTTATTACCGAATAAACGCTTCAAACGGGGGAAGACTGGAAGGTACCATACAACCTTTGCAGGAGCACCACTCGTCACTTCTTCCTCATCATCCTCTTGGTTTCTGCCCCGCTTAATTATATCGAGATATGTTGCACACCGGACATTTGTGTAGCTCTTTATACTCTTTGTGATAAATAATGCAGTCATTCCGATAAGCATGGAGTCTCTCTACATCCAATCCAAGGGGGTAGACCACCTTCTTGGCTTCCTCGGTGCTCGTAGGCAACACGTTCTCTTTTGGAAAAACTGTTGCAAGGTAAGCCAGTGTCTCATCGAAGCTTGCGTCCGGACAGTTATGGACTGCCTTGATCCTTAGAAGTTCTAGCGTGACTGATAGACGCGTGTGCTCAGGATCGCAACTGCGATACAGTGGTTTATCGAGTCTTCCATCAGTTTCGCAAACTTTGCAACCTCTCTTTTATCCTCGGGGTCTTCGACCACCTGGTCCGCCATATGACTGTCCCTCAACATTTCAGCCAAATTGTTCCCCGCCTCTCCCGTCAAGTAATCCCTACATTCAGAAATATGGTCTTCATCTTCTTCTGTGTCTTCATGTATGTCCTCTTCTTCTAAACATTCAGGAGTAGCTAAAATTTTTGCCTCCTCACCGTGACTTGTCCAACGTGTATAACCTTTCATGAAACCTTGAGTCAATAAGTGTAGCTGTAACATGCCTCTCTCCCTGAACATTGTCATATTCTTGCATACACAACGTGGACAACACATCTTGTTCGCACTCTTTTTCTCCCTATCTTCCTCGGCCACATCTAGAAACTCATTCAAAGTATCGACGAAACTCCGTGTTGCCCTTTCGCCATACATCCAACTTCGATCCATCGATCCCTACAACAACAAACTAATTGATTATAGTCCAAATTAACAAAAGAGAGCTCGCTAGCGCCGTCAAGGAGCGGACTCGAGAGCCTTCCGGATAGGGTAAGGAGAGAGAGGAGGAGAGGAGAAAAGAGAGGAGTGAGGGTTAAAAGAGATCTAGATCTAGATTGTATATCTAGGAGGAGGAGGGAGGGAGGAGGGGAAGGGGAAAGAGAGGGAAAAAGGGGTGGAGAGGAGGAGGGAGAGGATTGAGAGAAATCTAGATCTAGGGTTTAAATCTAGAAGGAGGAGAGAGGGAGGAGGGAGGGAGGAGGGGGAGGATGGGCAAGAGAACAGCATGGCTGCCGCGTAGTGTTAGGAGGCACTTGCAGCTGGCCGTGTGAGGCGCGCGAGCTCACCGGCCAGCTGCGAGCGCCTCCACTGTTATATGTGCAGAATTATTACTGATGGGCAACACATGACGCCCTCAGTGATAAGTCTGCCCTCGAAGGCAGTCCTGGAGCAACCTTCCACTGACGCGTGACAATGGACCCGTCAGTGGAGATCAGATCTGTACTGACGGGCACGGGAGGCACCCCCGTCAGTGAAGGTTGTCCGTCAGTGGAGATACCAAGCTGCGCCTCTCGTCCCACTTTTACTGATAGGAAGGTATCGTGCCCGTCAGTAGACGTTGGCTGCCTCGCCTTGTGCATCACTACTACTGACGGGCACGAGCTCGCCTGTCAGTGTTGTCTTTAATCAATGACGGGCCTCCTCATGCCCATCAGTGATGATCATGTAACAGAAGTGTTTTCTGAGGTAGTGGATATTTGGGTTTTGATTTCTTTTTTTTGTTGGTCATAGGAAAAATAATTATTTTAATTAGATTTGAACCGTATTAAATTTAAAATTTTGACTAGTTTTTAAAATTTTTAACAGTAGTACTGATGGCAAGTGTATGAATTTGTAGGAATTTGGGAAAAAGAGATATTTGATTTGCGTGAATAGATGTGGAGATATGGCTATCCGTAGGTTGGCTATATTGTGGACGTTCCCTGTTTAACTTACCTCGGTTTTATGGGGTGATGTCGAAGACGTGAAATGTGATACGCTTCCTCTTTATTAAATACGGAATCAAAGAAAGTCCCAGGAGACAACACGTCTTATAGTAGGGAGAACATATTGTGAGGAGAAATACGCCTTCAACGAAAGAAAGCGCATATGCTTCGTCATGCTTCCACTGGAATAACAGTGGGCCGCTGCGCCAGTAGCTGCTGGTGGGCCTAGCTCCTAACGGCCGGAACTGGTACTTGGTAACTAATTAAGGCTTAGGGTTAATTCCTAGGATTACAGAATGGGACGAGGAGAGAGAGACTGGGGAGCAGCACTGGAGCTCACCTCAGCGGCAACGGGTGTGGTTGCCAGGGCTGTGTTGCGAGGAGTAGGTGGTGGTGTTGGCCGGAGTAACAGGGGTGGTGGCGGTAGCTAGGGGCGCCTAGAGCGGCGGCGGCGGAGGGAAAAAGATCTCGATCGGCGGGAGAGTTTAGTGGCGAGCTCCTCAGCCGAAGAGATGGAGCAGGGAAGAGAGCTCCAGGCGCATGACGAGGTGAAGCCGAAGGGTGCCCGCCGAGTGGAGGCGTTTGCCACCTGGGGTGGCGAAGTCTTCCCTAGCTTTGAAGGAGAAGGCGCTCAGCTCAGCTACGTGAGGTCCAGAGGAGGGGAGGCTTGGGAGCTCGAGAGTGAGAGACTTGGGGCAGCTCGTGCGGATGAGATGGGGAGAAATGAATAGCAGCACGGGGAAGAGAAAGGTAGGGGAGCTCGGCTGCTATGGAAGAAGGAGGTAACTGCAGGGAGTGGAGCTCGGGCACGGAGGGCTGCTCGGGATTGATAGCACCAGGAAAGAGGAGCTCATATACGGCCGGAGCACGTGGTCAGCACCAGAGCCCGGTGACTGTGGCAGCACATGGAGTTAGGCACCGATTGGTACCAGAGAGGTGGCGTGGTGGCAAGGAACAATGGCCGGCTGTGGGGGAATAGATGAGAAGAGGTGGGCGGAGGAAGAAGGGGAGCAGAGATAGAGGTAGGGGAAGGAGCTGAGCAAGGGGCCCGGGGTCCACATGGAGGTGGGGTGCAGGCGGTTTGGTTGGGACCCTTCGGGTGCAGTTAGCAAGAAGAGCAGACATTTGCAAAGGGGAAGGAACAGTTTCACAGATCAGAGAAGAGCAGTGCATTTGCTCTGTTTTCCCAAGGAAAAGTTTGAGAAGACACAAAGTTTTATTTCAAAAATAGATTAAGGATGTACAAAGCATAGCATATTCCACTTTGCTAATCTTTTCTCTTATCGTTGTCACTTTGCTAGTTGAATCTGGATCTATAGTAATCCAATCGTTTGAGTACTTCCCATGGTATCTCAAAGAAAGTGAACATGAACATGGGTACGCTGCTTAGCAGAGAGGTAATAAAGACAAGACACACCCATGTACATAGTGGATTGCCCTTCCAACTACTTAGACGCTTTTCAAAGCATTTAGCAAAACCCTTCTATTCGCTATTTCTAAGTTTTTTATAGTGGATCAGTATGCCAACATATCAGAAAGGAAATTTTCCTAGCTCGCAGCTGAATAAGCTCATATACTGGTCCTCGAACTCTTTGGCCCTATCAAAGTAGAAAAGCTCACTTTTCTAAAAGTTGATATTTAGTCTAAATAGTTGCTCAAAGGTTGAAAGAAAAAATTTCATATTCTTTGCTTGTTTCAGATCATGATCTATATAAATAGGACTATGGGATGACTCTTAATTTTTTCTTCATTTTTTGCTTGTTCAGTTATGATTACCAACATGTCCATGACCATGTTAAACAACATGAGAGAGAGTGGATCCCTTTGCCTGAGACTATTGTAGGTTTGGAAGCAAGATCCCACATCATCATTGATTTTGATATCTACACTTCTTCTTTAGTAGAATTCTCTACCCAAAAACACCAACGTGGGGAAAATCCCTTCATCCTTAGAGTTTTTGGAAGAAACGGCCATTTGACTTTGTCATATGACTTCTTGAAATCAACTTTACAAATGATCCGTCTAATTTCTTCCTCGTGCATTTCATGAATAGTTTCATGAAGAATTATCATGCCATTTGTCATGTTCCTTCTAGGCATGAAAGTTGTTTGGGAGGGACGTAAGATGTTTCAACTACTCTAGTTTTCTGTTGGTGCCTATCTTTACAAAGATTTTAAATCTCACATTTAGCAGACAAATTGGTTTTCTTTTTTCCTCCAATAAACCAACACATCTCTCGCTACTCCTCAGGTGTACCTGATCGCTGCCTGCTGCTGACGCTTCCCTGATATGGCTACACATCAACTTTTGCATGAAATCAAATGGTCTTCCCTTGCCTTGGTTTCTCAACCCAACAACTCCTACACCGTTGCTACTCCAAATAGCTCTTGCACAGCGACTCAACCTGTGGGCTATCCGAAGTGCTCCTAGTTAAGGGGTACTAAACACGCCAAAATCCTAAACGCCTCAACTTTAAATCTCTCCACGACACACCGATCTGCCTCTCGACCACTCACTAGTTCTTTGGCGATGGTAATGCCTTCCGCTCCTCTAGTCCAACTTGATGACCACAACCTTGCTCTGATACCACTTGTTATGTAATTCTAGACCCGCGACTCAACCCATGGGCTATCCGAAGTGCTCCTAGTCATGGGACGCTAAACACGCCAAAGTCCCAAGCGCCGCAACTTTAAATCGCTCCATGACACACTGATTTGCCTCTCGACCACTGACTAGTTCTTTGGCAATGGTGATGCCTTCCGCTCCTCTAGACCGACTTGATGACCACAACCTTGCTCTGATACCAATTGTTATTCCAGATCCGCTAAACCAACATTTCCTTCCCTATTGTGCTCCACGACCAACTACTGAGAAAAATAGGGTTACAAGTGGTGTTGGGCCCTCTCCTAAAAGACTAGCATAGTTGGATGGGCTAGCATCACTTTTATAAATCATGCTCTGTCTCTGCCCACAACCGATGTGGCACTAATAAAAAAATCTCCCTCTCACACATCGATCATACCCAAGCCTGCCAACACAGTGTTTCAGTTCACCAAGCATGACCGGCGTCCATGAGGTCCTTGAGATCTATATTCGAGCACCTGCGCTCTAATACCACTTGTTGCAAACTAGAGACGCACGCTGATTTATTGTGGAACAGGCAATCACAGTAAGACGACACAAGAATTTGTAAACGGGGTTCAGCGAACACCTCTACATCCTCGCGAGCCCTCTACAAGCACTCCGCTCCACATATTATTGCAATATCTTGACCATTGACATCTCCGGGTGCTCACGGTCTAACCACATTCCCTGCTGATCGGAGTTGCTTCACTCTCGCTCGCTCACGATTACATTATGTGGTGCCTCTATTTATGAGAGACTCAGGTACAAGAGTCTGACTCCTACTCTATCCATACCCTATACACTCCTTGGTGACAAAAACAACCCTAGCTGGATCCTCACAAAGAAAACATAGATGATCGATTTGGCTTGCATGACAACAAAAACCACCCTAGTTGGATCCCGTCATTAAGCCCACTGCCTCAGGGTGTAAGTTGACTTGGGAGAGGAGGTTAAAAACCTAGTTTTTTAGTTCGATGTTAGTTAAAAATATAATAATGTTATTTCTAGAAGCCTAAGGAATAAACACATTTATAATGAGTACACAAAAGTGGTGGCATCAAATCCATTTTGGAAGAACACTATCACGTTGTTGGGCTCTCAAAAATTGAATTTGATTTATTTAATTAGATTTTATATCATATTTTAATATAATTCAAATTTAAATCTACAAGATTAATATTCAAATTTTATGTTTGGGAGTCCATTGGAAATGGAAGTTTTTCATTTCGTAAAACTTCGGTATTTAGAATTTCAACCTCACGCTTACACTATTAATTTTTTTCCAAATTAGCTGAAATTTGGTGGATGCAATTCACGTGCAGAGGAACTACCTTCTGCATATTGGTGGATTAAAGGGTACAGTGGATCCTATAGACTTGTAGAGGTGGATTTTATAAAACTTCAGTGTTTTAAACTTCACAAAAATTTTGGGTGGCAAATCGATGCATAGAGGAGCAACTATGTGCATATTTGACGGCACCAGATGATCAGATGGACCCCACAAGCTTATGGAGATATTATTCATAAAATTCGATATTTATAATTTCAAGCTCACGTTCTCACATTAAATTTTTATAAAATCAACTAAAATTTGTTGGAAATGAGTCAATATTGGAAGGTGCAACATTGTGCATTTTGGCAGGACCAGTCATGCAGGTATATTCTAGAAGCTTGTGCGACTAATTCCATTTGATTTGTTTCTCATAGTAAAAAATCATTTTTGTTATCTTCTCACCCCTTAAAATTAGGGTTAGAATTTATATTCTAATTATTGTGGCTGCTAAACACCCATATTTCTAGAATCCAATTCCAATTTGAATTTCATGTTTAATTTATGGGAGCCAAACAAGGCGTATAGATATTGTGTTCCTTTTACTAAGTTTATTTATGTGCAAGGCTAACTCAAAACTCGTAATTTTTTTTTAGTAAAACTCAAAATTCGTAATGGTTTCTCCAAGTGGTGGGCTTCAATGGGTCTGTATTAGATTGTTGCTGTGTGTGCGAACAAAAGGAACACCAAGCCCATGGGCTGGTCGCCTAAAATATTGCTCGACTCAATTAAATCCGTCACTCACTCCCCTTTGCCTTCCTGGCCGTCACTGATCTCCCTCCTTAGAGCGCACACTGCCGCGCTAATGGAGGCTTCGATTAGAGTATCGCTTTCACTCTCCTCGGTGTCTCGGCGATCTTGCCTTGGCTTGAGAGGTGCGTGTCGTTTTGTCCTTGCTTATTTTTTTTTACCAATAGTTTTGATTTGTTCTAACCAGAAAAACTTTTATGTGAGAAAATATGTATATAATAGAGATGTTCATACAGCTCACGACAATTGTTATGATAGACCACAAAATGTGTTCATGTAGGATTTAGTTTTTTTAAATATGGTCCACTATTCATTAAAGATGTTCATTGTCTCAAATAAAATATCCATGCAACGCATAAAAATTACTTCATACATCACAAAAAATGCTCCATATGAGAAATATCTATTGGTAAACAAAAAACTACCGGCTGAACAATTTAAGGAAAAGTAACAACGTAGAAATATCTAATGATGAACTACATAGAAAAATAGAAGAAAACAAAAGGAGAAAAAGAAATATGGAACAATAATATACAATAAATATAAATAAATCAATAAATCAATAAGATGAAAAAGAAAAGAAAATTATAATTTTTGAGTGACAAATAAAAATAGAATAAAAATAAAAAAGGGAAATAAAAACAAAGCCCACACTACTACGAAACATGCCTTTAGAGGCAGTTGAATATGATCATTGGAGGCGGTTCGCCCAACCGACTGTGAATGATGGTCTTTGATGACCCCTAAGTTCACAGTCGGTTGCTAAAAAACCAACTGTGATGACTCATTCATCAGAGGCGGGCCACATTCCACAACCGCTTCTGATGTATATGTCATCAGAGGCGGGCCATATGTCCGAACCGCTTCAGATGTATATGTCATCAGAGGCGGGTCGGATGACCGAACCGCTTCTGATGGCTTTGTCATCCGAGTCAGACTTTTTCATGGACCGCTTCTGATGATCGAGTCATGCCAGGCCTTCGACTGAGTCATTAGAATCGGATCTTTCCTTGAACCGCTTCTGATGATGCCATCAGAGGTGGCCTTCTTGTTTGACCTGCCTCTGATGTCTGCGTCCAGAGGGCATGACTAGCCTGCATTTTGGGCTAGCCTCAGGTTTTGCTAGCCATGCCCTCTGAAAATTGACAGATGCACATATATAATGGCAGATTCATATAATAAAGCAACTGACAGCCAATAATCACATCATAATAAAGCAAATACACACATCACAGTTCACAACCAACAATCACAAGTTCTGAAATAATCACAAGTTCTGAAATAATCACAAAGTTCTGAAATTATCATAAGTTTTGAGACAAAACTAGTCCGCTGCACCTCCACCATAGAAATCGCCTTGAGGATTTAGGACTTGTGTGTTCATGAAGAACGCAAAAATCCCTCTAATCCGCGCTAGCAATGCTTGATCATCTTCTGGGCCTCTCTCATCTTCTACCTTCCAAATCTTTCACAAACGACGGAGAGGACAAATTATCTGACATGCAAATACATATATGAATATATATTGAGAAATAACAAACCTTGATATCTTGTTTCCTTGTGATGAAACTCATAACCTTCTCCATGTGGTGGCAAACGTAGAATCCACAAGTGTTAGTTCCTTTAACCTGTTGTCTGCATTGCAATTAGAAAGGAATGTATTGTTAGATACATTGGAACAGTACTTAGCGGAGTTGTGATATGATAACATATATATTACCGGAAAGTTAAATTTGTGCGATAACTTGGATCATTTGCCCTTCCCTCCCCGAGCATGGAATTCTAAGAATACCTTGTCAAGTATTTGCCTAATGGGCTTGAAGTCGCGAGTAGGATTTTTCGAAGAATCAAGGTATATCACCTTGTTTCTTCTTGGAACGAGGACTATCAAAACCCAATGGAAGTTGCATATATAGATGTGTTGTCTACAAAATGTTGATCTGGTTTGAAAATAACCAAATAGCGGAACACATACCCAGGTTTGTATGCAAACATGAAGTATTTCTTATCCTTTTGAGCCAACAACACCTTTGTAACATATTGCAGCACGAATTCTTCGTTGTCCGCAATGGCTTGGTCCGTGACCTTGCATGGGTCAAGGAAACCAACCGATTCCTTGAGCGTCTTGGCCTCGTTGTACATGTATCTACAGAAATTGTAGGACGATATTATAACTAGCATAACATATGTAGATATTACGATTATGATCCGAGTGAGCAGACTTACAATGTCCAGCATCTCAAGAGGGATTGCTCGAGGGCGTCGAGTCTTAACAGATCAAACAAGTCCTCGAAGAACACATAGAACAGCCCATCGAGGTCTTGGTGCCACAAGTGCTCCTCTCCAAACTTGACCTTGATGCCGACTGGCCTGCTTGCGGTGTCTCCTCGAAGAATGTTGCTTTGTTTCATGTACCATTGGTGCAATCTCTGACATGCTGTTGACAAGGAGTTCAACTCATGCTCCGCCCCCATTGGCTCTCCATTAACAAATTTGACAGCCAACTGCATCTTCTCAGGAGATGGTGGATTGACACTCTTGACGCTCTTTGCACTCTTCATGCTCTTCATGCTCGTGCTCGTGCTCTTGCTAGTCCTGCTTCTCTTCTGACCTTTTCTGTCCTTTTCTTCTGAAGGCTTTGGAATTGCCTTTTCTTGGTGAGTTGTTGCCACAATGGCATGCTCCTATCCCGGCGGTGCAACTGACTCGATGACGTCAGGGATGTCCTCATGCACGGTCTCCGCTACAAGCTCCATGGGTGTTGGATTCTTCTTGCACGCCTGTGATGCTGACTGCGATGAAGGCTGGTCCAATAGGACGATGTCTTTTTTCGGCCATTGGATCAAGGTGCCGACGGAGTCTTGCAGGACGGTGATCTCGTCAGGTACGGGCACAGGCACCGGTAGGACCTTGAAACTATCAATAACGGAGTCCACCATAACCTTCACGAAGTTAGGGCGAAGGGGCACACAGTGCACCATACTCCCCGGCTGCGAAGGATGTGCCACCCCAAAAGCAACATCAAGGAGATTGTCACCCATCATTCTCGCCATGAGCTTGCATCGAGTTGGTTCCTAGAAAATAGCGTGAAGATTTCGTAAGACATGTTCATAGTACAATTGAACATGCGACAACAAATAGGTTTATTGTTGTTACCGTGATATGTTCCACCGGTAACCCTTGGCTGCCTCCTTCATCTCCAACCAGACCACCGGATGCGCAGCTACTTCGACGGTTGCCAGGGCTCGCAGTTGCAGCACCAAGGGCGAACTGTGCCCTCAATTCCTCCTTGATAAGATCCACCTGTCTCGATACCTCCGCTCTTATATGCTCCTCCATGGCAGCGTGGTCTATTTGTGTTGTTTGAGACTGCGTCTGGCTCCTCCTAGCCCTCCTCCTGCGCTCGTATTCCTCCTCAGTCTCGAGGAATCCCTGGCGCCATGGAACAACACTTCCTATGCCTCGTGTGCGACCAGGGTGTTCGGGGTCTCCCAGTGCAGTGGTGAGGATGTCGTGTGTCCGTGATGACACAACCACTTCACCTTGGGAGGGCTGAGAACTTATTTCGACCTACAAGAAGAAATTCCGACTTAAGTACTATAACTTTTACTAATTCTATTCTTTACGTTTGTAAGGACTAAAGTGATTGAGTTATACCATGCGTTGTGCGACTTCTTCATCTGCGCGATTCGAAAATCTTGTGGTGCGCGTCGCTTGAAGGGTCAGACTTGGCACGAGCTCTTAACCAAGAATGGGCCCGCCCTTGCAGGCCTGCCAATGGAGGGGTTACATTCTGCGCCCTTGCTAGTTGGTCCTCACGCGCCCATTTCTCCTCGGCCTGTTCATATCCCCCTGTGCCGAGGTGATGCGGGTGCTTGTTTCTAGCTGACAACTCCCTCTGCTTTGCACTGAGATGGTCAAACTCAGGAGTGGACCTCATCTCAACAAATCTCCTATAGACTTCTAGATCCAAGAAGCCATATTGATTGAACGGACTCTGTCCCGTCCTTATGAATTTAGTTGTGAGCTCGCTCTTAAATCTCCTCCAAGCCTTCGAGATATTCGTGAACGCGGCTCGTTCGATGCTTTTTTCAAATTCTGGAGGGAACTGGAACCACTCCTTTATCTCCGCCATCAATTGATTTTGCATCTCAACCGTGACTAGCTTCCAGTTATCTATCCGGATGTCCACCTTCTCACGCCCGAGAATTCCTCAAAAAGTTCGGAATTTGGCAGCCACTTTCTCCGGCTTCTTTGGGGCCCCAGATCGCATTGATATTTTAGTGATTACCATGCGTCGCGAGGGTCTTTGCGAAATGGTTCTGGGCTTCCTAATCTTCTTGACCTTTTTGGGTGAAGACTGGGCAGGCGAAGAAGCAGGCGGCGGCGACGTAGAGGACGGCAAGTTTGAAGAAGAATGCGCGTCTGACATCTCGACAATTACTGTTAAGGTCAAACTAGAATAACACCAATTTTCATACTTTGAGAATAACTCGGCTAATTTAAAAGATAAAGACGACTAAGCAATTTAGCCAACTAAGCAACTACATTATCACATACTAAAGAGCAAAAGCACACAGAAGTAACAAAATCACAGAGCATCCATGGATAGCACACACACATATCCATAACACCAACTAATAAATAGCCACACATACACACCGATTTCCAACAACTAATAAACAACAAGAACTAACATGGAATCCAGAGATAGCACACACACATATGAACACAACGAAATGCATAGTGAAGATGTATCTAAATGTCGAATTGCTGTGATACCTTGAGCTTCGGGGACGCCAGTGGTGGGGAGGAGCGGCGAGGTCAGCGTCGAGGTGGCCGGAGCGGCGTCGGGGTGGCCGGAGAGGCCGGGGCGGCGTCGGGGTGGCCGGAGCAGCGTCAGCGCGGTGTCGGGGTGGCCGGGGAGGCCGGGGCGGCGTTGGGGTGGCCGGGGCGGTGGGGGTGGCCGGGGCGGCAAGGTCGGGCCGGGGCGGGGGCGTCGGGGAGGTCGGGGTGGCATGGGAGGATGGGGCAGCGAATTCGAAGGGGCAAGGTTCGAAACTGGTAGGATTGAAAAAACCCTAAGTGCACGATATATAAAGGAACATCATCAGAGGCAGTTTTACACTAAAACCGCCTCTGACGTGTTTATATTAGAGGTGGGTTTATACTAAAACCGCCTCTGATGTGGTCCTATATCAGAGGCGGTCTGTCACGGCCCCAGAATCGCATATGACTAAAGGAACGAACAGTCGCCAAGGACCGAAGGCATCCGTCGACCGGGTGGCACGGTACCTGCGCCGTACGCACCACAGCGGAGGGATCCGACACCCGACCCCACCGTGGGTCGAGCCGGCCGGAAGCGACTGGGCTTCCCAGAGCCACATACTATTCCACGAGTCCGTGTGAAGGTCTAGAGTCGTCGCCGAACGGTACCGTGCAGAGTAGAGTCGGAGGAGCCCGGCGATTCTACCCACACCCTAGCCTAGCTCGAAGGCTAGTGGGTCGCTCGAAAGCCCGGTAGAATGCCCACACCCTGCCTGGCCGGCACAGCATCTCAGCCAGCGGGTCACTCAACCTATTCTCCCTCGACACGGTAACAAACGGTACAACTATAACCCTTCACGACTAACCCATATACTTCATATCATACACGCAATGTATATGGGCAGCCTGGAGGAACAACTTGAATATCACAACAAAACACTAAGATATAGTTCTACGATATTTGTCCACATCGGACTCACTATTACAATATTGAAAGCATATCCGAGTACGGAGTTTAAACGACAGCGGAAACGAAATAAAGGTGTCCCACAGCAACATAGGAGTCGCTGATTAACAGTTTAACAAAACAGGTTCCCCGAACCAAATAACCAACCAAGGCAGACCAACAAACTAGACATCGTCGAAGAATTCCTCGACCACTGGCTCACCTGCAATGATCTAGGAAAGCCCTAGGTGAGTACAAAGTACTCGCAAGACTTAATCGTGCTTGATTAGATGTCCTAAGCATACTAGTATAGCGGGGATTAAACATGATGCGGGAATATAAGTAACAAGATCAAATTACATCAACCACTCTCACATCAAAATATGAATATGTCCTACAATCCAACATTTCCAAAATATCCCTACCAGGGGGTGTGATGGCAACCTCATGTCACATGTAAGTCTCAATGTACAATATGGGGCACAACGGCCAATATGGGGCACAACGGCCAATATGGGGCACAACGGCCAATATGGGGCACAACGGCCAATATGGGCATGGACAGGGTCCCATCACCACCACACCTCAATTTTTAATCTCTCGGACCGTCACCGGCAGCCGATCCCGAGTGTAGTCAGGGCCCTATCCCTTGGAGGTTGCAAGGCCCCAAGGGACTCGGGTTGCCTCAACCTACACCCCGGCATCGCTGTCGCTAACGTCCACGTGTGGCAAGAGTAGTTAACCACATGGAGTCTCCTCAGGGTTGGTATCGCGACGGTCTCACTTCCTTACTTCTGGTCGCAACATGCTCCTTTAATGATACCAACGGTTATCCATGGGCCACTTTCCCTTCGACTCTCACATCTCACTTAAATGGGTTCAAATGTTTAATATCTCAATTGACTTCAACCACAATTTGACATGTCACCAAACAGACCCTAGCATGCTAGTTCATAACCAAGATATCCATATTCATCATACGACGAGATAAGCAGATATTGAATAATAAAAGAGTGCAACAAGCTCTGCTTGCCTTCGTAGAACTGCTCCTGGTCTTGCGTGTAGTCGTGAGCTTGCGGGTCTCCTTCTTCGACGTCTAGTGTAAGAAGATCGAGTATTTGGAATAAGTGCTCACAGAACAACCAGCATGTATGCATGAAGATAATGCAACTAATAAATGATTTATTAGGTGCTGGTGTTAGGTTTAGGTTGGCGAAGAGGACTCGCGATAGTCTCGTGAACATCTTAGGTTTGCCCTAACGCACATGCAAGCTAAATACTTAATCGAATACAAGTTAGGGTTTGTAAACTCTCACTCAAGTTGGAAAGGCATGAAGCCAAACTTATTTGCCGTGAAAGTGCTCTGGAATACTAACCTAACGCCGCTGGAATCACTCCATTCGGAGTTACGGGCAAGAAGTTATGGTGGATCGACCCTAGGGTTTAACGGGGCTCGACGAATAAGGGGTTAACACCTAAAATGTATCATGCATGTACTCTTACTGGGATTTTAGTGGTTCCATGTTATAGAACACCTCACAAGGATTCCAGAAAGGTGCAATTTGTCGAGATCGGAGTTGGAGTCGAAAACCTAGGGTTTACGGGGCCTCGACGACCACTAAACTTCTACCCTAGATAACAGTGTGTGCATGTGCTCAAATTAAGATTTTGATTCAGCCATCTTGTAGAGTTTTTCACAAGGATTCCGAATATATAAAAATATTCAAATTTGGCCGAGTGGTTTAAAAGTTATGAGCATTTGAATTTTTATTCACAATTCTGCCCTAGAAATGACCTAACCCTAAATGCTGCGGGTACCCGAAGGCTACCCGACCCGGTTCTGAAAATCTTATGCGCACCCGAGGGCTCACCCGAGAACTCAACCCACTAACCCACGTCAGCTACCCCCGACCCCACCTGTCATCCGGTTAATCACTCGGGGGCCAACCAGAAACGGACACGCGTCTCAACCCTTCTCTCTCTCTCGCCCGCTCTCCTCTCTCTCTCTCTCGTTTCCGACTGACCCGTGGCCGGCGGCGAGGTTTAGACGGCGGCGCACCACTGGAGAGCTCGCCGGAGGGAGCTCTGGTACTCGGATCTACTCGGGGAGGGCACCAAAAGAGTCAGGGGCTCACCCTGGGCTCGGATCAGTGGTCGGAGAGGGCTGAGGTGGTCGGGAACGTGGTCGGCGACGGGGACCGGCGGTGAGGGCTCTCGGAGGTCGACGTCGGGGGCGTTCCAGTCGGAGATCTGCGATGAGGATGAGTGGAGGGGGTTAAGGGGAGTGAGGGGATCCTCTGGAGCTAGAAAAGGGGAAAAATGAAGAACCAGGGAGTGCTTGGGAGCTCGTCGGAGTAGCCGGCCGGACTTGAGGAAGAAAGTGGGGCGACGTGCTGGAGGCTTGGATCTGTGCGCCAGAAGGTCGAGGAGGGTGAGGAATAACCAGGGGAGCAACTAGAGCACGAAGGGGGGGGAGGATTGCTCACCGGAGGGCACTGGATTGCTCGTCGGAGTTCAATGGCAGAGGCGGCGGAGCAACTAGGGTTTCCGTAAATGGAAAAGGGGAGAGCTAGGGTTTTGGGAAGGCACTGAGGGAGAGGAGAGCTGGTCGGGACAACCCTTTTAAAGGGCGGCGGGGCTTTGGACCGGCGGTCGGACACCGCCCACGCCGGCGAGTAGCCAGGCGGGGCGTGGAAGACGGGTCCCGACAGGCGGGCCCGGGCGCGGGGAGTGAGAGGAGGGAGAGGCTGACCGGTGGACCCGGTTGGCAATGGGAGAGGGGGCGCGGCGCGCGCGCGGGGGTAGCTGGGCCGGCCGAGGCGGCCCGTTAGGCCTCGGCCTGGTCTGTTAGGGTTTAGGTTTTATCTTTTTATTTATTCCCTGATCACCCCTCTCGTTATTTCATGTACAATTTCTTCTCCAATTAACTTGAAATTTTTACCAGGCCCTCATAATATTATTCTTGAGCTACTGTATAAGTTTGAACTCAATTGGAGTTGATTTGAATAGGGGTCCAGTACAACTCTAGGGTTTTGACCTAATCGGCAATTTGAACTGCGACTAGGGTGTAGGGTTCTCTAAAAATCCTCAAACTTTGTATGGGGCTAGTATTCACCATTTCATGTCCATTTCCAAAATTTGAGGCATTTCCAACCAACCTAGCTTATCCATCTACTAAACCCTAGTTTCTCGGACTTTAGGGTTTGTCCTCGGAAATCCAATTCAAGTTATGATTTCATGGGGGTTTTGGAATACTTTTAGGTGGTGAATGTTGGGAAAGTTGGAAAGGGGGATTCACTGGTGGGACCCACTGGACCCACCCCCTTATTAGGGCTTTTATCGAGGTTCGACACTTCAAATAAATTGATTGGTGTTAATTTCCACAAATTGAGTTTTCAAGGATGAGATATGCACATATTCTATAGTTTTAATTACATTGATTGGTGTTTGCAACTATTCCCACCGAGGATGAAATATTTACGTATTCGACAATACATCAATACATTGTTTCAAAAGTTTACAAGTGTGGGGTGGAGGGGATGCCATGTATGCATGGATGCAATAAACCTTAATCAAGATTTGGGACTTACACGGTCCTACATAAAACCCACCTCTGATGTGGTCCTATATCAGAGGCGGTCCTACATAAAACCCGCCTCTGATGTAAACACGTCAGAGGTGGTTGTAGTATAAATCCGCCTCTGATGTAAGTATCTGAAGCGTTTTTTGACTCGAAACCACCTCTGATATGTCCTTTAGCCAGACACAAACGTCCCTGTTTTTAGGGAAAAATATCAGTTTTCATATGATTTATACGATAGTTCAAATAACATTCAACATTCATGCAAAGTTTTACAGAGATCATATTCCCACAGCACATAGAAAGATTTCACATTACACAAAGATCATAATCCCACAGCACATAGCCAGATTTCACATTACACAAGGATCATAATCCCACAGCACATATAAAGGTTTCACATTACACAAGTGCTCATTTCAACACAATGCAAGCATACATAACCATTTCAACCTGCACCCACATCACTAATCATGAATGCACTTGCCTTTTTCCTTTGAAAATAAGACCTTCATGATGATCATTGCAGATGTAGGTCTCGTTGTCATGACTTTGTGTTTCTTCGCACGTCACTTGGTCCGAATTGGGGATATCGCCAAATCTGTTGTAGTCATCCTCATCGACCACTTCATCGACACCGACGATACTCCTCTTTCCATTCCTTACGACATGACGCTTCTTATTGGATGGATCGACTATGTAGAAGACTTGGTGAACATGTTTTGCAAGCACAAATGGTTCACTTGCATAAGCAACACGACCAAGGTCCACGGTAGTCACGCCATAACTGTCAACCTTCATGTGGGAAAGATGCACCCAATGGCACCGAAATACGGGGATCTTGAACTTCACGTAGTCGAGCTCCCATATCTCTTCTACCAACCCATAGTATGGCCGTGCTTCATGGGCGACACCATCTACAGCATCTATACGGACACCACTGTTCTGATATGAGCTTTTTGAATCTTGAGCCTTCGTGTAAAATGTATACATATTTATTTGGTACCCTTGATATGTCATGACTTGGTACGATGGTTTTCTTGACAACCAAGTAAGCATATCATCGATGGATGAGCTATTGGTGATTCGGTCGTGTAGCCACTGATTGAACCTCGAGTTATGTTGTATAGTGATCCATCTTTGAGATTCATTCAGATTTTGTTTCCGTACCAACTCAAAGTGCTCGGTGATGTAGGGAGATACCACATCCATGTGTTGCAACACAAGAAAGTGGGCTTTCGCAAGTGCATCCCGATCGGGATTGATTCGTTTTGCTCCGAGAGTACCGATTCCTTGTAGCCTCCCAGCATAGCGTGATTCAGGTACGCCAATTTGTTTCACATTCGACATGTAGTCCAAACAAAACTCAACGACCTCTTCGGTTGCATAGCCTTCAACAATGCTCCCCTCTGGGCGGGATCGATTACGTACATAGACTTCAAAATTCCCATATATCTTTCAAACGGGTACATGCTCCGAAGAAAGACAGGGCCACACATCTTAATCTCTCTGACGAGATGAACCATGAGATGCGGCATGATATCAAAAAATGTCGGCAGAAAATACATCTCAAGATGACATAGAGTTACCACCAATCGTTGTTGCAAAGCATCTAGCTGAAGGGGGTCGATGGCCTTTTGGGTTATTGCCTAAAAGAACTGGCATAACATTATGATTGGCTCTCTAACCTTTGTGGGCAAAATGTCTCGAATAGCAACAGGGAGCATTTTTGTAATCAGAACATGACAATCATGAGACTTCATTCCAAGCAATTTTAAATCTTTCATGGACACAAGTTTCATTATGCTGGCGGAGCAACCGAATAGAACTTTAATACCATGCAAGCACTTGCAAAGTTCGGTTCTCTCAGCCTTTGACAAGGTGTAACTTGTAGGTGGAAGGAATGTTCGACCTTTTTCAGATTTCTGGGGTGCTAAATCAAGTCTGATGCCCATATCGACCATGTCAAGCATTGCGTTCACACCGTCCTTTGTTTTATCAGGGATGTTCAATAACAGACCAAGCAAGCTATCACATACATTCTTCTCTACATGCATGACGTCAATGCAGTGGCGAACTTCCAGGTGTTCCCAGTAAGGTAAATTCTAAAAAATCGACTTCTTTTTCCATATGCCCTTTCTCAATGGGATTCCTTTACCAGATAGGTTACCATAGGCAGGATACCATAGGCAGGATAGTCAGGTTACCATAGGCAGGATACCATAGGCAGGTTACCATAGGCAGGTGCTCCGTGAGTGGTTTGACCAGACAGGTTACCATAGGCAGGATAGTCATTTATGGTGCAGAACAGGAGGCCGCGTAAGGTAAAGTGTTCCCTTTTGTCGGCATCCCATACATCGTCAACCCCTTTGTTCCATAGAGTCTGAAGATCTTCCATCAAGAGTGCTAGGTATACATCAATATCATTTCCAGGTTGCTTCGGGCCTTGGATTATCATGGCCATCATGATGTACTTTCGCTTCATACAAAGCCAAGGAGGGAGGTTGTACACGCACATAGCCACCGGCCAGGTGCTATGTCGACAGGTCATGCTACCGAAGGGATTCATTCCATCCGTACTCAACCCGAACCTTACATTTCGCGACTCGGCTCCAAATGTTGGATACCTAGTGTCGATGTTTCTCCACTGGATTGAATCAGTGGGGTGTCTTAGCATGAAATCTTTCTTACGGTCGTCAGCATGCCATCTCATAAGTTTCGCGTGCTTTTTGTTTGCAAACAAACACTTCAGACGCGGAACAATAGGAAGATACCACACTACCTTTGCCGGCGGTCCTTTCCTGCTTTCGACACCCTCTGATTCATCACCTTGAACATCGAGCTGCTTGTATCTGGATGTCTTGCATACTGGACACACATGTACGTTCGCATACTCTTTACGGAAGATGATACAGTCGTTCTTACAAGCATGGAGTTTTTCTATTTCCAGACCTAGAGGCTAAAGAATCTTTTTTGCTCTGTATGTGCTCGTGGGCATCTCGTTTCTCTGTGGAAGCAAGTCTGTCATGAGTAATAGGAGAGAGGTAAAACTTTTGTCGGACCAACCATTGCTTGCCTTCAATTTGAATAGTTTAAGAACAGTTGATAATCTTGCATATTTTGCCTTGCAACCCGAAAATAAAGGTTTCTCTGAGTCCTCCATCAAGCCCAGGAATTGCTCGTATTGTCTCCCCTCTAGGTCGTTTCCTTCTGCGTCACGCAACATTTCCTCCAATTCATTATCGGCCGGCTGCATATCTCCATCCTCCTCGCAATCGGACTCACCGTCGACATCGTCTTCGTTGCTACTCGCCTCATCTCCACCCGGTAAAATTATGTGCGCCTCGCCATGATTGGTCCACCGTGTATATCCACTTACAAAACCCCTACAAATCAAATGATCTTGTATCTGGTTTCTCTCCTTGAACATCTTCTCGTTCTTACAATCATAGCACGGGCAACACATAAATTTGGCTCCCTTTGCCAACATATCGTCTCGTGCTACTAATAGGAAATCATCTACACCATTAATGTACTCTTGGATCACACAGTTCTCGGGATACATCCAACTTCGATCCATCTCGCACATACTGCTACACAATACATATGCAAGAGACTTATTAACCTAGCACATACTAAAAGATCCTAACCATATGATTAATTTTCACTTCATCATCTCCTAACAACTAAACTTAATTATCTCATCCAACCAAATGAAAGCAAAATAGGGAGCTAGAGGGGCAAGTAGTACTAACCTTCTTCAATGTCTAATGCAATTACTCCTCAGCATCCACTCTCCCTCCCTTCAAAATCGCCTCAAAATCGCCCCTACCCGAACCAGCCGCCACCCAACAGAACAGATCAAGGAAACCCTAAAAGACTTCCCGAAAATGCTGCTTATAAAGGCGACATTTATCACAGTCGGTTGGATCACTTAAGCCGACTGTGATATCCCTCGAACAGTCATCACAAGCGGTTCACCGCACACCGCCTGTGATATATGTTACATCTGAGGCGGTTCGTTACCGAACCGCCTCAGATGGCTCTATATCAGAGGCGGTTCCTTTTCAAACCGCCTCAGATGAATCATCTGAGGCGGTTCGGCTCCAAACCGACTCTGATGTTTCCATCTGGGGACACAACGTCAACATCAGAGACGGTCCCCGTGGGAACCCGCTTGTGATGAGGGAATCAGAGGCGGTTCAGCTTTGCCCGACTAAGATGACACGTCCCGGATGAGCCTTTCTGTAGTAGTGCCAGACCCTTTTATGAGCCGGCCCAATCGGATGGTGCTATGTGTGGCGGTTCCTATCTAAAAATCAGCACTAAAAAACTGCCTGCACACATCGGCCGGAGGGGTCGGCCCACATGATAGGTAGTAGGCGATGGGTTGTTTCGCCTCACGTGACCGATGTGTATTGACTTGTCAACAGAGGCCGCCACAACTGTTCAACACGCGGATGGGCGGGGTGGCTAGCGCAACCCCAGAGGTATATCTACAACCACCCGTGTTCCAGCCCTACCTGCCAGCGTCCCCGGAGCAGTACTCTCTCGCGGGCCTTCCTGCTAGCGCATCCCCACCAATAGCAACCCTCGAGCAACATTAGGCTACGAATGCCTTTGGCCACCCACTCGGGACCTGCCGCTCGCATCATTCACTACTACAGATAGCATTTAACGGGACGCCCCTTGTACAGACGGCAACCGGGAGACGTCTGTACAATTGTTATCACAGACGGCTCCCAACACCAACCGTCTGCACAAATCACGACCAAGGAGAGAGCGCTTCCTCAGAATATCTGCGCCATGTACAAGCGGCAACATTTCCTCCATCCAGGTGGAACCTTTACCATCGAGTTCTTGGATTTAGCCAACCTCTACCGTCATGACGCCCTCGATGTCAGCCTATTAAGATGCTGGACACTGTAAGTGTTCTCAATCACTGTTTAAGCTAACTACATTGCCTAACTTATTGATACGCTCTTTCAATGACATTGCTTCTATGTGCAGACATATGATTCAAGAGGCTAGGACAGAGAACCCTAATATCAGATTCCTCGATCCAGGAGTGGTCGTGTGCACAATGGTCCAATTCCAGCCGAACGAGGTCGAGGAATACATTGCGGATGTCATGCTCATTCACTCTACTAAGCGCGTCATTCTTCTGCCGTACAACTATGACTTCCACTGGATGCTCGTCGGGCTCGAGCCAGACTATCTACATGCCACGTACTTCGACTCCAGGGACTACCCACCAGAGAAGTACGCAAATTTGACGAAGGTGCTCGACGGGGCGTTCAAGAAGTATGTTGACAGGGGGGTTTGTGAAAACACCACGAACCGAACCGAGACACCGATTTCATTTCCCGGTAATAATTCCTCCCTCGCCCAAGAATAATCACCTCGCACGTTCTAATATGTATTCGGTAAAACTAAATTACCCTGCACGTAACCATGATTTCTACAGTGCCACAAGCAGCCGCCGGGCAACAATCTCTGTGGATACTATGTCGCGACATACATGGCGCAGATCGTTCACTCTAGTCCGGTAGAAGTGGAGGTTAGTGTCATTACACTGTAGTTCCATTTTTCATCGTTCGGACGTCGTGCCTAACCTAGCTATTTAAATTCCTTCTGCAGAGTTTTAAGTTCCCTACAAATGAGCTCGATGCGGAGGGCGTCCGCTATGTTCAAAAACAGTTAATAGCTTTCATTTTTAGAGAGGTGTTGAAGGAAACCGGAGAATTTCATTGTCCTCAAGATGTTTCTCCTCAATGACTTGAGAGTTTTTTTCCCTAGTAATGAATGTGAATGACTTTGTGGTTGAGAATAATGTTTAATATTTGTTTCTGAATGCTATGTCTAAGATCAATGCGTACATTGTGTGTCTGTGCATGCTATGCCTGCCATTATGTCACTTTGTTTCTACCGTTCTCACTGCCGCGCCAGGACCGCTCTAGAGTTTAGGAATGCTAAGCCATAACATCTACATGTTGTGTGTCTGTATCGCACGGCTGCCGCGGCAGCAGGCGGCAACACCGTCGCCCTGCCGCACTGCTGCCGCGGCAGCGGAATCAGCCATTTCCACTGCCGCGGCAGCAGGTGGCAGCAACGCCGCCTTGCCGCACGGCTGCCGCGGCAGCCGAAACATCTGTTTCCGCTGCCGTGGCAGCAGGCAGTAGCACCGTCGCCCTGCCGCACGGCTGTCCGCTGCCGCGGCAGGAGGTGGCAGCAGAGCCAACTTGCCGCACGACTACCGCGACAGCCGAAACCTCTGTTTCCGCTGCCGTGGCAGCAGGCGGTAGCACCGTCGCCCTGCCGCACGGCTGCCGCGACAGCGGATTCAGCCAATTCCGCTGCCGCGGCAGCAGGTGGCAGCAACGCCGCCTTGATGCACAGCTGCCGCGGCAGCCGAAACGTATGTTTCTACTGCCGTGGCAGCAGGCGGCAGCGCCCTCTATTCAACCAGACTGCTACCGCGGCAGCAGAAACACATGTTTCCGCTGCCGCGGCAGCATGGTTCCACCCCAACAGCATTTGTCCAGACGGTTCCAGGGACAGAACCGTCTGTACAAATGCTTTGTGCAGACGGTTCTACGTACGGAACCGTCTGGAAACATGCTTTCCACGTACTGTTCAGTCATTTGTGCAGACGGTTTTGTGGATGGAACCGTCTGTACAAATGCTTTCGACGTACTGTTCGGTCCATTTGTGCAGACGGTTCGTGTTTGCCTCCGTCTGTACTAATTATTTGTACAGACGGTTCAATAACCGTCTGCACAAATATGATTTGTCCTGACTGTTTCGGCCAGATGGTTCGAAAAACCGTCCCGCCCGGTGTTTCCGAACCGTCTGGACAAATCGGTTCTGTAGTAGTGGTTCCCACCTCCCAGCGACCCCGAGCACTGCTCCAACACAGGCCCTAGCTATCAGTGAACCCCGAACCACGCTGTAAACTAAAATGCATAAATAACACCGCTCTTGAAACTTTGCATGATACTAAATTTGGAATAAATAACGTCAGGCAATATGAAATAATTGAAATTACGATATTGATGACAATCTAGATTGGTATAGCCCACCCACGCTCCCATAGTTCATAGCATCTCCAAGAATGAATGTTATTCTGGGTTTCTTCACCCTCTAGGAATTGTAATATGAACACTGCAAATCAGTTTATGAGATACAGAATTCAGTCAGATCAGTACACAATGAGGATTAGAACAACCTAAACTGAAGAATTGATGACCAAAAACCAATAGAACTAGAATCGAGAGATCTGCCAAATTTAGTATCATTCAAAGTTTCAAGAGCTCCATTTGTGTAAGCAACATGTTTAGCTTTCTTTTTACGTGACAGAAAGAAAAGAAACAAAGTACAAGAGCATGAGAGTTTTTTTATCATACCATTTTGGCGTGCGCACTTCCTCCCATCTCCATTTGGTCGCGCTATGATTTTATATAGATGTAATGCTAATATCAGGACTTCCCGGATGCTTGTTGATCGCCTTCCTGATCGCAGCCTTGAGCGTTTCCAACCATTTATCCACTGGCCGCTGAAAATTACTTTGATAACATTCCCCATAGAAGCCAACCTCATGAATATTCACCTTGAATACCTTTAGGCTTCCCAGGTGCTCGATGCCGGTGAGAGCACCATCGTCTTGCCGCTCCCCTTTTGCGTCACGCTCACAGTCTTTATAGAGGCTCTGAAGCCTGGGCATGGCCCCCGCCTCGAAAGTGAGGCACAACACCTTATAACTTATCGATAATTTTCTTGAGATTTGGAAACCCTGTGCTGCGCGGACAGTGATACCTTCTTCCGGGACATGATCCTTAACAACCAACTTATGCTGCACCAGGAAGGGCAGCCTGGCTCTAAGATTGGTCAGCTCACCCAGACTCTTAATGTTCTCTAGATCTATTTCTAAAGTAGCTAAAGAATGGACGGATCTCATCCTGCCTATCTCACCAAGCAGCTTCGCAGTGCGAGGAACAATCAGATGCAACAGCGGGAAGGGTAACTCACGGAAATGTAGGTCTAAAAATAGGAGTACAAATACTTTAGGAACAATCTCCAATGTCTGCGCATGCTGTAATTTTCACAATTGTTTCAGCAGTTTCTTACACCCAATGCCTATAATCCTCAAATATTTCAGTTGGAAGAAGTTGCAAATGGAAGACAGATCATACTGCTCATCCTCAGAATCAAAAACATCCAGATGTCGAACTCGCAGAAGTTGGAACTTCGAAATAGAAGGAATACATTGAGCAGGACCCTAAAAGTTTAATGACCTAGCTTGGGTGAAAGCCATTGTTTCCAGCACGTGATTGCGTTATGAATTTCTGATTTGCTGGGATAGCCAATGAACTGGATCATTCATTATAGTGATAAAGTTTTCTTCCGTAGACTTCAATATGATAAATACAAGGACTATATCATGCACTTGACAAGATAAGACATGCCCGCAGTCATCAAACTCGGCTATTTGGATCATGTTTTTATTAATCAGATCACTGAAGCAACTTTTTGCAATATCTTGTGGGCCATAACCATGCTTTCCAGTAACAAAACCCTCAGCTATCCATCTCTTCACCAAATCATCCTTAATTATTTCAGAATCTTCTGGAAATATTGTTCAAAAAGAAAAGAATCTTCTGGAAATATACAAAGATATAACAGATAGGTCTGAAGGTCCAGAGATAAATCATTGTACCCAAGATTAAGCACATGTCTCATCCATTGTAAATTAGGACTTCCTTCCAAATGGAAACCTAAATAATTTCGTATCTTCTCACAGATTTCCATTGAGTTTACCTCTTCATGACTACCCAAAATGCTGGCTACATTAAGTATGCCTAATGGTCACCCTCCACATTTCTTTAAAGTTTATGGGGAACATTCTTTAGTTGCTCAGGACAAGCATATTCAGAGTGAAAAGTCCTATGAAATAATCTCCTTGAGTCAAGATCATTAAGAGGTTTGATCTTGTAAACGTGGCCATGGAAACAAGAAGAGCATGTCTGAGCTATATCTTCAATACGAGTAGTTATTATAACTCTACTACCACGATTATTCTCCACAAATAAGGATTTAATAATATTCCATGCTTCCGTTGTCCATAAATCATCGATCACGATAAGGTATCTGTCAAACAATATAAAATAAAATTTGTCATGCTAATACTATAAAAACAAAGTAGGATTAGCAGTTCCTCACCTAGTGCTTCTCCTAAAACAAGTTGAAATTATATAACATGAACAATTTGTGTAATTACAGAGTTAAAAGAAATTTGAGCAAGCATCATCATTAGCTATGCATATCTATAAACCTTGTGTGGTGGCCGGTTAGATCAGTGGAATGTTGCCTGCACATGTGACATTTATGCACGATTCAAGAAATATACAATTAATAGGCTCAAGAATTTCTGACAAAAACATGTAGTTGCAGCTTCAGTTTAAATTTTCATCACTGGGTAAGTACGTACTGTTTGATTAATTTTGATCTAGGTACAGGTTTAAAGACCTAAATTTACATTTCTCAAGTTTAGGAACATCTGTGACATAGCTGTGCAAGTTTAGATCTATACTCGTACAGTGCCTTCTGTACTCAAATTGAACTAACAAATGCTTAATGGACTAACAAATCCGCCCAAATGCAATACTAAAAAAGGTATGGACCATTGGTAACATCTCACACTTAATCCTACTTTGATGTGTTATAGACTATTGTTTTCAGGATCTGAACTTGTTATGAATATATGCAGATTGTACTTACCAGTCCAGGGATGAACAATGAATACCAAAGACAGCATGTCAATCCCTCGACGTACATCGATCTACCCTTAAGCACATAGACACAGAGAACTGTACCTTAAGGTTGTCTAAGGTCTAAACCATGATCTTTCAAAAACAAATAAGCATCATCAAACCTAAGTAGTTGGATGAGTCAAAAAAGTTATAATACTTCTGGAGTGTCAACCAAAATGTCAATATATTTTTCAATTCTGCAACACCAACCAAGATAAATAAGCAAATTTAGTTCGTAGGATATAATTATGAACCACCTTAAAGAAAGGTTGCATCTGCACTGGGCAAATCTTTGGAGATTTATACAATTATACATGTGGTTATGATGCTTCATACTCCTTTGTTAAAACTGAGTTAGTCATGTGAGCATACCTTTTGTTGTTCAGACGTCCTGATTTGTCCATGAGTGGCCCTCACAGCTATTGAAACCGAAGAGCTCCAAATTTCTTTGACCATATCCTCCAAAATCTTGACCACATTGGAAGTTTGGAAGCATATAACGGTCTCTGGCTGTGTACGTTTATTTATATATACCCAAACTAATTTACAACTTGATTGCGAAGCTATATCTATACAAGAAGGTTTAAACCTAGAGATAGAACATTAAAAACCTCAAATACTTTAATACTCTCTCCGTCTATAAATGTAAAGCGTGCAAGGAATTTTAGGTTCAACTTTGACCAAGAATTAAATCAATACCATTGAATTATATAATACAAAAGTGATACCATTTGAAAATATGTTTGAATATGAATCCAATGGTACCACTTTTGTATCATATAATTTAAAATTATTGGTTTAATTCTTGGTCAAAGTTGAACGTTAAATTCCGTGCACGCCTTACATTTGTGGACGGAGGGAGTAGTTCCACTCAATCACAACTTATCTAAGTTGAGATTGCGCTTGAAGCTTTTAACTATAGCAACGGCAAGGCTTTGGTGAAACCACTAGCAACTCAGTCCCCTCTAGGCACAAACCAAATATCCAATAATTTGCTTGCAACACATTTCGAAACAAAATGGTAGTCCACTTCAACATGCTTCGTTGTAGCATGAAACACTGGGTTGGCCGAAATATAAGTTGCACCTAGGTTATCACACCACAAGCACGCCATTGTTGATTGAGTCACACCAAGTTCTCCAAGAAGAGATTGAACCCATATGATCTCAGCTGTCCCATTAAACTGTGATTTATATTCTGCTTCTGTACTTGACCTTGATATTGTAGCCCGTTTCCTTGCACTCTAAGAAATAAGATTTAGGTCCAGGAAATACCGCAAAACCTCTAGTTGACGTCCTATCATCCGGACACCCTGCCCAATATACTTCTGAAAACGCACTCATGAGTGTTGAGGAAGATTTTCTAATTTTAAGTCTGAAGTCCAAAGTACGCTTATGATATCTCAATATCCATTTAACTACTGACCAATGTTTAGTTGTACGAGAATGCAAAAATGGTAAACTTTATTTACTGAGAAGGAAATATCTGGACATGTCATAATCAAATATTGTAGAGCTCCAACAACACTACGATACCTGGTAGAATCTTCAAATCTGAGTGGACAACCTTCTGTCAATGAAAGTTTTTCGGTTGTGGACATAGGGCTGTTCACTCGTTTACAACGATCCATACCAACTTGCTTACACATCCATAGTATATTTTCCCTATGACAAAATTATATCATCTGAAATGTGGTTTAACTCTATTCCTAGAAAATAGTGGAGATCACCTATGTCCTTCAAGACAAAGTCACTTCTCAAATCTTTTAACAAGGCTGCAACAGCATGACCTGAAGAAATGCTGAAAATAATATCATCGACATATATCAAGACAAAAATTATGACACGATTCTTATAATAGATAAGCAGGGAAGTATCAGATTTAAAAATTATGACACGATTCTGGTAATAGATGAGCAGGGAAGTATCAGATTTAGAAGAAGAAAAACCAAGTTGTCACAACTTTGAGCTGAGCCGATAGTACCATGCTCTAGGGGCTTTCTTTAGTCCATAGATAGCCTTATCAAGTTTATATACATGCTACTCTCTCTCCTCATAACCAGGTTGTTGCCTCATATACACATCCACGTTCGGAACACTATGAAGAAACATGTTCTGAACATCTAATCATCGTAGATTACACCCCTAGCTACTGTAATAGAGAGTACAAGTTGAATAGAAGCTACTTTAACCATCGGACTAAAAGTTTCCTCATAATCAATACTGTCGACGATTAGTGAACCGCCGATCTTATGGAGTACGTGGAAGAGAGAGAAAGGAGATGGCGGGATCATTCCGAGTAAGCTGACCCACAAATCAGGCCACCAGTAATATGATTTATACAGGTTTTAGGCCACCCTTAGGATAATAGCCTTACATCCTGTTGGTATATATTGATTTCGAGACAAGGTATAAGAGGGGGTGTCTAGTTCTAGATGAGATTTACAACTAGTCGGAGATGGTTGTCGAGGTAGATTTTCTCTTCTACTTGCTCGAAAGGCGATTGATCTTCTAAGGCTTGAGTAATCCAAAGCGGGATCTCGGATCATGATTCTAGAGATGCTTGTTGAATCTATTAAGCTTGTATCAAAACTTATCGAACCTGTTTCTCCGGAGGCCCTTGGGATCATTATATAGAGGGTATTGCCATACCTTAAGGGATATGGACACGTCTCCGAGTAGGACTCCACTTTCCTTAAACGTCGGGATTGACTACCTAGCCTAAGGAGTCCTAGATACCTACGGGTGGTTTCCTTATCGACGTAGAGTCCTTCTCCGGGGTACACTCCTTCCCGGGTGAGGTAGATACTCTTTAGTTGTGGTATATTTCTACAGTAGTTGTCTACTAGCCATCGCATATAGTAGTTGTCTACTAGCCATCGTCAAGCCCCCATCAGTACGTGAAATAAGGCCAAGACGGATCAAAGGAATCAACCCAGTCGGTAATAACATCTGATTGGATACTTTTCTGAGTTGTCGTAGGAACTCTCGAGTAGGATGAGCCATCTACTCAAGCTCCTGATCGTCCAAATTCTCCTTATCGGGAATCAAGCACTCTCAAGTAGCTTTAGGAAGCTTCCCGAATAGTCCCATGTCCGAACAAGATCTCTGGGAAGTCCAACGGACGCAAGGGTCTTGCCCATGACTCTGCAATCATGCTTATCTGAATCGGTGGGGTTTTCCAAGATTTGAACCGTCATGGAGGAGAGTTCGCATGGTGGTGAGAATATTTCCCTCTTTTTCTACAACTACTGTGATGACATAATAGACTTGAGGCACGCTGATGGGCCGTGCGACTATAGCTCCTAATTTCCCATGCCCACAACTGATCGTGCGCATAAAGTTAGTGCGCTCGTTAATTGTGAAGGGATATGAACCAGGGGACGTGTCCTTGGCCGCTGTTGGATCTCTCGTGCAAATAGCCGAGTTTGCACATATTTTAACCTTATAAGTCCATTGGGGACCCAGGGGTTTTCACTGCGTCCAGTTCTTGACCTGTCATCTTCATCTTCTTCTTCCTGCCCGTTCTTGCACTTTTCTTGCTCCTGCATTCCATCATCGGAGATGGGCAAGAAGAAGGTTTCCTCCAAGATCCCAGTCAACACCCAGAAGCTTGCCGACAATCCCGAGATGATGTCGGAGGATCCGGCACCAGTGGTGGCGATCCCAGCTTTCGGTAGGTCGGATGTCGATGCTGCCGCTCTCAAAAAGCTTAAGAGGAGTGAATACATCCTTCCTCACATCATGGTCCCCTATCGACCGGCGTTCGAGGAGACGATCCCAAGCCCGAATACTGCTTGGGCCGTCGTCTTCTCAGATTTCTTCAAGTGCGGATTTCAACTTCCGCCATCCACCTTCTTCCTCCTCGTCCTCAGGTTCTATGGGGTTGAGTTGATCCATCTCGATCCCAACTCGGTGCTGATGCTGAGCGTATTCGTACACCTGTGCGAGGCGTATCTCAGCATCCGCCCGAGCCTGGACCTCTAACGGTACTTCTACAACTTGGGCAGGTTGAAGGGTGTCATCGGCGCCGTTGGGTGTCGGCTGAGAGAGGGAAGAAGGAGAGCTACATTCCTTTTGCCAGTAAGACCTCATGGTCGAGCTGGCGAGCGAAGTGGTTCTGCTGCCAGCCTCCACCTTCATCCGAGATTGGGTACCATGGTCTAGCGCTCTACCAGACGGAGGCCAGGTCGGAGATGTTGCTGCAGATTGATTGGCTCATGTCGCTTGCGAGCGAGATCACTGATCTTGGTCAGAGAGGCTTGTCGGCGTGGGATGTAGCTAAGGACTTCCTTCGGCAGTGGCTGAGTCCTCTTCGGTCGAGGATTTCAGCGGCCTATAATTACTCGGGTGGTACGGATCCCACAAGGGATTTCAACACGTTTAACCATTTGTGTTTGTTCAATGTTTATCCTTCGGGTAGGGAGTTTACATTCTCATCTACTCGGGTGTTTACTTCATACAGAACTTACTCCTGACGAGCTCTAGTCGAGGGTTAAGTACCCCTTTGACTCGTCTCCTCTGGGAGGAAGGACTATGGTTCCACTTTCACTCATGAAGATCGGGCTCGAGGAGAGGAGAGAGATACTCTCGGTAAGTTCGGGCCACGCTTCTTGTTGGGTTTTAACTCATTCGAGTAGTGCTACATCAACTTTAACTTAATGTGGGCATGCTTTCTATGTAGCGGCCTGGTCAGGATGCGGCCGACTTAGAGGCCGAGCGGGCCCGAGTCGACATCAAGGACGCTGACCAAGTCGAAGTCCTGAATGTGCTGATCCCAGCCCCCAAGTCTGGTGCTAGGGATATCCCTGAGAAGGTGCTGTTGGAGAAGGCTCCCTCGACGGCTCCACCAGCCTTGACTCCTCCTTGCCTCTTCCTTCTTCCCAGGTAAATCTTCTGTCTTGTTGAAAACTCCATTCCTTCTTAGCTTGAGGCGGCAGAATCTCCTTTTGACGTTGTCGCTAGATAGGGGGAGGAAGGGATTCTTTTGAAGGCATCGGTTCCTCTCACTTCGAAGGAGCCTGTCGTGAAGAAGTCCCAAGCTGCGGACCCTACTTCGTAGGCGACTTCCCTCAAGATAGGGATGTCTCTCCTAGAACACAAGGTTTCGATACAACGAAAGCGCCCATGGTAAGTATTCTTCTACGAGTACTTCTTCCCAAAGTAGGGGTTCTGTAGCTTTCGTGACTCGTTCTTCTTTTGGCAGGCTGATCCTCGGTTCCCCCAAGGTTGCTGGCCTGGAGAAGCAATTCCGTCATCCAGCGGTGAAGGTTCCTTCGGTCGTCGAGACACCAGCGGTGGTCGAGAAGCCCCTGGCTTCAAAGTCCGACTAGCCTCGGGCCCAAGTGTCTGCTCCATCTCCTCCAAAGGTGACGGCTCCCTCTGTCTTATTGGCTGAGGGATACCCTTTGTCTTTGCTACCGGCAGAGCTGGTGAAGCTTGTCGAGGATGGCCTCGGCTTATCAAAGTGTCTTAGCCCCTATTTTAGGTAACAAGGAAACAAGAAATGTTGTCTTATTAATGTTACTCATCTGAGACTGACCTTGTCATTTTTATTTTACTTTCTCCCGGGTGACTCCTCCACAGTCGGAGGTTCAGAAGCTGAAGAGGCGCTTGGCTGAATCCAAAGCCGCGCTGAAGGAGGAGAACTCACAGGTGGCCAAGTTGGAGGGTGAGAAGGTTCAGCTGGACCAAGACAAGGTCCGGCTGACAAAAGAGCTTGACGAAGTCCAGTCGATGCTATCTCGAAGTGAGTCCAAGGTGGGTAATTTAAAGGATGAACTTTAGTACACCATGGGCCTAGTCGAGGCGGCATTGACTAAGGTCGGGGTCATTGTCCCCGAGGTGGAGAGTTTTGCCATGCGGTCAGCCGAGTTGATGGCAGTGATTTCCTCTTGAAGCCTATCGTACAATCCCACATCAGCACCCAACTCCATCAAGGAGTGCTTCATTGAAGGCCCGGCATCCCGAGTTGGACGTTGGTGCCCTCTGTGATGACTTGGTGGGAGTGGAGATAGGGGAGGCCGAAAAGCTGGTGGAGGTTATGTACGAGGCAGCCGATGTTTTCGCTGATAGGCTTAATGTATGAACCCTATGAATAAAGACTTGGCAAACTTTTAGTATTTGTGTTGTGCTTATGTGTATTGTTCTTTTAACTTAGAGTTAGAACTTTGTCGGGAACCTGGTACTTGAGGGTTTATCTTGAACTTGAGATGCTTGATGTTCTTTTGGCCTCTTTTCACAAGTCCAAGTTGGAGACCTCTCCACTAGTCGGAGGATTTGGTTAGTCGGGCCTTAGGTCTAAGTCGAGTGGAAGGCTCAAGGACCTTCTGTCACTTGTAGACATGATAAGTGACTTTCCTTTGCCTTTTTTCGAGACTGTGGTTTAGACTTCCTTCTCTTCACGAGTGGAAGAGCGTATGATCGTGCGTCCTTCGTGAACAATAGCCTACCTAAGTATCACATTGACCCAGGTTACAATAACTAGTTGGGCTGCCTTTTTGGTTTTACTAAGTGCTGATTGGTTTCATCGGACCCGTCGTACTTCGCACCCTCTAGCTCCTCCCCGATCCAAGTTGGAAGACTTTACCGCTAATCGGGGACCTTGATCAATCAAGCCTTAGGTCGAAGTTGAGTGGAAGATTCAGGGATCTTCTGTCACTCATCGACATGATAAGGGATCTTCTTCCTTCCTGTGAGGCTAGAGTTCGGACTTCCTTCTCTTTTCAAGCACTAACTTTTCGAGCGTTCCATAAAACGAATTGTCAGAAACTTTTTAGTCCCTTTATACCTATCCTGCCCCCAACTATTTATTTGAAAAAAATGTTTTTTGATGGACAGTTAAAAGGTAGAAAATTTTATTTAACTGAGTATTCATGTACAGCTTGAAAGAAAAATAAACTTAAGCTATCATCGGAGCTTCCCATTGTCTGCTGGTCTTCCCAGGCTGCTTTGGCTCCTTATTGACTCCATGTTAGCTTGACCAAGTGCTCATGCTACGTAGAGGTACCTAGTGAGGCTCATCTTGGTAGAATTGCTGGTGGTGGTCGACGTACCATTGATCGAAGGGTTGACCATCCTTTGTCACTAACCGGTTCATGTCAGATGAGCCCCCTTGCAAGAAGTCTTGTCATGACTGTGTGCTGGGATGATTGTTCTAGGCCATGAGTGCTTATGGTCCTCATCAGCGTGATGCTCTCTGGCCAGGTCTAGACTAAGCTTATCGCAGTAGAGGCCTGTTTCTACCTTCCTTTGCCAATACCAAAATTTATTTCTCACCAAGGCTTCACATTCGGAGTCCACGACCTTTTTCTAATTTTGATCACCTAAAGCTTCTTGCCAAGGCTGGGGCTCCCCTGTTGAACAAAAGTAGCCATAGAGGATAATATCATCAAAGAATTAACGAGGCTTACTGCCGAAGAAGTCTCCCTCGAACAGTAAACTTGGGGCACCCCGGTTCTCAGAACCGAAGTGCTAAAGGGATGACCTAAGGAGCTGCTCCAGTGACTCCTACCTCAGCCCTCGGGTTTCTGGCGAAGATTAATACAGAAAATGCAATGGGAAATGGGACGAGATGGTGCTCGAAAAGTGCGCAGTTGATATTTGATTGCTTCTGCCCTTTAAGTGGACAGAGCCCTGCCCTTTTGTAGACAGGGGCTACCTGTAAGTGAATGTACATGCCTACCCCTAGGCAGTTTACAGTTCTACCTTGCTTTATATTACAAAGGACGGGGCTGTTAGTACTCTCCCCCTCGCCTCTACCTACCACATGCGCCGGCATATACTCGATACTCCTCGCCTGTTTGAAGCGCCGCTTGGCCTGATGCTTCTCCCGTGATTCGCTTGATCTTCGTCTTGGCCCATCGTCCTCGGCCCGTGGATCTGGGGACCTCCTACACATCAGCCTTCACGCTTGAACCACCTTGTCCAAATGGCGTGCCCGTACCTCGTCCGAAAGCACTGCCCGAGCAAATATCCCCTTCGTACACACGGCCTATATGTCGATACAAAAGAAGACACTTGCATTGATCAGTTTAGCTGGCGAGACATTTCGGGGGTACATCGGCCAGGACGTCTGGACGAACCCATCCAACAGCAGCCCCTTGCGGTCTCGGCCCGTGGACGTGTCACGGACCGAGGCAGCATTGACTTTCTCAAGCAAAGGGAGTCTCGAAGAGGGCCTAGGGACGAGGTGCCACGCTTGGTTCGAGCCACTGTCAAGCATGTTATCCCCGGCCCCCCCTCTTAACTTCGCTTAACTCCCACCGAAACACCCGCCTTATCTCCACAACAACCGTTGCTCGCCGTTACTCGGCCTTGATTGTGGTTTTGGGTTCAACGGCTGGCCCCGTGACTATTGCCCCATTTCTGTTACCCTGCCTCGATTGCTAGGCCACCGCGAGGGCCTATAAATACCTCCCGGGGTCCCCCCACACTGCCCACACTTCCCACCAGTCGCTCGTTCTGCACCTTGCGACTATGATTTTCTTTCCACGACGCACGAAGCCCTTCACTTTAGCAACATTCAGCACCCACGTTGGATAGCCCTCAAGCGCTTATTAGACAACATTGCCCTTCGGGAAGAGACTCTGCCTTCCGTGTCAACCAGCAAGCAGATCGCCGTCTCGAAGAAGGGAAAGAAGGGGGCCGAGTAGGTGATTTATTCCCGCTGGCTCGGGACGTCACAAGCGTCCGAGGCCACACTGGCCCGGCTTCGAGATGCTGGGTGCTTCCCCCTCGACTCGGAGGAACACGAGCCAGTTCTCCCAAAGGAGGGCAGTACTCACACTGTGCCTCCGAAAGGGCATATCCTAGTGTTCGCTACCTAGTTCCGGGCCCGGGTTACTTTTCCAGCCGTCCCCATCATCCAACTTGTCCTTGACTACTTCGGGCTGGAGATTTCAGACTTAAACCCCACGGCAATCGTGCGCCTAGCGATCTTTGAGTGGGCTATAAAGTCCATGGGAATGGAGAGCACGACCACATGTTTTGCCCTATTCCATGAACCCATCATGACGTCGGTCACCGTCCACAACGGTGGCTCATCTCTCTACGGGACCATGAGCTTTCGCACCAACCACCGGGCCGACGTCCCGTACCCAGTCATGGTGCTCAAGAACAAATGGAAGAATTGGAGGAATGAATGGTTCTATTACCACGTGGGCGATCTTGGCTTCACCGGTAACAAGGTCGTCCCCGGCTATACTCCTCGCAAGCTCCTCCTCCGATAATGTCATTGCCCTTGTTTCCCCATTCGGCTTCGACTTCGAGATCCACCAACCTGCCGAGGATGACACGGGTTGGTCACTGGACGTGTGGATGCTGAGGATCTCACCGCTCGGGATGAGGCTGCAATCTGAAGTGGGGGAGCACCTCGGTCCACCTTGTCAGACGGAACGACATCGTGCACATACCGGATGGCCGAGGTGGTGGTTTCTTCAATGCGGCGAGACATGCCTTGATCACTATAGACCATAATGACCCTGCCAGCGGTAGGCACTTTGAGACATAGGTAAGCGTGATGCAAAACTGCCTTGAACTTGTTGAGTGCCACCCTTTCGAGGATCATGTTATACTGATATGGCATGTCAATGACGTCGAACAACACATTCTCCGTGCGTGCATTAGCCTCGTCCTGGAACTTGACCGGGAGCTCAATTTGGCCAATGGCCCTGACTGGTTCTCCGCCGAAACCAAGGAGGGGGATTCCCAGGGCTTGAAGGCATGAGCCCGGGATGCCCATTTCGTCCAAGGCCGAGGCGAATAGGATATCCACTAAACTTCCCCCGTCCACAAAGACACGTCCTACCTCAATGTCAGAAACGAGCATCGAGATGACCAATGCGTCTTGATGGGGGAGCACAATGCCCACGGCATCCGCAGGGCTGAATGTGATTACTGTGCTTGTCCAACTGGGAGCTCGGTTGGGGGGTACGCCCTAATATGCTGGACTCTTTGAACATACTCCTTGCGCCAGTGCTTTGAGGGGAAAGTATGGGCGCTGCCACCGGTGATGGCGTGGATGACATGGCGTGGCTCTTGGACATCAGCCAGAGGTCCACGTCGCGGGGGAGGAGGAGGAAGCGCGCAAGCTCACATTGGTGAAGAATGGAACTCCAATTCCACCTCCGACTCTGATGGTGATGAAGATGGAGTTGTGGGCTTGACATGGCAACATCGACTCCACCAAGGACCCTCTTCGAGCATTCTAGAGATGACAAGTTGCCTATCTTCTTGATAGCAAAAGAGGTATCATGTCTTACAAAATCACCTCTCGCTATGCTAAATGTTGGTAGTAATCTAGATAACGATAGTGAGAATGATTTGTTTGATGATGATCTTGTACAATATCTTAGTGAAAATATCATGATAGGATCACTCATGTCATGTCCACCATAGAAGCACAAGAAAAAACAATAGAGAAGTAAGATGACACTTTAAAAAAACTAAAGAAAAGAATATTGAACTAAGAAAAATGAGGTTTTGAAGAGTGTCCAGGATTACAAACTCTCCAAAACTAAACTTGAGAAATCTCATGAGTGTCTCAAAGAGGATTACAAACAACTAGAATTTGGGTACCTCACAACCAAGGAACTCCATGAAAATCTCTCTCAAGATCTTGACAAACTCAAATCTACTTCCTCTCTTATTATTGAGTTGCCTAGTGCTTCTATAGTAGATGAAACATGCTATGCTCTAAATGTGCCTCTAACTCTACTCTCGATGAAGCATGTTTGGTAAGCAAGAATGCAAATTGAAGGCTCAATTTAGCATTGGGCTATTGAAATGCCACAAAGGTAGTAAGGCCCTCAAAGAGCTATTGAGCTATCAAGTAAAAAACATCAACCATGAGGGACTTGGGTTCACTCCCAAATTCAATGACAATGGTAAGGCTTGGTTGCCTCACCAATACCCAGGACAAAATTCATGCATGCGAAGAGCAAGTATGTGGAGATTTCACACTTTGATGGGCATGAGATGAAGAAGAACCAATTTAGTAAGACAATTGGCGGAGGGGTATTTGATGCATCCTATGTGCTTACAAAAGGTAAGGATGGAAGCATCCATGCAAAATATGATGGCCCTAAGAATAACTACTAAAAGAAGAGCACAATTTGGGTCCCCAAATTTCTTATCACTAACATGCAAGGACCCATAAAAAGATGGGTACCTAAATCCCAAACTTAGCGTGTTTTGCAGGACTACTCCTCCGGCGGCAAGAGTTACGTGATTGATAGTGGATGCACAAAACACATGACCGAAAAGAAGAGCCTTAAGAAGTTTGTGAATGTTGGGATCCACCTCTAAAAGGGAAGGATCATCGAGAAGAAAGCGAGGAGACACAAAGTGTATCCTCGAGAGATAAAGGCTTGAATGGAAGTAGGCTCTTGATCAAAGTGACCAAGCTCCCCAAACAGAGATGTAGGATTCGCTAAATAATCTGAACTCCGGCAACAAATCACTCGTGTCTCTTTGGTTATTTATTTCCACTCTTTACTACTTATAAGCATTACTTTTGTTGCTATATCATTTTGCTTGTGTGTGACTAGTTTATAGTGGTGTCGTTTTGCCTCTTGGACCAGATAACTGTTAATTCTAAATAATTGCAAGAAAAACTTAAATTTGATAAAAATTGTTGGTCACCTATTCAGCCTCCCCTCTTGGCCAATATCTTGATCATTTACTAGCAAGACGATTAGGTGGCAATACTCCACTAGTTCTACGGGTGGCTTACCTATAACATCACTACCCACAGTACACTCAGATACATGACTAAATTGTCCACTTTCCACCGTCATGATCACGCAATCCATTAAAGAATTAAGGCCATAATTACTGGATCAAGACATTTAACTCTTTGGATAGCCATTACTCACTAGAAAAATAAACAATTCCCCATGTACTATGTCAAAGTCACATGCGAGACATTGAGTAATACACTGTAGACCAAAGATTCACAGAAACTCATCTATCTACTCCATGTACGTGGAAATTACCCACGGTTTGCATAATAGAATAAAATAGTGGCATAATGCTTAGTTCATGCTAGATAATACCTCAACCTAGAACCAAAACAATCACTCAAGCATAGATGATTCAAGACAATGAATTAAAGGGAAATATGCATAAATGATTCAAGACAGAGGGGAAAGAAGGAGGAGATGGCTGGTGCGCATGGCCTAGGGCTGGTGCTGGCATTGTAGATGTGTTCTTCAATGTGCTAGATGGGTCTTGAATTGCTAGATGTGTTCTCCTTCAAGAGCTTAATTGCTAGGGCGGACTACCTCTTGATGAATATATGGATCTTATGGAATCCTCTCCCTCTTTAATCTTCTCTCCACCTTTGATTCAAGAGCTACCATATGAATTAGACCATCCTTCTAAAAAATCCAATGAAACTGCATCCAAATAAGAGTTGAAAGGGGAAAGTTACAACGATTCTGTTGACTCAATCGCATAGTCTTAAAACCCAGTACGGGCGAGCGGTATGGCCCTCTATGGTCCGTACTATAACCCGCTAAGGCTTTGTTTTTAGCCTTTCCTAGGGTTTCATACTCTAGATGCCAAATATCAATGAGCTTCACAACCTTCATGTGTTATATCTTCAGTTTGAGAATAAAGTGATACTTTCAAATATGAAATACTCCAACAGTCATGTATCCAGTAATTGTAATTCTTTCAAATCAATCCCAAGTTGTTCCGGTCATCGGATATGTCCATAGGAGCTATTATCCACCTTTCAAAGAAAAGAAAGAAGAAAAAATAAAAGTAATTATTTAACGATTACGCAATGCTCTCAAGTGAAATAACAAATATCAACAATTATGCAAAAGAGACATAGAAAGAGTTCAGTGAAACATAATATGAGGAATTTTAATCAAGTGCAAAAAAGGAACATAATATACTCATCTTTACCATCACTGTCACTAGTTGCCAACAAGTGCATTCGCACGGGCCAGTTCATAGAACATTATTTTTATTTGTCCTCTATATTGCTAATACACGTTTAGAAGATTTGAAATTATAGGCCAATTTAGGACGTAGCAAAAGGTTTCAGTTGTACAGCATATCACTCTTCAACATTTCCTTTGAAGCGGTCTTCAATCTTTATTTTCTGAATATTACCTATAAATCTGTGTGTCAACAATTATTCACCTTAGTATAGAGAAGGGGGGAGAACCGGATCGTGATAAGCTGAGCTCGGCAACAGGAGTCGCGAGGGTACAGTCGGCGGAGGAGGCCGATGAACTCCTCTAGCTATCTTTTTTTTCTTATTTTTGCAATGTAGAATTTCATATAGACTCGCCTTGATGGAGCTTTATATGATAGAATTCCATGCGAAGTATCTTTTTACTATAGCTAGATATTCGATGGAGTACATGATACGGTGTAGATTTCCAAGAAGAGAAGGATGCGTGATATTTTCTTTTTTTACTTTGAGTTAATCTAAGCCATTATAACTCGGTCCCACCAGATAGACGGTCATATTTTTTTGTTGTTTCTCTGATTAACATGGAAATTTTTAGAGTATGATTGTGATACATAGATAGATAGAAAGATATGTATATAGATAGATATTATAACAAATGAGAGTTGGTGCAGTGATGGTGATAATGTCACACCCTGCATCCACCTTCCACCTTCCACATTCCTCAAAAATCTCGAATAAAAAACTAGCAAACTAACTAACTTAAATAAAATAAAGACTCCTAAGAAATTAACTTAACTAATACCTAAAAAATCTCTAACAAAAAAGGTATGACACAAGAAACTCGACCAAGCAGGCACACTGCATGTAGGTAGACCGAGTAAGACATGTAGGCATCATGCTGATTTGGAAGGACCTTGGATGAGCAGGAAAGTGTAGCCAAGGGTATGAAGCATGCCAAGTTTGATGAC
>JAGXJF010005628.1:0-72483 GCA_019208055.1 Stipa capillata | reverse complement strand
TAAGGACGCAAGTAAACGTTAACACATCATGAGAAGATACTGACAACATATTGACGAAGTGATCTCGCAGTATCTCATAAGGGGTCTATCCAACACCATTGTTACCCTAACAATGTGTTCCCATTATTGCCGGCATCCTTGTTACATTAACAATGCCCATGATCAGGAAAACAAGATCATCAACAATACATGAGCTAGTCCAGAGGCCTGACTAGGGATCTGAATGGTGTTTATTATTCCACACATGCAATTAGGTTTTCCTCTGAATCTCATATTCAAGAACCAATGCAATTTTAGCATAGAACATAAACTTAATCATGAACATGAAAATAGAATAATAACAACTTTATTATTGCCTCTAGGGCATATTTCCAACACTTTTTTCTTTCTTTCTACTTCTACTCAAAAGCTTTCACAGTACAATGTCTTAAATAGGCGTGGTAGCATACAGCTAACTTCTAACGTGCCGCGCTAATGGCCGCGTGACCCGGCCTCTCACGCACTCACGCAGGGGAACCAGTCCTGCGTGCATACATCTTGATTAGCCATGATCCTAATGATCCGGCCATTATGCTAACGACTCGCCACTAACTCAACTACCTAACAGCTAGCTCCTTTTATTCTGGCATGCAGCGGCAATTACTTGGCCATCCCGGCTTCTGCCTTTGTCCTGAATCCGCAGGTTCTAGTAACACTCCGCTACTCTGGCATCTCCGGTTCTCCTGCACCAGGTGAAACTACATGCAACACTACACTAGCCGATACAATCCTAGACGCACCACCTGTTGTACCATACACACATATGCAAATGTGCTAAAACAGAAAAGCTAAGTCTAGATTATTTGCTAACATTCTCCCCCCTAATCTAGACTCAACTAAAGCAACATTGGTTCATCTTCTTGTGCACACATGAGGTTCACCTGGTCCCCACGATCACGCTTTGGCTTGCGGCACTCGGATGCATAGTGCCCGTACTCGTCGCAGTTGAAACACCGGATATGACTCTTGTCACGCTTCGGCTTGGAACTGCGACCACCACCTTCTCGTCCCGAACGAGCTTCCCACTGGGCTTTGGTGAGAAGAAGATGCTCCTCATCTCCGTTGCCGCGACGACGCTGATTGGTACGCTCCTCGTATGCCTTGAGGGAACCAACGACCTCCTCAAAGGCCATCTTATTGACGTCCCCAAAGTACTCAATCGTTGTCGCGATGTGGATGAACTTGTCGGAGACGGCTCGTAGCAGCCTCTTGATGACGCGCTTCTCATCAACCTTCTCTCCAAGTGCCTGCATCTGACCAACAAGTAAAGTGATCTTTGATGCAAAATCATGCACCGATTCCGCATCGCCCATGCTGAGATTTTCAAGCTCCCGGCGTAGCGTCTCGACCTTCGCCTCCTTGACTCGATCAGCCCCAATGTGCATGGTGCGGAGTGCTGTCCATACCTCCAAGGCAGTCTCCTTGGCTGCAACCTGCATCAGTGTCACGTCGCTTACAGCCTGGGAGAGGATAGCCATGGCCCTCTCCTCTTTCTTCTCGTCAACAGCAACATTGTTCTTAGGCTCGATCGCTTCCCAAACACCTTGCGCCTTCATGAGGAACTTCATCCTTGTTGCCCAGGCCGTGTAGTTCATCTTGTTCAGCACCGGGTACTGGAGAGACATCCCTCCCTCCCTGCTTGCTGCTGGCGCCGCCTCGACGATCGACATCTTCTCAAGCCGCAGGTACTTGGGCATACACAGCTCAAGATTAGGCTCTGATACCAATTGTTGGAACCAGAGGACACACGGTATGTAGACGCACACACGCAGTAGCGAGACAAGAACACAAGAGAATAGAGTTTTCTTTGGTGCTGCACCCCGCAACCCCTTTTTTCTTTCTTTCTACTTCTACTCAAAAGCTTTCACAGTACAATGTCTTAAATAGGCGTGGTAGCATACAGCTAACTTCTAACGTGCCGCGCTAATGGCCGCGTGACCCGGCCTCTCACGCACTCACGCAGGGGAACCAGTCCTGCATGCATACATCTTGATTAGCCATGATCCTAATGATCCGGCCATTATGCTAACGACTCACCACTAACTCAACTACCTAACAACTAGCTCCTTTTATTCTGGCATGCAGCGGCAATTACTTGGCCATCCCGGCTTCTGCCTTTGTCCTGAATCCGCAGGTTCTAGTAACACTCCGCTACTCCGGCATCTCCGGTTCTCCTGCACCAGGTGAAACTACATGCAACACTACACTGGCCGATACAATCCCAGGCGCACCACCTGTTGTACCATACACACATATGCAAATGTGCTAAAACAGAAAAGCTAAGTCTAGATTATTTGCTAACAAATTGAAGCCTATATCAGCAGAGATAACAAGTCTAAAGCTAGTTCAGATTTATTGGGTGGTTCGGATTATTAAATTATAAATGGTGAAATTATAAGTACAAAGTATATTGAGGTTCAAGTAAGACGGCTTTAAGATAATGAGGATATATTTGTTAAGGTGAAGTTTATTAAGACTATGTCAAATATATGTATGAATTAATTACATATTAAATTTAAAAATTTATAATATTATAATAGGGTATTATAAGGTGGCCACTAGCGGGCTCATATTTAGCTACGACATCGGCGTCTCCGGCAGGGTCACGTCCATGGACTCCTTCCTCAGCCGATTCTTCCCCTTGGTGTACTGGAAGCAGGCCAAGTCGGAGGCTGCGGACGGCGCCGGTGACGACAACCAGTACTGGTAGTTCGACAGCCAGCTTCTCACCATGTTCACCTCATCGCTCTACCTGGCCGCGCTCGTGGCCTCCATCTTTGCCGCGTCCATCACCCCGCGTGGCTCGACGCAAGTGGTCCATGTTCACCGGCGGGCTCACCTTCCTCGTCGGCTGTGCCCTCAACGACGCCACGGAGAACGTGCTCATGCTCATCTTCAGCTGCGTGCTCCTCGGTGTCGGCGTGGGATTTGCCAACCAGAGCGTGCCGGTGTACCTATCCGAGATGGCGCCGGCAAGGATGCGCGGCATTCTCAAACAACGGGTTCCAGCTCATGATCACTCTCGACATCCTCGCCACCAACCTCATCAATTACGGAACCGACAAGATCTCCAGCGGATGGAGATGGAGGCTCAGCCTTGCGCTCACGGCGGTCCCGGCAGCCATCATCACCGTCGGCTCCTTATTCCTCCCGAACACGTCCAACTTCCTCCTGGAGCGCGGCAAGGCCGAGGACGCCAGGCGGATGCTCCGGCGCGTGCGCCGAACCAACGACGTGGACGACGAGTACCACGAGTGCTGACGGCCACGGTGATGCTCTGCCCCGCGGGTCTCACCTCCAGCGGCATCTCCTTGCTCGGCATCAGCCACCCAGTTGCCCCATGACCACACGAACCCCGCCACATAGACGCACATCATCATCACCGCCTCCGCCGACCGCCGACATGAGCAACACGCTTCCGCCGAAGCCCAGCGTCTTGAACAGCACCGGCACGTAGAACATGATCACGTTGATGCCCGTCAGCTGCTGCAACAGCAGGATCGCCACCGCCATCACCAGCTGCGGTCCGTACCGTAGCCGCAGGATGTCGCGCCACGGGCACGTCATGGCCCTGGACACCTCGCTGGCCGGACCTTCGCCGTCGCGCAGGCCTTCCTCCTCATGCTCTGCCACCTCAAGTTCATCATCTTCTTCTTCGTCTTCACGTGGGTCGCCGCCATGACGCTATCTGTCGCCCTCTTCCTTCGGAGACCAAAGGGGTGCCCATCAAGACATAGCCAACGTGTGGAAGGCCCACTGGTACTGGAGGGGCTTCGTCACCGATGACGATGCCCAACGGCGGGACATCGAGATAGGCAAGGGCGGCAGCGTGAAAGAACTAGCTTAGATAGATACTTCGTAGTTTCTTAGATAGGATTCTTTGCTTTACGTCCGTGCTTTTGATGTTCTTGCATTTGATAAATATGGCTTATGTAGGTTGATAAATTTTTGTCCATGCATTTGAATACGAAATTGCACGCTGCCGAATGAATAAATAATTCTGTACTACATTGTGCTATTGGCTAATCATGTGATTGTGTAGTCTTCTAAAGATCAAGGTTTCTCGTGTTTCAAACTTACTCTTCAGACTTCGTATTACCAATGTTTAGAACTGTGCTTATCCCTCGTAACGCCATGTATGTGTGGTTATAACCCCCCCGCCCCCCCGGGGTACGTGTACATGTGTGTGTGGTGGCTCGAGCATAATGAGTGCGAGTTGTGTGTGACAAAATAATGGCAAGAGAGGGAAGGGTTGCAAATTTGCAACGATTGACAAGAAGAATATTTGCTGTTAGCAAACATAGGGTTGACTAAAACCTTGGAGCAAACATGTTATAGCCAACCTACGAAGGTCAAAGTTAAATAGGTTCGCAAAAGCTAGTTAAAAATACAAAGAGAAGTTCATAAAGCTGAACAAATAGTAGAAGTACCACAGTAAGACCTTACTACTAAACAATAAAGACATGAAAATAAATAAATAATGCCACAAATAATTTTGTTTCATCTAAAGGTGTTGGTATTTGTTCAGTAATGCTAACTGATACCCTGCATAATGTCCATGTGATCATGTTATACTTCCCAAGTAAATCCAGTGACGTAAAAAAAAAGGCACCTGGGCATCAACTGGTTTTACAGATATAAAGCAGTGTTGTTCATGAAGTCGTGTTAACAATTAAAGCTTGGCTAAAAAAAGAGAACAGAAATGAGCACTGACGGGTGCCATCGGTGACTCGAAATGTATTACGGCACAATCAAACTGGTATTGCTGCCAATTTTATTAATACAGCAGTTAGACCGTTCAACATAGAAGATGAAAGAGACTCCAAAACTTGCCTGATTAACATGCTCATAATTGAATTACAAAATGTGTTACTAGTAGTGGGACCATTCTTCTCAAAAGATCCTTCTAAACTAAGACCACCTGATTGGCTGATTCCAATGGTGTAGCAGCGCTCCCATCCACTATACGTCTCAATGAACACCAGAATGCAATCATGCTGCCTTGGGCTTGGGCTGAAGTCTCTTCAGTTGTGAGTATAGGAAAACTCCCGCGAGAGCAACCGCAGTTCCTACACAGGCAGATATTTCAATTATGTAAAGATGTAATATGGTCAATCCGATAAGGCGACGAACAAAAGAAGATGCTTACCGATAGAGTTAATGGGGGAGACGGGGGTCTTGAAGAACAGAACGGATGTAACAATGACCACCACACGCTTGACACAGTTGCCCACCGAATGGGTAACAGGGGACACCCTTGCGAGGATCATGTATGACACCTTCGATAAATCAAAAGGTAAGATAAGTAAGCAAACTCTGAACAAGCACAAGTGTCCAAGCATGTGAGCATACGCACACGCACAGAGCACGTAAACACATGCTGACATGCATATATATGAATCAACTTCAAACTATCCAAAATCAGCACCAAAAATTTAATGGAAGGAACAAACACATCCAAAGATTCTAACAAGATGAATCATCACATCAAAAAATTGAAAGGATGGCTGACCTGTTGGTACGCATGGAAACAGAATGCAGCAATCAAAGACCTTGTGTATACTTGTTGTAAGTTCAGACCCTACATAAGAAAGAATAAGAAAGCACATAGTAAGAATTGCAAAACAAGTCAAGAGTCTATAAGGTGCATAAGACAAATTAACAGCGTAATACTCACAGCAGATTGCAGAACCATAGGAGTGACCTTGACACCTTCTGTTAGTAAGGTTACTGGGGCCAATAGGAAGAATGACATGACTGTAATGATCGAGAAGAGAGTAATGTTGTCCAGAGATGCCTGTTCAGAAGTGGGGGAAATGATGAAGGTTAGAATGTAATCATAGGTACATACAGCCGAGGGTAAAGACATCGAAATGCACATTCATAAATGAAAGTAGCATATAATTACTACTCAATTCAATCACAAAAGAGTAATGTTTTGGAAATCGGCATGGTCCAAATGCACAACTTTGACCACTAATCTCAACTATAATATATTAATTGAACCTAATAAAATTACAACACAATGAAGGTACTCTCGACACTAATATACACATATAATTTTCATGTGTCCAATGTAGATATTCATAAAGATTGTGATAGCCAAATGTTAGAAAGTTTAGCTGCATGTATCCCAAAACGCCACTCTATTGTGACTGGAAGGAGTACTTTGTTATTCAGGACAACTGCAAATTGATAATTCAGTTACTATTATCCAAGATAACTGTAAATTGATAATCCAGTTACCTCTTTCTTCAGCATAAGCTTCTTGCTCAGCACATTCCTTGACTGGAAGGTCACATTTGAAGCCATCGCACTCAAAAATCCAGCCCTGTTATCATTCAAATTACACATTAATCGTGCAGATAATGCATAATCACTTCTGAGTAAGAAATGAGATATCATCGGAGTCTTGGGACAAAAATATCAATGCAGCTTTGCACACACGAACACATACATCAGCCGTCAGGTGACCTTGAAGTTCCAAGTAAAATTCAAGGTGGGACAGATGATTTACGCAATGAAACAAAAGATAGATTCAAGAGGCATAAGTTACAACTGTAATTTGCACAACAAGCTCCCTAACACCACTTCTTTATTCAAATCAAGGTGTTTATATTACTTACCAGTTAAAAGAAGCCTCAGAAATAGATGCCAATGCCACACCACCAACAATTGGAACAAGAGACAGAACAACCCAAGGAGTAGGCAACTGCAAAGTCATTCATGCATCACAATAAAACCAAGAAACAACAATGTAAAAGTAGAACAGAAGAATGGAAATTACCTCGCCAAGGAACATTGCTGAAAGGAGAACAGAAAAGAAAGGCTCCATGGCCTTGATGGTATGTGTAAATGACACCGCAACCTTTCCAAGGCTCATGTTGTGAAAGATTGCCCATGGTATGGACAATAGCCAGGGGGAGGATAGCAATAAGCTGAGAAATTAGAGCAATTAGAACAGATGTTCTCATGGTGCAATATATGTGTACTGAAAGTTTGTCACTGCAAACTAAATAATTACCTGTGCACCAGAAATCTTTGGTCTTTTAAGGATACCGGTGATCCACAAGAACAAAGAAATGGCAGTCCCAACAGCAAACTGAACTGTTGTGATGTTTATCGGATATGGGAAAACCTTGAGAAACCTGTTAAGTATAGGAATAGTGAAGAAAGTTGAATTATCTACAGGTAACTGATGCGATCATCTAGAAATTTCTCAGGAAGTAACCCAAAAAAGGACAAATACAATCATTAACAAAACATCTGTCAGTACACTCACCAGAAAACATAAGGGCTATCAGGGTGATGTGAGAAAACACTGGAAAACTTAGCAGCAGGATTATATTACCAGAAGATTGCCCATTCTGATCTATGACCACAGATAGTGGACAAAGTAATGAGGATAGATGTCCTTAGGATTAAAACCGGAAAAACACATCACAGTGGTTCAGTGCAAATGACAGACCCTGAGTGAAGCCAACAACGAATGGATGCATCGTAGAAGCTTGAAAGTAGATTTCGTCTATAAACATCTGGGCTGGTCTATATTTATGGAATATAGACAAAATTTTGTTACTGGAAAAATGGTATTTCAGTAAGTTCAGATCAGTTAGCTTTTACTAAATCTAATAACGACGTCCATACGAAAGTGCCAGCCAAGATCACTTGGTTATACGGATGAAGACTACATACTACATGAGTAGCGACAGCAAAAATCATACAGACAAGCATAGATGGAGAAAATTCAGACACTCGATATTATCCGAATTACAGAGATGCGGATCCCATAGAGGGATCTGTCCTTAGCACGGGACAAAACAATCGAATCAAACACCTCCAGTCAGACTCAATCGCCGATTCTCCACTCTAACTGATCAGATCGAATTAGCAAGCGCGCTCGCTAACGATTAACTACGGACGGGCTAAAGATGCAACCTTTCGTGCACCAGAAAAGCAAACCTTTGGTGCAAAAGTGGCGTCAGCTCACCTGCTTGTTGTAGATGTTGAAGTAAATGTTGAAGAGGTACCACATCCCGAAGAGCGCGCCGAGCTGCAGCGTCTTGGCGAGCGCTCCTCCGCCCTCCTCCGCCGCCGCCGCATCCTTCCCGGCCGCCGCCGCCACAGCCACGTGGCGGACGTCCCTCCCACTCTGCTCCGGCGACGCCGGCACGAGCCCGATGCGGCCCAGCCCCGCCGCCGCCGCGAGGCCCGCGCGGGGCGCGGCAGCGGAGAGGCGGAGGGCGCCGCGGGCGGCCGGGAGGCGGGCGCCCCGGGGGCTAGGGTTCTTCAGGATGGGCCGCGCAGTGCATGGCCGGAGGAGCCCGATGGCTGCCGCGCTCTGCATTGCCGCCGAGGTTGACTGGAATATTCTTGAAGCGGTGCCGGGCTCCTTGTAGAAGCTTCCGGAGCCTTGCCTCGTGGGGCGGAGGCCTCGAGGCTGCGGCGGCGGAGGGCACGAGGAGGCGAGGTGGTGGTGGAGGTTGGTGTGGAGTGAGCGCGTGGGTTGTCAGGGTTTTAAGTAGCGACAAGGCCGGGAGGGGCTGAGCTGGCTCCGGCGGAGGACTGTCTGCGTGCATGACAGGTGGGCCTCCAGATCCAAGGGGGACCCACATGACAGTGGCGAGATGGCCATTACCTGCGCTTGGCCCGTGGCGCGTGCACCCGGCGCACGGTGCACCGCAGCGAACGGCCAGAGGCAGCCATGTGGGGCGCCCGCGCGGGTGAGTCGCCGTGCGATGCGTGGAGTGGTTGTTGGGTGGAGCGTGCCCAGCGATGGTCTCGAGGGCGGTGTGGGTCCCACGTTTGGAAAACCTGGCGTAGTGGGTCCAGGTGGGCGGGGCGGGGTCTACGGGACTGTAGTGCCAACCTCAGCTTGCGTTTTTTCTGAGTTCTGGGGTGAACTGCCTGCCAGCTTGCCTTAAGGGGCCTTACACAAATAAGGATGTCGGCCACTGTGGCCCGAAGTTATCAATAGGCGGGTGCCGGGCGTCAGTCCGGCGGAGCGTCTGATCGGCCGCTTCTCCTGCCGTGTGATCCTGCTTTAAGTATACGGATTTAGAACGTCCAACTATTGCAACATAGATATAGATTTGTTGTATACAACATTTTGTTTATACATACATATAATTATGTCTGTGGTTCAACAAAAAATTTAGAAATACTTATAAACATCTATAAATGCACGCAATAAATTATATATATATATATATAACAAATCCCATCTGTAATGATTTGCAAACTTGTGTATTTAGACCATTAATAGTCATCATGAATAAAGTTCATGTTCATATCATCTCATTTCTGTATTTAAAATAATTAGAATATCTCTAATTAAACTTTTTACAAATTTGGCTTAGAATCAACTTAATAAAAATCTATAAAATAAAAGTCATCAAAATTCCATCTTAATAATTCTCGTAGGTCTCATACACCTCCAAGAAGATCTCTAAATTTTTTAAGTGATTTGAAATCTCTTTGGTATTTGAATTAAGTGTCATTAGTTCAAATTCAAAAATTAGTAGAACTGTAGTTTATTAATCTGGTGAATATTCCTTTAACCAAAATTTCATGAAAATTTATATATGCAACACATTTTCCCTCCTGAGTATGAATATAAATTTTTAATGAATTATAAAATTATATTTCACCTAACTACGGTTCACACCCATTTTGGAGCATAATTGAACTTTGTTGGATCGATGGCTTCCCGACAGAGGGGGGGTGAATGTCGGATACAAATTTTTCTTCAAATTCAAATACAGATAGCAATTGAGATACTACTGTAAATGACAAAGAAGATGCAGCGGAAAAACCCTAGAAAGTCATTGACGACATGGAGCTCGTCGTTAGCTTTAAAACGAGTACAAGATCACTGAAAACGGAGTTCGGACGGAAAAGTTATGATCAAAACAGCGAAGCAACGCAGCTGGAAACTGCAAATCCGGACCCTCCGGGTTTGACCCGGACCCTCCGGATTTTGCAACCTGGACCCTCCGGGTTAATGTCCGGATCTCTACTGGAATGCCTGGATGTTCACCCAGACCCTCCGGGTTTGTAAATCCGGACCCTCCGGGTCAAAACCGGACCGTCTGGATCATGATTTCCAGAACGCAATAAAACCACGCGATTTTTGCTCTCGTTCAAAATCCGTCCAACCAAAAACAATGAAACTTTGCAGATGAGTTTAGGGATGCCTTGTGACTATGAATCAAGTGTTGATCCTCATAAAAAGTCTCAAGGCATGACCTTTATCATGATCTTCCTAGAATACCTCAAAAAGTTGAACGAAAACGAAATCTTTGATTTCTTGTTGCTCGTGAGGGTTCTTGATATGAAATCAATAGAGTAACTTCTCACATGTCACAGCAACCTAACCCATCTATCAAATCCTAAACACTAGCCTCCAAGCAAGTCAATTGCAAAACTCCAATTCTTTCTTTTCTTGCAAGCAAACTCAAAACATGAGAAAAGAGATTGATTTCTTAGATATGTTAGGATGGAATCGAATAGGACGTGATTACTCCATCACTAACTTGCCATATCAAGAATCAACTCACACAAAAAGCAAAAGAATGAAAATAAAAAAGATTCAAAGAGTGAATGGCTCAAGAACACATTGGGATTAGAGCAATCTTTTTGTATTGAATTTTCGTGGGTTTTTCTTGGGTTTACAAGCCTCTCATCTAGGTAAAGCACCTCTCTAAGTGCAGCTCTCACAATCTAATCAAAAGGGTTGAGGGTTAAGAAAACCCTCATCATCTATTTATAGTGGGGAGGGACAACCCCCTCTTCCACTCTTGGGCCTCATGCCCTAATGGGCCTAACTACCTCGCACGCATCCCAAAGCGTCTAAATAGCTTAGCCACCTCTCGATTTTCTTCCACCCTAAGCTACCAACCCTAAACCGCTTCCGGTCACCGCCGCAGTTTCTTGGTTGAGCTTTGGTGGTTTCCGCGTTTTTACCAAAACGCCCTCGCACTGACTTGGTCTTCACGTCTCGTCTCCACCCGCTTTCTTGTTGTCCGCGTACATGCTTTTAAGCCGCACGATGTCGTCGCCACCTCCTGACCGCATCTCAGCCCTCCAGGCCATCATGCCGGTCCATATGGCCGAACCATCGTCGCACCCAACTCGCACCTGCACACAATAGACCAAGCAAAGCGTTGCGAGCACAAGTTTTCCACTTGACCCAAGTCAGTCGAGAAAAATCCTTCATCCACTCAATTTTTCCTTGAGGCAAATTGAGAAACTCAAACTTATCAATCACATAACAGGTAATTCAAACCTCGATTTCATGCAACCAAAAGACTCAACTCTACATATGGTGGCAAATATTCATCACAAATATTGTCAAGTCATCACATGACTCACAATCTCCCCCTTGATGAATATATTGCCAACATCTCTCAATCAATCAAATTGGAGTTGGTTTAAAGATTTAAAAGCAATCAAGTTGCAAAAATTTACACTTGGCCAAAAGAAAGAGAAAGCAAGCACTGGACCATGTGAAAGTGAGCAAGTGTAAGATCCAAACTGTGAGTGAAGACTTAACATATACGCTGAAACTCCCCCTCACTCCTATAATCCATATATCTATGATCTACTCTAGAAAATGCGAAATCCATACTATTTCTCCCCCTTTGGCACTATAGTCATCAAGGATAAGCATGTATGCATGAAAATTTTGATTTTTCAGTTCGAGCGAGCTTTGAAGATTATCCAAAATGAGACACAAAAAGTACTAATATGCCACATAGGTGCTCACCAAACCATAAGAAGACATGTAGATCAAGAAGAGCAGCTAGCATATCAAGTTTTTAGCATATTAAAGAGTTCACTAGTAATGAGCGCCAGACTAGGTAGTCACAATTGCAATGACTCTAAACAGGAGTGAAGTATGACAACCTAGCGCTAAGCCATGACTAGGAGGACAACCGATCAAGATTAGGACCAAAATACTCTACCACATGCTGAATTAAGCAATCACATGATTAAATGGATTAGGCACAACCAAAATACAACCCCCTGCACGAGGAAGTATCTTGAGTGATTCATCCTGACTTTTTCACATTGAGTCCACATGATTAGTTGGACTAACCATAACCAAAGTACTACCTCCTGCACGAGCAAGTACCTTGAGTGATTCATCCCTATTTGAGCATTTTTCACATTAGCATATGATAGATTTCAAGCATGTAGAGCAAGGACTAGTGACTTTTGATGACAATAAGCATTCTCCGACCCGAGCCACAAAAGTCTAGGCATGTTAAGCCACTAGCAGTCCTAATCAAGATTACCATGAAATCCTATCTTTGGCCAGTCATACACAAAGATCATAGTTGCAATACTAGAGTCATGAGTAGATTCAACAGCAAATGATTCCCTAGCAGGTAACTCATCAGTAGATCAAAGATTTAAATTCAAGTTGTTGTCCAATTAAGCTAGCATCACAGATTCTTGAGAACACATATCAAACCATGGTGAAATGAGCTAGACAATCAGAGTATGGCATATAGCGAACTCGTAGAACTCATTGTTTCATCAAGGATAATAGATAAAGCTCGTGAACATGTAAAGTGCACATGATATATCACAAATGATGCAAAATGCACTATGGTACACTATGATACACAGAGAGAAGACTCCCCCTCAAACCAGCCCATGAGGATGAACAATCCCCAACTCGCCTCTAAGTGCACAAAATCGTGTGGGATCTAAAGGCTTGGTAAAGATATCCGCGAGCTGATTTTCAGAATCAACAAACTTAAGCACTACATCACCTTTCTCAACATGGTCTCTCAGGAAATGAAACCGCACATCTATATGCTTAGTCCTAGAATGCTGCACTGGGTTCTTAGCAATGTTAATAGCACTAGTGTTATTACAGAAAAGTGGAACACTATCAAAAGACAACCCAAAATCCCGCAAAGTCGAAATCATCCAAAGAATCTGACTACAACAACTAGCGGCTGCAACATACTCAGCTTCAGCAGTAGATTGTGCAACAGAAGATTGTTTTCTAGAAGACCATAAAACAAGAGAAGTGCCAAGAAAATGACAAGTGCCAGAAGTACTCTTGCGGTCTATCTTACACCCGGCAAAGTCTGAATCAGAAAAACCCCGAATCCTAAGAACAGAAGAGCATGAATACCAAAGTCCAAACTCAAGGGATGATCGAAGGTACCTCATGATGCGCTTCACAACTTGCCGGTGGGAGTCTCTCGGCGAGGCTTGAAACCTCGCACATAGGCAAACAGTGAACTGGATGTCCGGCCTTGTCACTGTCAAGTAGAGGAGGGAGCCGATCATGCTCCTGAACTCCTTCTGGTCCATCGCCTCTTCTTCTTCATCAGGACCAAGTGACGTTACAGTAGACATCGGGGTATTGATTGGCTTGGCATCGCTCATCCCGAACTTCTTCAATAGATCCTTTGTGTACTTGGCCTGATGGATAAAGGTGCCCTCCTTCGTCTGCTTGATTTGTAAACCCAAGAAGTATTGGAGCTCACCCATCATAGACATCTCAAATTCCCTGCTCATTATCTTAGAAAACTTGGACACAAGAGCATTAGAGGAGCCACCAAAGATTATATCATCCACATAAATTTGTGCTATCAGAAGGTCATTGCCATGCCTAAGAAGAAACAAGGTTTTGTCTACCCTCCCCATTTCAAAATCATTTTGAATCAAAAAACTCTTAAGTCTATCATACCAAGCTCTAGGAGCTTGCTTAAGACCATAGAGAGCCTTGGACAGTTTGAATACATGATTAGGGTATTTAGGATTCTCAAATCCTGGAGGTTGTTTAACATAGACTTCTTCTTCAATGAAACCATTAAGAAATACACTTTTCACATCCATTTGATAAAGTTTGAACTTCTTAGAAGCTGAAAACGCAAGCAAAATACGTATAGCCTCCAAGCGAGCTACTGGTGCAAAGGTCTCATCAAAATCAAAGCCCTCAATTTGACTAAACCCTTGGGCTACAAGTCTAGCCTTGTTGCGAACAACAATGCCATCCTCACTTTGCTTGTTCTTGAACACCCACTTGGTTCCAATGATATTGTGACCAAGTGGAGGCTCTACAAAGCGTCCAAACCTTATTTCTCTCAAAATTTTCTAACTCCTCATGCATGGCATTGACCCAACTATCATCAGAAATTGCATGACATGTATCTTTGGGCTCAAAAGATGCAACAAAAGCTGAATGCGTAAATTCTGAGGAAGGAATGGACCTAGAGCGAGTTACACGCTCAGAAATGTCGCCGATGATCTGCGCTGGAGGATGATCCTTCTGGAGACGTTGTGGACCCCCGAGCTCATCTGGAATTCAAGTAGAAGTAGCCTCGGCAGCCTCTACCTCAGCTGAAGAAGGGGTAGGAAGCTGAACTGCCGGTGAAGAAGGTGCCACCGCCGATGATGAAGTCGTCGGTGCTGGACCCTCAGCTACTGTTGAAGAGACCACTGGAGGACCAACAGCTGCCGCCTGAGAAGTGGGGGCACGGCCCACGCCACTCTCAAAGTCATCTTCATCCTGGACGATCGACTCAGACTCCTGTGAAACACCTGAAAGCTCGGGTCTAGCAGAGCTAGCCTCATCAAAAGTCACATCACAGGACTCAACAATGGTGTTAGTCTCAAGATTAAGCACTCGATATCCTTTCGAATGTCCAGGGTATCCAAGCATGATACCATTAGAAGTACGCGACTCAAACTTGTCGAGAAGGCCCTTCTTCAGGATAAAACATTTGCAACCAAAAACCCTAAGATGGGACACATTTGGTTTCTTCCCAAACATAAGCTCATAAGATGTCACGTGCAGAGAAGAACGCAGAAAGACTCGATTTGACACATAGCAAGCGGTGTTGACAGCCTCGGCCCAATACCGTCGCGATGTGTCATACTCATCAAGCATCGTTCTTGCCATCTCAACTAAAGTCCTATTCTTCCTCTCCACAACACCATTCTGCTGAGGGGTGTGTGGAGTGGAGAATTGGTGCTCAACACCACGATCAGCAAGAAAATCTGCGAAAGAAGCATTCTTGAACTCTAACCCATTATCACTGTGAATTCCCTTCAAAGAACCGGGAAAGAGATTCAAGAGCCTCAAAGCCAAATCTTGAAAGAACTCAAATGCCTCAGATTTGTGCTCCATGAAAAACACCCAAGAGAACCGAGAATAGTCATCAATAATGACAAGAACATACCACTTTCCACCCGCCGATCGAACCCGAGCTGGACCTACAGTGTCCATGTGTAAAAACTGAGCGGGTCCATCGGTCTTCACCTGATTGACAGGTGGATGAGAAGCGGCAACTTGTTTGCCATGAAGACATGGGGCGCATACCAAATCGTTGACTGGTTTGAGTTTGGGCAAACCTCTCAGAAGGTCAAGGCTACCAACTCTAGTCAAGTGGTCAAAACCAACATGCCCCAAACGCCGGTGCCAAAGTTGAAACACTGAAGAACTAGTTGCAAGAAAGCATCTAGACTCAGAAGAACTAAACTCAGCAGCAAAAACTCTACCAGGACGAGAAATACCAAAAGCAAGTGCACCCGAAGAGTCAAGAACACGACATCCATTCTTCTTAAAACACACCTCATAATCATCATCAATGAGCTGTGAAACAGAAATGAGGTGTATTTCAGTTTACTCATAAGGGCAACATCTTTGAGAATGTTGTTGTTGTTGACTCGCACTGCGCCCTGTGTGTCACATGTCCACGGGGGTCATCTCCAAAAGTGATGTACTCATCACCGGACGTCTTGTTGAGGGAGGTGAACCATTTTGAGCTTCCGGTCATGTGACGTGAACACCTGGAATCAACGAGCCACATGTTCACCAACCCTCGCCGGCCAACCTATACAAAAGACCGAAAACGAGTGGGCTCAGTACTGGGGTTAGTAAGCAAGGATTTTCAATCCAGTATTGAGTCACTCGTTGAAAAGGAACAAAAGATCATGAGTGATTAGTATGCAATACAACACCTTGAGCAACTCTACGACCCTGATCTAGACCCCGCCGCGGAGGAATGTCACGCACCGGAGCACGTGAACCACCTCCAAGAGGACGGCGAGAAAATTCTAAGCGACCTAAACCCTGTCGCCTGCTAGAGCCACCAGAAACCTCAACATGTTGAGGCCTCGCGTGTGTCTTAGTAGCACTCAACGCATTGTTGCGTCGTTGAATACCCCTAAGAGCACGAACACGGTCACGACGCTCCTCCTTGAGACGTCGAAAGCAGAACTCAACTAGGTAACCATCCTTATGATAATGAGTGCATTGATATTTTACCCTATGCGAGGTAGCACCAAACTGAAGCTGAAGCACTCTTGTCCTTAAACGGTGAATCTAGATAACCACCTGACTTAAACACTGTTTCCCTCTCCCCATGAGCTATTGCAATCAAGCCTCTACCAAGAGAACCAATGGGATGAGGAGGATGATTCTATTTTCTTCCACATGATTAAAACCTAGACCTTTGCCTGAGCTAACTCTAGACTTGTCTAAGATCATGTTAAGTTCTTTTCTACCTCCAGAAAATCTCTCCAAAGTTTTCTTGAGGTAGTCAACTTCCCTAAGCAAAGAAGCACATGTAAGACAAGCTCCTGAAGCTGACACTCTAACAGCTTTCTCATATTTTTCTTTGTATGCTCCTAGTTCAAGTTTTAGAAGCTCACAAGACACACAAGTAATGCTACATGTTTCAGCTACTGTTTCTTAAACCTCTCTCTAAATGCAGCGTGCATAGTAGAAACATCATTCTCAAGCTCATGACAAAATGTGCAAGTAGAGGAAAATAGCATGAGAAACATCAACAGGTAGCTTAGAAGCAGAGTAGCATTAGCCAAAGCGAGTTTTCTGTAAAGCTCAGAAATGTGTCTTCCTAGGTCCTGATTTCTTCAACTAGTTCAGAGCATTTATCACACGCTGGTCTTCTCATTTCAAGCACAGATTGATTCAATTCTTTATTTCTACCTTCCAAGTACTTGCATCTTAAACATGAAGAAGATTCTTGAGTGCTCTTAGAGCTAATGCTAGCAAGTTGATTCTTAGCATTCTTGAGTTCATTAGCATGAAATGATGTGAGCAATGCAACCAGCAAGATAAACAGTTTTAAGCTTGGCTAGATTGTCCTTATAGACCATAAGCTCCTGGATGACAAATATATGCAATATGAAACCTAAAGCGAAGCACAATTTCATCTCATTCAACTCATTCAGAGGTGCTAAGCTAGAGGAACATCCTAGAGATCCACAAGCAGGCAACCTAGCATGTGAAGCCTTAAGCATGTCAATTTCTTTCTTCAGAGAGTTTAAGTCATCATCCTTAGAAACACAAAAGGAGCAAGGGCTCGACTTAAGTTTATCAATTTCAACCATGGATGACTTAAGCAATTCACTTACACTAGCATGAGCATCTTTTGCTTCAAGGAATTCTTTGTGTAAAACATCACAACTAGCACACTCATTCTCATTACTTTTCAGTTTAGCAATTTCTAGTGAAAGAGAATTAACTTTTTAGTCAGGTCTTTAGATTTCTTGATTGAAGCAAACAAGGCATCATTTTGCACATCAAACATATCAAGCAGTTTATCATGCCTAACACTGAGCTCATCAAAGGTGCAACTTACATCGCTTTCAAGATCTTCGTCGTCGCTCTCTTCTTCGGATCTCGCCATAAAGCACATGCCGGTGAAGCCATATTCTACCTTCTTCTTCCCTTTCTCTTGTGCCTGGGTGGCTCCAGTTCATCCTCGCTTGAGGAAGAGGAAGATGAAGAAGAGTTGGAGCTGTTGTCGCTATCTCCAAAAGCGGCGAGAGTTCGACGAAGATTCTTCTCCACCTCACGCATCTTGGGCCTTGATCCAAAGTTGTTCCTTCTCTTGTCCTGAAATTTAGAAGCAAACTTGTTTCTCTCTTTAGGATTGGGACACTCGGATCGAATGTGGCCTTTCTCACCACATCCATAGCAGGTGATGTCCGAGGATTTCCTTCTCCTATTTCTCACATTCTTATATGCCCTAGAGAAGCGTTTTGCAAATAACGCGAGCTCATCCTCGGGAAGAGATTCAAGCTGATTATCAGACAAAGAAGACAAGGCTGCAAGAGACAGTCCAGAAGAAGAGATCATGCAAGTGTCAGAGTTGACATTAGGAGACACTATCCCCGATGGATCCGAGGAGGTGTTTCCCAATAAGAGCCAAAGTCTTGTTCTTTGAACTATTCTGTTCTCCGAAGTGATCTCATGAGTAGAGAGCTTGGAGAACAGGTGATCGAGTGTGAGAGTGGCAAGATTGGCGGACTCTTGGATGGCAATCTTCCGCACTTCAAAAGCGGGCTCTAATGTGTTCAACACATGCCTAGCCATCTCTGAGTCAGAGTACCTCACTCCCACACTCCTGAGCTTATTCACAATTCTTTCAAATCTCTCAAAAAGCTCAGAAATCGATTCCCCAGAGCGTTGCTCAAAACGATTGTATTCAACTTTGTATTGATCCGCTCGAGCAATCTTGACTTGGTCGGACCCCTCATGGTAGGTGATCAGGGTCGACCAAATCTTGTGAGTGGTATCAAGATGAGCAACCCGCTCATGCTCCTTCCTATCCAAACCGGAGAACAAATAGTTGATGGCCTTGCAATTATTTTCAACATCAACCTGATTTTCAGCCGTCACTTGTGCAGGAAGAGTAAAGTCTGTTTCGATGATTTTCCAAATAGCAAGCCCCTCTGACTGGATAAAGATTCTCATTCGATTTTTCCAGAACTCCCAGTCCGTCCCATTGAAGACAGGAGGACGAGTCGAGTATCCGTGGGAAGCCATGGCTCGCAAAGCCGATCAAAGCTTATAGAGAAGCGAGACCGGGCTCTGATACCACTTGTTGGATCGATGGCTTCCCGACAGAGGGGGGGTGAATGTCGGATACAAATTTTTCTTCAAATTCAAATACAGATAGCAATTGAGATACTACTGTAAATGACAAAGAAGATGCAGTGGAAAAACCCTAGAAAGTCATTGACGACGTGGAGCTCGTCGTTAGCTTTAAAACGAGTACAAGATCACTGAAAAGGGAGTTCGGACGGAAAAGTTATGATCAAAACAGCGAAGCAACGCAGCTGGAAAACTGCAAATCCGGACCCTCCGGGTTTGACCCGGACCCTCCGGATTTTGCAACCCGGACCCTCCGGGTTAATGTCTGGATCTCTTCTGGAATGTCCGGATGTTCACCCAGACCCTCCGGGTTTGTAAATCCGGACCCTCCGGGTCAAAACCGGACCATCCGGATCATGATTTCCAGAACGCAATAAAACCATGCGATTTTTGCTCTCGTTCAAAATCCGTCCAACCAAAAAACAATGAAACTTTGCAGATGAGTTTAGGGATGCCTTGTGACTATGAATCAAGTGTTGATCCTCATAAAAAGTCTCAAGGCATGACCTTTATCATGATCTTCCTAGAATACCTCAAAAAGTTGAACGAAAACGAAATCTTTGATTTCTTGTTGCTCGTGAGGGTTCTTGATATGAAATCAATAGAGTAACCTCTCACATGTCACAGCAACCTAACCCATCTATCAAATCCTAAACATTAGCCTCCAAGCAAGTCAATTGCAAAACCCCAATTCTTTCTTTTCTTGCAAGCAAACTCAAAACATGAGAAAAGAGATTGATTTCTTGGATATGCTAGGATGGAATCGAATAGGACGTGATTACTCCATCACTAACTTGCCATATCAAGAATCAACTCACACGAAAAGCAAAAGAATGAAAATCAAAAAGATTCAAAGAGTGAATGGCTCAAGAACACATTGGGATTAGAGCAATCTTTTTGTATTGAATTTTCGTGGGTTTTTCTTGGGTTTACAAGCCTCTTATCTAGGCAAAACACCTCTCTAAGTGCAGCTCTCACAATCTAATCAAAAGGGTTGAGGGTTAAGAAAACCCTTATCATCTATTTATAGTGTGGAGGAACAACCCCCTCCTCATGCCCTAATGGGCCTAACTACCTCGCACGCATCCCAAAGCGTCTAAATAGCTTAGCCACCTCTCGATTTTTCTTCCACCCTAAGCTACCAACCCTAAACCGCTTCTGGCCGCCGCCGCAGTTTCTTGGTTGAGCTTTGGTGGTTTCCGCGTTTTTACCAAAACGCCCTCGCACTGACTTGGTCTTCACGTCTCGTCTCCACCCGCTTTCTTGTCGTCCGCGTACATGCTTTTAAGCCGCACGATGTTGTCGCCACCTCCTTGACCGCATCTCAGCCCTCCAGGCTATCATGCCGGTCCATATGGCCGAACCATCGTCGCACCCAACTCGCACCTGCACACAATAGACCAAGCAAAGCGTTGCGAGCACAAGTTTTCCACTTGACCCAAGTCAGTCGAGAAAAATCCTTCATCCACTCAATTTTTCCTTGAGGCAAATTGAGAAACTCAAACTTATCAATCACATAACAGGTAATTCAAACCTCGATTTCATGCAACCAAAAGACTCAACTCTACATATGGTGGCAAAATATTCATCACAAATATTGTCAAGTCATCACATGACTCACAAACTTGAATTTAAATAACAGTCAAATACATTTTTATTTTATCAAAAAACTTTATATATGTCATATATGTTATATAGACCCTCTGTGAATTTTCTTAAATTTTAAACCTAGATTTGAATCCGTTAAAAATTTAAATACTAAAACCGGACTAAAAATAAGGAAGAAACACCTTACCTTGTTGGGCCAAATATGGCCCAATTCCTCAACCCCTCGGGTAAAGCTTGCATCTTTGGTCACACCAGCCACTGGTAGAAGGGGCCCATGTGCCAGGTCTTCTTCTCCACCTGGTAGGACATGCATCAAACATCTTGTGTGTATAACGTGAAGAATTCATTGCTCTTTCTCTCCCTTCCTCAAGCACCATTTAACCTATTCTCGGCGCCTCTGTTTTCCTTTTTACCCTCTCTCTCATCTACCAAAAACTCAGACCCATCCATCATCTCCTCCACCTGAGCAGCATTCGGTGTGCGTCCGTGCAACGCCGTCATCTCTCGCCAGAGGTATCCTTTTTGGTCGAGACCTTGTCAATCGAGCTCGTCTCGTCCAGTAAAGCTCAGATGTAAATTTAATTTGATTTTGGTCTAGGGAATAAGGAAAACGATGCTCTTTTTCTTCATTTCCGATGAAGTCTTTTCATGTCCGGTTCGTCGAGTTCGGTAAGAGATAGTTCGATTTATTGCATAGATGATATCCCTATGCCATGTTCTACCTCCTTGACAACCTCCTATCATTTTTCATTCAAGGAGGTGGCCGCAGTCGTCGTGAAGGCCGTCATCGTCCACTGTTGCCGTCGCCTGCGTTGCCCCTGATCTCTCGTGCTGCAGTCTAGTGACCAAATCCACTTCTTGGTGAGCACGTGAGCACAACGCAACAAACTCCATTCGATGTACCGGCCTGTAAGCTGTAGCATCATCGCATCGCAGTCGCGCTAGCGAGTGCGTCAATCGAGCCCGTCCAAGTGCACACACATGCTGGGCAAAGCTGCGTGCGTGCTGCTACTACTAGAATTTTTTTTGATATTATTTTTTCTGTAAATTGCAAGTGTACAAGTCGATTTGAAAAAATATCAAAACTAGAGCTCAGTCAGCAAACGAACTGCCGAAAAGGCTAAATCGGCAATCCAATCGCCGAAAAGGGACTAGTCGGCAGCCCAAACACCGACAACCTGCAGGTCGGCAGCCCAGCAACCGACGAAGCCAACGATTTTTGGCGCCAACCTCAAGTCGGCGAGTGAACTGCCGATAAGGGCCTAGTCGGCAAACCAGGTGCCGACATGGCTGTAGTCGGTATCTGAGCTGCCGACCTGGCCCAGCCTTGCCTATTTAGCCACCCCCCACCTCTCTCTGCCTCCCGTGCACCGACGAACATAACAGAGCAACTACGAGGATAGAGAGGAGAGTAGAAGAGTTTTGGAGGCGAGTTGGAAGAGGGATTTTGGCAGGGGGGCTTAAGTGAGGTAAATATTTGCGGGATTTTTTTTAGTTTGTTGGATTTACTAACCACGTCCGCACTGCAAAATGGTAGGAATGGCTTCATCTGGTTTGGACGACATGCCGACGGAGAAGTTTCCTACCGATGTACCGAACGGAGTCGAGGTTCCCCTTTGCTGGTGCCAAGATCCGTGCAAGCTAATGGTGTCAAGACAGATGTCGTACACCCTCGGATGAAGGTTTTTCATGTGCGCTAACTACGATGAAGAGCCAGCGAAGCTTGCCGTGCGCACATAGCGGCGAAGGGTAAAACACGCATTGTACCCAATAGTTATTTCTTCCACCCGCTCGTAACACTGCAATACAATGCTAACACTCATTTGCTTGCATTCTCCACCCACTATATTGACCGCAAGAACGGCCGATCCCCAACTCCGGGGTGGGACATCGCTGGGGTCCTGCGCGTCTGCTATCTGTCTCGCAATGTCGATGTGACGCGCATCGACCGTGTCGCCGTGAGAGTTCGTGAACATCACGTAGCCGAAAAGCCACATGATGTACACCTCCAACGAACGAGTGACCTGGTGGTTCGTCAAGTGCTCACCAGGCCAACCAAGCTCTGCTAGCTGCACGAAATGCTAATTTGGTTACAACTTTAAGAAACAACAGCACGACCGAGATATGTTTTCGCACGTACCTCGAACCGCCGGTACCACGCCCACTTTGGGCCGTGCTTCTGGTGCTCGTCGATAGGTTGCAAGGGGATCGTCGTGGGGACGAACACCTGCGAAGCGCTGCACGAGATCTACACGCCAGGTGGGTGAAGCCTCCAAAGGTCCAACCGCTGTCCCCGCGATCAGGGAGACCCAGCAGGTAAGACACGTCCTGCAGCATCGGGGCCATCTCTCCCCAAGGAAAGTGGAACGTATGGGTCTCCGGCCTCCATCGATCGACGAGGCACGTCAACAAAGCGCTGTCGAAAGGAAAACGTCTAGACCTGACCTCCATGTCGTGAGGTTCCTCGTCCTCACCGAGGAGCTGGTAGTCCTCGTCTGTGCCCTCCACCATCCGTGCCAGGGAGAGTAGACCCGCCCACTCTAACCTGTAAAATTAAACGCATATTAAATATGAAAATGACTTGCTTACACGGGTTCTCGCGTGGACGTACCTATTGATCCACGCTGGGTGAATCCTCAACGCCACACGGGGGGTACATGTCCTAAAAACCGGGCTAAACTCCCTCGTCGGCAATCTTCTTCGCTCGGTGCTTACTGTCCACTCGCGCATCGAGCAACTCGAAGTCCGTCATACCTGCAAGCCTGCAAGCCTGTACATAATTGAATGGAACAAAACAGGCACATATTAGAAGTTCAGTACAATTATTACAAACATTTTCGAACACAGTACGAGATTACAACAAAGAAGTTTAATTACATAATAGACCGGAGGTAGCACGTGCATATTACAAGTCCACTACAGTTATTACAAACAGAGTACGACATTTCGAACATAATTGGAAAAGTACAAACAATTATTCAGGACATTGCATTACGAAGCCTTGTTCTCACTCCGCGAACGCATGTTGTCCAAGCCCTCGTCCAGTCCCAGTAGAAGGGATTGCCGATGTACTTGCCGTGGGATCACCTCCCGCTTGGTCCTTTAATTTGGGACAATGTTTCTTCCGATGGCCATAAGCAGCACAATGCAAGCACTGCCTTGTAGGGCCCCCAACCTCTGACTCATCCATGTCGTTGCGAATTCGACGAACTCTACGCCGCCCTTGTTGTCACGAAGTAGGCTCCAGTGCGGTATGTATTCCCTTTGATCCTCCTGTACTGTGGTGAAGTTGTCCACAGCACGGAATCCAGTAATCTCACCGCTCCATGTTGCAAGGACGGACTCCTTTAAATAAAACGGTGACATGAAAGAGGAAGAGTCCATACCAATTAACCCACACGCGGCTAGCACATGCGAGCACGGCTTGTGTAGAAGAAAAGGCTTGTTGCATGTGCAGCTACAGGTTGGAATTTCTTCACACCCGAAAGTAACCTCGAACGTCCGAACCTCATTTGCGGTTCCAAAACCTGTCTTATCCCGCAGTCGCACTTCGTACCTATGTTGCAGGTTGCCAATCCTTATGACGGTGTGCATCTTCCCCTTTGCTATCTTCTGCTCCATGTATTGCATGACAGTCGCGCAGAATGGAGTTTCAGTGTACGTGTTCATGTGCAATGCAGCTGTCTGATACCTCTCTTGGAAGTACCGAATTGTCCCATGAAGTATGCTCTCGACTATAGCAACTAAGGGTAAACGCGTGTCGCGAAGTACCCAATTGTACACCTCCGCCAGATTGGTTGTCATGATACCGTACCTTGCACCGTGAGTGTCAAAGAGCAAGGACCATCTCTCCTTCGGCTCATTCTCGATCCACTCTGAGAAGGTCTTGATTCGTCCGCCCTTCTTCCTCTTAACACCGGGCGGGTCAATACCAGGTAGAGCGCACAGTTCTTTCGGCTCCTCGTCCGCTGCTACTGCAATTGCTGCAGCTTTCTTCCTCTGCTGACTTAACTCTGTTTGAGTGAATTCATCAAGCTTAGCCCACAGTTTATAGAACTTCTTTTGCTGATTTTGTTTGCATAGCCTCTTGAAGAGGTTCATAAGACGTTTGTTTCTGAACTGTCGGTAGAAATTTGCCCCCAAATGGCGAATGCACCAGCGGCTTTGCATATCAGCCTCAGGGTTCAAGCTCATTCGGTCCGGGGTTTGTAAGAGTCTTCACGGCCTTCAATATACCGGGATGCCTGTCATGTAGTACGCACACATTTGGTTGGTTTTTGACGACACCTCGCTTCAGTCTTCTGAAGAACCAGAGCCAGCTCGCGTAGTTTTCGCCTTCAACAAATGCGAAAGCCAGTGGAAGAATTTGGTTGTTACCGTCCACTCCAATAGCGGTAAGGATTTGCCCCCTGTACTTGCCTGTCAAGAATGTGCCATCAACACAAAGCAAAGGTCGACAATGGTTAAATGCTTCAATGGAAGCTCCGAAGGAGAAAAAAAGCCTGATTCATCTCTTTAAATCCTGGTGACTCGGAGACAAAGTATACTTGATGTCGATATACGTGCCTGGGTTCCTGCCTTGTAGTGTCCACAACAGGTAAGGAAGGTTGTGATATGAAATCTCTGAATTCCCAAATCGCATCTCCATTGCTTTTCTGTTTAGCACGCCATGCCTTTCCGTAGCTGATTGAGAACTGATACTTGTTCTTTATTGCTACTTGAATATGTTTTGCTTCCATGTCTTTCTTCTCCACTATCTTAGAGAACATCGATCTTGCAATTAGACTTGAAGTCATGTTACGATGCTCTGCGAGGACGTTGGATCGAACACAGTTATGAGGCACTACTCTGCTAACAATCCAACTGACTTCGTACTTCGGGACGTGAGCATGCACAGAGCAAGGACAACCACTACTGCTGCACTTTGCGGTGTATTGGGTCGGGGTAGAGACCTGAACATAAAATGTTCTTTGCGTGGACATACCCCTATAGAGCAACTGCATCTTTTAATTCAAGCTTGCTGCGGTACATGGTTCCATGTTTTATCTCATTGCTTCTGAATTCCCATGATGACTCATGCCCATCTGTCACACGTATACCACCCAATAGTTCTTGGTCCCACCCGCTAGGAATTTGATGATCAGAAGTCTCCTCGTCCTCAGCACTATCTTCATCATCGGACTCCTCGTCGTCGTCTTGCGCAGCGCCCGCTAGATCTTCCTGCTCCATAGCCTCCACCAACTCTTCAAATTCCTCAGCTTCGTCCGCCCGCCCAGTAGGACCAAGCTTAGGTCTCGTTCCTCCCGGAATTGCTGATTCAGAAAGATCTCCGGCTCCGTACTCTGTTACCCCTTACGCTGATGCACTTATGTGATCGTCTTGATACGGTGTATGATGATACTCCGTTTGATCTTTCGCAACAGCTTGCACCAAAGCAACAAGATCTTCCTTACGAGCGCTGCAGACCCTAAGCCAAGAAGTCCACTCCTTCGTTCTTTCGACAGTCATCAGATCCCAGCGCACAGAACGTAAGGACATTGTAAACACAGCTTGAATGCTGACGCTATACTTGTCCGTATCAAGACTAAAGCTACGGGTGAACCAGTCTTTAGCTTCTCTAATGTTCAACGACTCAGGATTTTGCAGAGGCAATACAGTGTAACTGAATGCACTAAGATCAACTCCATTCGAGTTTGTCCTCACTTCTCCAGGACCATAGAAAATCTTGAATCTCACTATATTAGACATTCCTGTCATCCGTAACATAATTTCATAAAATTTACCTATGTTCAAAATGTACGAGACTCGTAATATATAGCTACATATGTTGAACTGATCTATAATAATCTATACTACTTTATAAAAGTGGAAGTTTTTCTTTGCTAACTCTACCCCAAAGATTGTACCCAAAACACTTTGAACCGTCCATCACTCACGCATCCAATGTCTCCTATTGATTAGATGGTCTGCCCATCCAACGCCTCATATTGATTACATAGACTGCCTATAACCCATCCGACGTACACACATACACGCATGGCAAGCCCTAACAACAAAAGCAATCTGAAGATCCACGTATTGCCAAGCCCTAATTCGTTGATCCATCCATGCATGGCAGCCAGGCCAAGATCGTCAAGGTGGCCGTGGACGGGCGCCGTACGTGCGGAAGGTGAACCAGGAGGCCTACGCCGGCTACGACCAGCTCCTCCGCGCGCTGCTCTTCACCATCATTGAGTACCTTCCTCGCTTCCAGCCGCTGCTCTTGCTGTTTGGCAAGCCCGCGACCAAGCCCGCGATTGGAAGCACTTGATTTGAAGCCCGCGATTGGATCTGCTGCAAATCTGAAAAATTCCCTGTAACAAATATCATTGAGATCGAAGGTTTTCCGAAAACGCCTATACTTTTCAGCAGCTCGCAGCTAGACTCCTGAGGCATGTTCTGCATCAAGTTATAAGATGAGGTTAGAAACCATGCAACCAACCAAATGGTAGGCCATTCAATTTTGACCAAGCATTAAAATATGTTTCGTTCACTTATTTGGCTATAACCAATGTAATGTCATGACGTAGTAACTACTCCATTTGCCAGAACGATGGTTCTTTCATGACATGATTATTTTCAAGTTTGCAATTAGCTATGTGCACTATATGTGAATGGTGCACAGCTCGATGAAACTAGCATGTGGCCTGTAGTGTTACGTACTTTTAATTGACCACATTACTCACTCAATATTCATATATGGATCACTGGATCAGTTATACAGCTAGAACAAACATGGCATATGTAAAGGTCAGCTGCAAATAAAATAAAATAAAATGTAAAACTCATGCCATCACAAACTGAAAAATGAATGAGCACTTTCTGTAAAAGAGGGATGGAGTATTAAACAGGGCTGCTGCAATTTTAAGATTAGTAACAATTGTCGCATTCATTTGCACAAGTACCTGCATCTCAACTATCTTGCAAATTCCATCAGGAAGTTGAAGCAAACAAGAACTTGAGTGTAGTGGGAGCAAAGAAGAACTATCTAGAAAGGGGGGAAAACGTCACACTCCTAATCATGACGCCCAACAAGAGTTCCAGTGTTGCTTACCTTGGGCCAAGGGAGTCAATAGCAGCATTAGAAAGCACATGAAACCCTGGAGAAACTGTTTGAACCACAGGAGCACCACGGGGTTTATTAGAGATGTAAACCATGGTTCCTGAATGCACATCGGCCATATAAGATTAAAACCATTGTACTGATCTGCTTCCTTTGCAATTTCTGTTGCATACTCCAACGGACCCTGCCTACCCTATATTCAAGATATCATAGTAACAAAAAGCATAGTCAAGAATAGTACAGGGATTCCTTAACAACAGGAAGCAAGGATGTTTAAGAGGTAAGCTGAAGGAGGGAGACCACGTGTACGTAACAACACCTAGCTAATTGCACAGAATTTAACGCATATAAATGAGAAGTGGAGGAAAAGGGATGTGAGAATAATCAGAATTGAGCGAGGGACATATCTTGAACTGAAGGAAGAGAGCCACCAAAATACTTGTTGTAGGAATAAGTCCCTGCAGCCAAAGGAGGGAAACGCCTCATAAATTTGTATACCATGCAACAGATTAAATTAATGCTTATCACTGATTATGAAGTTCTTCATTAAACTTTGGTTAATAAGTCAAGCCATATTCACGGCTGAGTAATAATTCTTCCTAAAGTGTTTTGCATGTCCTCACTTTCCTCAATAGGAATGACATCTGATTCAGATTTAACTGCCTTAATTGCAGATGGGTTCTTCAAAGCAAGAGATGGGAAGCATTTCAAGTGATCCTAAGGAACGAAAGAGGCAAAGGGAGAGAGATCGGATTGCACAGCTATCTGACCAGCAGAAGGATGATTTGCTGAAAAGGCGGCGTGAAGCACATCTAAAAAGCAATCTGCAGCCTTGCATGACAATGTCCTTCACACTCCATCATCGACGACAACCTCGATATCGGCTGGTATGAGCATTGATTTATTTGGGTAGCTATCATGAATCATCATATATGACATGGATTTTTTGTAGGTTTTCCCACATCTCAGAGGGGGTCTTCAAAGGAAAAGGTGCTCAGCACTCCGTTTATGGACCTAACAAATACAAACATTTCAAGTGATCCGAGGGAACGAAAGAGGCAAAGGGAGAGAGATCGGATTGCACAACTATCTGGCCAGCAGAAGTATGAATTGCAAAAAAAACGACGTGAAGCACGCCAACAAAAGCAAACTGTGCTTCACACTCCATCAATATCTGCTAACATCACAGGTAATCATTTTGTGTGGCATGTTTTTTTTGTATGTTTTCATACATATTAGCTCGACTAACACTATTACTCTGTGTATGTAGGCACCCCCGGTGTTGCTGTGCAACATTGTGCTTCTGAAAATGCAAACATGCCCCAGAATTTGTGGACGAGCAACAAGGAAAATATTAACCCTGTTGACAATTCAGATTGGCTTCGCAGAAATGATGCATACCAAATGGAGAAAAATCATATGCAAAGCATACCTATCAATGTACCCTCTTCTCACAATAGTCATGGAGATGTAAAACAATTGGAAAATTGGACAACAGATAATGTCTCCTTATAATAGATACTTCCAATTGTTGATGAATAAAAGGCGCATGGATTCTTTCCTATCTTTTGCTCTTTGGTTCCCTTTGTGCTAAATAAAATTAAACGATATGCAGATGATCTGACCACACCATCTAGAGGTATTCATGTACAGGATACCAAACTGCGAAGTACGGCAACCCCGCTTTCCTATATCGAAGATCCAGGTGCTCGTGTAGCTGAGTTTATATATGAATTGTTCTATCTAAAAAATTTCTAATATATTTAATGGTGTGCAGTTCTGGGCCTTTCTGTGGGGTCCAACAAAGTGCAAGTTCCTATTCATCATCATTCAATTGAAGTGCAAGTTGACAGCCGCATAGAAAAGCATGATGGTATTTAAAGTTGTATAATTTCATTCACACTAATCATTTGTAGGTAACAAAAGCTAATTAATTTTTTAGCAGGTGACATCGATCAGCCACCCGATCCATTTGGAATATTTGAGCCCATTGAACACCCATCCTACAGGGAAGGTATTAGTGCGATTATTTTTTCACTCCACATAAATGCCTATAGGCTAGGTCTTATTAAATGTTTTGCAGACCTAGATTGCGAGGATACTGTACCCCATGTAGAAGCTCAATATGACGACGATGAGGAAAGCAGGATCTTCAGTGCACAAGGTTATAAACTAGATGCAATGTTGTAGGAAGAGTATTGTACAATTGAGTTACTCACTTAATCTATGGTATTTAAATGATGACAGGTGTTGAGTTCGAAACGTATCGAGTGGTAGATGGTACTGGTGATGGGATCCGTGCTCATGATCCATATGACATTATTACCATGACTTGCCAAATAGCCACACTATTCTGAAGCTAGCAAGAGACTGTAGACATTGTGGAGCAATACGGTTCCAATATGAGGGACCCGCATTCTGTTGCCGAAATGGAAAGGTTAAAATATTTATTCCAGAAGTTCCCCAAGAGTTACGCCGGTTGTTTACAAGCCAGGATGATGAGGATGCAAAATATTTCAGACAACATATACGGTATTTCAACTCACACTTCTGCTTCACGAGTCTGGGGGTGACCCTTGACCATCAGGTCAGTACTGCAGCCAAAACTGGAGTATACACATTCCGTGCACATGGTCAGTTGTATCACCGTCTGGACCAGCTAGTGCCTGGTGATAATGGACCTCGTCATTTGCAGCTCTATATTTTTGATACTGATGAAACTTTGGTGCATAGACTTCAAAGGTCTCCAGATCTTGATGTTGATCTCATAAGGATTATTCTAGGCATACTAGAGACCAACCCTTATGTTCAGACTTTTAAGAGCATTGGTTCAGTTCCAAATCTAGATGAATACAGGATCTCTCTAAACACAAATATAACACTGGACCAGCGACGGTACAATGCACCCACGGTTTCTCAAGTGGCTGCTATCTGGGTGGAAGGGAGCGACCCAAATCACTGTTTTGATAGAAGTGTTATTGTGTATGGTAGAGGAGATCGTCCGCTATTTATCAGAGCATATCATGGGTGCTATGATCCTTTGGCGTATCCTTTATATTTCCCTGGTGGGGAGATAGGATGGAACCATTGGATGCCGTACGATGGTCCACCTTCCGTCGTTAGTGTGAACCATGATGACAGTCAGGGTCACACTTTCCATGTCCCAGGTATGAATATTCATTATTGTAGTTTTATTGTACTTTGATAATTTTGTTACTAATAGACTTTTGGGAATTAACTATCTTCTAGATGTCAACTACAACGACGACAATGAATTCATCAGTACGACTGGTGATGCATCTGAGTCTAGAAAATATGTCAGCGCAAGAGAGTACTACTGTTTCAAGCTGCAAGTCAGGAGATCATTATTTAACATCATTTTGTTCGGCGGGCGTCTTTTTCAGCAGTGGGCTGTTGACATGTACATTAAGATAGAATCTATGAGGCTCGATTTCTTCTCCAAGCCGGAGAATCAGAAACTCATACGTGCTGAACTTTATCAGGTAATATTGGCTTCACTTTGATGTCATTGTTTTACTCAATTTTCATGAAAAATTGAATAGCTTGATTCATGAAATTAATTGTACACATGTGTTGATTCTTTTATTATATTATGAACATATACACATGTCTTGATTCATTTATTTTGTAGGGTGTTGTTGACATCATTTCTGCTGGCGAGACGCGTGGTTCTCAGGTGGGCAAAAGAATCGTGCTCCCGCGATCTTTTCCTGGAGGTGATCGAGACATGCAACGAAGATTCCTTGATGCAATGGCAATAGTACAGCGGTTTGGGAAGCCGGATTACTTCATTACCATGACTTGCAACCCGTACTGGGAGGAGATAACATCAAATCTTTCGCCCGGGCAAACACCGCAAGACCTGCCAGACCTTGTGGCAAGAGTATTCAGGGCTAAGCTACGAGATATGCAGGATCTTTTGATCAAGAAAAAATACTTTGGTGAGGTTGCAACTTTTGTCCATGTCACTGAGTTTCAGAAGAGGGGCCTCCCACATGAGCACTTCCTATTGATCATGCGCTCAGGAAGTAAGTTAACAAGTCCAGACGATTATGACAGGGTGATATCTTCAGAGATTCTTGACAAGGACAGGTACCCTGTATTGCATACTCTGGTCATCAAGCACATGCTGCACGGACCCTGCGGTTCTCTTAGGAAAAATTGTCCTTGCATGATAGACGGACAGTGTCGTTTTCGCTATCCTCGACAGTTCTGCGACGTGACACAACAAGGAAAGGACTCATATCCTACCTACAGGAGGAGGGATGATGGGTGTCGAGTGAAGGTCAGGGGTGCTGAGTTGGATAATAGATGGGTGGTCCCATATAATCCCGGTCTGCTGATGCGGTATAACTGCCATATCAACGTCGAAGCGTGCTCCAGCATTAAGGCAGTAAAGTACCTGTTTAAGTACATCTATAAAGGTCATGATCATACATGTTTCTCAGTCGAATCAGCAAAAATCAATGAAGGTGTAATAATCAATGAGATTCGCCAGTGCAGGGATGCTCGGTATGTGTCACCCCCGGAGGCTATCCATAGGATTTTTGGTTTTCATATGTTTGGTGTCTCTCTTGTTGTTCTACAACTCCAGCTTCATTTGCCCAATATGCATACTATCGCATTCAAAGGATCTGAAAACTTGGAGGATGTTGTCAGTAGGCCGTCTTCTTCAAGGACCATGCTTACAGAGTATTTCAAGATGAACCAGCAGGATCTTTGTGCACGAAAATTTTTGTACAAAGAGTTTCTAGAATCCTTTACTTGGATTAGGTGCAAGAAACATTGGCAGAGGAGAAAACAGAGGGGACAGATTGGAAGAATTGTGTATGCTCACCCTTCTGAAGGGGAGAGGTACTTCTTGAGGGTGCTCCTAAATCATGTCAGGGGTGCAACTTCTTTTGAGGATTTGAGATGTGTTCATGGGAATCCATGCTTGACGTTCCGAGAAGCATGCGAGCAAAGAGGACTCATAGAGAAGGACAGATCTCATGATGAAGCCATGACTGAGGCTGCGACTTTCCAGATGCCCTCTGCTCTAAGAAGGTTGTTTGCGACGATTGTGGTATTCTGCGAGGTGACCAACATCAGAGATTTGTTTAAGAAGCATTTGGAATCAATGTCTAAAGATTACCGTCGTACTCAACCCAACACAACAGTACTTGAGCAAATGGTGTTGAGAGACATTAGGGATTTGGTACATTCTATGGGGAAGGATATTAAAAGCTATGGACTTCTAGAGATCAATGAGGAAGGTGATTGTCCTGGCGATGACGTGAGAGAGGTTAGAGAGGAGCTTTCAGTTGTTGTGACCAAGATCATGTAGACTTGTTTACCACTCTGAACACTGAGCAGCTGGCAGGGTTTGATGTGATCATGGATCATGTGATGAACAATAGGAGCCAAATCTTCTTTGTCGATGGTCCAGGAGGCACTGGGAAGACATACCTGTACAAGGCACTGCTTGCCAAGGTACGTTCGATGGGCCTATTAGCCATTGCAACTGCAACATCTAGTATAGCAGCGTCGATCATGCCCGGTGGACGTACTGCCCACTCTAGATTCAAAATTCCAATTAAGCTCACCGACAGCAGCATGTGCAATTTCTCCAAGCAGAGTGGTACCGCTGAGTTGCTTCATCGGGCTTCCTTGATAATCTGGGACGAAGTTGCCATGACAAAGCGTCAAACAGTTGAGACACTTGACAGGTCACTACAAGATATTATGGGATGTGTTTTGCCCTTTGGTGGTAAGGTTTTGGTGTTTGGTGGAGATTTTAGACAGGTCCTTCCTGTGGTGACACGTGGGACAAGAGCACAGATCACTGATGCTAATTACAGAGATCTTATCTATGGGAGAAGATTATGAAGATATACCTCACACGCAATATGAGGGCACGAACTGACCCTTGGTTCTCCGAATACCTCCTAAGAATTGGTAATGGGACTGAAGAAACTATTGGTGATGATTATGTACGTCTTCCTGGTGACATTGTGATTGGTTACACTGATACTGAAGAATCAATTAACAAACTAATCGAAGATGTGTTCCCATCACTCCATCACAATGCTACATCAAGAGAGTACATGAGCACACGTGCTATTCTTTCGACCAAGAATGAGCACGTGGATGCCCTGAATGCAAAGATGATTGAGAAATTCTCAGGACAAGAAAAGGTATACCACAGTTTTGACTCAGTAGATGATGATGTGCGCAATAACTACCCGATTGACTTTCTAAACTCGCTCACGCCGAATGGCTTGCCCCCACACATTCTGAAAGTCAAAGTACACTGCTCTATCATTCTGCTACGTAATCTAGATCCTCACAATGGCCTGTGTAATGGAACTAGGCTGATGGTTAGAGCGTTCCAAGCTAATGCAATTGACGCTGAGATTGTTGGTGGACAACATGCTGGAAATAGGGTGTTCATACCGAGGATACCATTGTCACCATCGGAGGACATATCACTTCCTTTCAAGTTCAAGAGAAAATAATTCCCCATCCGACTGAGTTTTGCAATGACCATAAACAAGGCTCAAGGTCAAACCATCCGTACTATTGGGATTTACCTTCCTGAGCCTGTGTTCTCGCACGGCCAGTTATATGTTGCATTGTCCAGGGGTGTATCAAGACAGACGACTTGGATTTTAGCTAAGCCAAACAAAAATATAGATCCTATGGGAAAGAGCACCAAGAACATTGTGTACAAAGATGTCTTATGTTAGCCACTGCATAATGTGAGTACTGTCTTATAATTAGTGGTTTCTATCTCAAGTTTTATTACTTTAATACTCTTCTATGCCTTCATTTCAGGAGCAATATATGAAACTAGAAGCTACGATGTTTATTTGCTTAATGGTATGATCGAGAGGATAGATGAGGTATTAATACGACCATTTAATGCCTATTGGAGGATTATATCTTTGGTTTAAGTAGTATAATAATTAGAAGAAGAAAGTAGTGGTTTGAATAGTTAAATGTTTGGATATGTTACTCTAAATCTACTGGAAAAGCACTAATTTTCCATAATTAGGAACTTCATTATGTAATTATGTTCCCTGAGTATGAAAAAGATTGGCATGGACAGTCTATGAGGCTTTGCTGTTTCCTACCCTTTTGTGCATCATGTGGGGTTTTTATCATGATTCAAAATTTAAGACTTTGTAGCTTGTGAACATAAATGTTATATTCAGTTTACCTGTTGCTGCATTCAGAGTTTGATCTCTGTCCTGAAGCTGATTAGCGTTTCATTACTTGGGAGACCTTCAGATGCTCCGTAGTCAACCTTTAAGCATCTACTGTAGATTACTTTTTGCAGGGAAATGTTCTCCTCTGGAGATAGAGAACTCAACTTAAATGTTTGCACAGAAAGTGGAAGTGCTAGATATATGGTTTCAATCATTGGTGTCCAAAACTTCATCTACACTTTAACTAACCTTTCTATTTTCTTCTAACTATTGAAAAAAAAGTAAAACCGGGGTATATCCTGTTGAACTTTGTTACTGGTGTTGATTTGCAATGGGAACAATCATTGTCGAGTCATGTTGGAGAGTTGAGTTTTAAGCCAATCTGATTAAAAACTATGGTTGTTCATAATTTAGGAACACATGAATTTTATATTATTTGGTGGAGAATCTTGGTGAATAGAAAACTGATCATACCTAAGACCTAAGCCAAGGTGCCACTCTGTTCAAAGAGTAATATGCTGCTGTGTTGAAAGGCTGAGATGTGAGATAGAGGTGGTAGCAGCATAAACATACCAGCAGCAAAGTATCATAACAGAGTTCGGGAAGTTGTCACCAAAACATTTCATCTATTACAGAGCCCATATAAAGGAAAATTACTTTCTGCCGTTTATTGTTGACTTGAAATATGATTTTTTCCCTATCAATATTTGTTCTATACAGCCTATAGCTACTAATGTTACATGTTTACACAGCATACCGACCACTTAGAATAATTTTGTTCTTTCTTTTTATCAGAATACCACTCTGGAGAAGGCATGCAGAAGGAGGCACTTGATATGGTATCATCTGAAGTTTTAGAAATGCAGCTTGTATAAAATTGGTGGAGATTTTTTAATAATGATTGGTTACAGAATGTAGCGAAAGCACAATGTATAATCGATGCTTGGCTGTGAACTTTATATGTCACATTTGTATGTTTTTTCTAAAGGAGTGCCCCACTGGAATTCAGTCATTTATAGTCATATATTTTTGTTAAGGTGAATATAGTCTGAAGTTTATGAACTGCAAAATTAATTTAAAGCACTCTATCAAGTTTGAAAGATTGTAAAGATTGGATATTTTTCAGCGGTGGGCGAAGTGGAGAATACTTTTGTAGTAGCTATTCCTCTTTTTTTCTAAATCGGTTTTGCTGACGCACTATTTGAATGTTAGTCGACTGTGCTTAGACACCAGATGCGCCTAGGGAGATCCAATGACTCATGGCATCGACTGAAACTTAACAAAATCTCAATTCACTAAGCTGCAGCCGCACTCTTTATTTAAAAATATGAGCTACAACCTCCGCTATATCTCAGAGAGGCTTTCCTAACCAGTCAGCTTTGGAACTCACAAATATTAGGCATATTAATGACATGGCAAGAATGAGAAACTGCACTGCATGGAACTCACCTACCACAGAGAAGATGGTGGTGATTATGGCCTAAGGATGATGTGAAGCAAGTATATGACAACATTATTAGAGGCAGGAAGCTCAAGATGAGATAGCGACTCCTTACCACATACTAATTAATCATACATTCTAAGAATTCCCACTGCTTATATATTGCTAAAAGATGAGGGGGAAGCTAAGTAAGATGATACTCTACTATGTGGAGCAACGTTTTGCTAAAAGATGAGGGAGAAAGTAAGTAAGATGTTGGAGAAGCGAAATATACGAGATCACAAACGTAGATTGCCCGCAGCTAAATATAGATCAAGATGAGATGAGAATGACTATGTTCACTTAACCTTTTTATTTAATATATCGTCATGCAGTATGGCCATATATGGCTAAAGCATGTTAGACCAAATATGCATTATAGAAACACATGTAATTATTTGCCTAACCACATGTTTATCCAGTTATAAGCAAGCATGGTAAGCAATGATACTAGATACATATTAATTTGCAATGTAAGAACATGTTACAGCAAAACACTGTTTGCAACTTACAATGGAACTTAAAGATGTATACTACCCTTTCTTTACTCTCAACCCTTATATATAGAATTGGCAGGAGCACTAGGTATCCTATCTTTGATCTTAAACCCTAAAATGTGTGCCACACCCTGCCCACAAAACCCACACTGCCGTGAGCCACGCCCAGGCCACAAAACGCAAAGCCCTAGGCAGCTAAAGCCCTTGCCCTAGGGAAGGTTTCCTGCCCTCTTCCTGCAGCAGCCGTCACCAGCCCCCTGCTCCAGTGACGGTGAGCCCCCTGCCCCTCTTCTCTCTTTTCCCCTACTTCAATCTCTGCAATTTTTGGTGAATTCTTGCTTATGTGAACTTGCAGCTTTATTGTTCTTCAATTATTTCATCAAAACTTGATGAATTTATGTCAGATCCATGATACAACATTCATCAGTTCTTGTTTTGATATTAACTAATTCATGGATGAATCAATCTAGAATAGATCTACATAATGCCAAAGAAGGTTTAGAGAAGCCTCCAGTTTTCTGCCATCAATAGTCAATAGATAAACAGAGAGACACACACCCTGCCCCCAAAACCCTAAACCTAACCCATATCCTGCCACAAAACCCATATACCCGTGAGCCCCCTGGCCATAAAACGAAATTCCCTTGCCCTAGGCATTACTTCCCTGCCCTTTTCCTGCTACAGCCGCCCCCCAATTGTTGGTGCCGCCCTTCTCTCTTTCCCCCTAATCCAATCTATCTACTCCCCTGCTCCAAGGAAGGTTAGCATCATGCCCTCCTTTTCTATTTCTCCCTACTTCAATCTGTGTTTCACCCCCTGCTCCCCCTTGTTTGTATTTGGTGAGAAGTACCTACCCTAATTTCTACAATTTTTTGTACCAGACCTACTTTCTGCAATTGTTGATACCAACCCTACTTTATGCAATTTTTTTGGTGAATTTCTAGGTAGAGGGTGATGTTAGTTTGCTAATATGCATATAAACTTTCTTGGCTGTATTCATGAATCATGAATTATTAATTAATCCTTTCTGTTTAGCACATAGTTAAATTGCAGGATGCATTCACATATATAATCCTTTACAAGTAGCAATGCATGGTTTGCTGAGGAACCATAATACAAAGTACCAACTAGTTTTATCAGCCCATGTAATAGCAAAAAAGTGCACTTCCTTGGTGCTTACCTTCTTAATTTTTGAAGGATACTTTCCTCTCTTCTCTTGATAATAGTATTTTGCTGAAACAAAGAATCATCTTATTCATAAACTGTACTTATAAGGCAAAGACAAACCATAAGTAAACTACACGTGCAGTGAGAAGGTTCAAGTTACATGTAAAAACTAACAATTAAAAAGAAAGGGATGTGTGGTTCAAAACAAAGACATACATGTGGAATTTGTCCTTTTTTCCTCTCAATGCTTTCGTCCAGAATGCCATTAACAACGCTAAGAAGTGACTGAGTTGGTGCATTCTGTGAAATCTTAGCAGCTGGAAGATCAGCATATGATCCACGTTTTAGCTGGAAAATCTCACGAAGTTTTTTCCTGCAGGATATATAAAAAGCTGATATTATAAAGTTTAAAGGATACAGAAAAGTAGTATCCCAAACATGTAGATGGTATTGATTGTCAATGATTCGAATTGCAAGAAAGAATAAAATATTACACAATATTATGAACATGAAGCATCGAAACCATGTTAAAGCCAGGCCAAAGCACCTACTGTTCAAATCATGCTTCATTATTATGCTTGCATAACTGTTAAATTCTAATCTGAATACATATATCTTATCTACTACTCCCCAATTTAGCATGTTAGATGGGCCAAGCTATGAACTTGTAACAACCAATAGCAGAGTAAAGCTATATCATGACCTCAGAAATCTGTTAACGGATGGTCGGCTATTGCAGGATGGACATCAACCAGCAAGACCGTGCGCCCTCAATCCTGCCCGCGATTGGATGTGCTGGAAATAAGGTGCATAGACTTTAATTCATAATAAGTTACCTAAATAATTTGTAGGCATTGTCTTTGCCTTGTCAATATTTGCAGCTAGACTCCTGTAGAAGCCTAATCAATATAAGTACACTCAAATTTCCAGAATGATGGTTCTTTCATGACATAATTATTTTCAAGCTTGATATTTTTTTCATAGAACTTATGAAACAACACCTAGCTAATTGCACTGAATTTCACGCATAAATGAGAAGCATCTACGCTTAGTTACAGCCTGAGCAAACAAAGTGTTCAGAAATTAATTACACTTCATGCATTGATGCATGGAGGAGATTGAAGGTTTTCTTCACTGCATTCCAAAAATGCCTATGCTTTTCAGCAGCTCGCAGCTAGACTCCTATAGAAGCCTAATCAATATAAGTATATTCAAATTTCCAGAATGATGGTTCTTTCATGACATAATTATTTTCAAGTTTGATATTTTTTCATAGAACTTATGAAACAACACCTAGCTAATTGCACAGAATTTCACGCATAAATGAGAAGCATCTAGGCTTACTTGCAGCCTGAGCAAACAAAGTGTTCAGAAATTACCAATTTAGAAAATGAAAAATAAAGTACACCAACAATAGAACTCCCTGTAACAAATATCAATGAGATTGAAGGTTTGCTTCACTGCATTCCAAAAATGCCTATGCTTTTCAGCAGCTCGCAGCTAGACTCCTGTAGAAGCCTACAAATAATTTCCCAGCATGAGGGCATGCTATCATAATTGCTGATGCTATCATGACTGCCCGTGATTGGATCTGCTGGAAATAAGGTGCATAGACTTTAGTTCATAATAAGTTACCTAAATAATTTGTAGCCATTGTCTTCGCCTTTTCAACATTTGCAAAGCTTTTGCGGCTGCTACAATAGGAAATTCAGGCTCAATAGCAGTCAACCTATCCAACATGCCATAAACAGCTTCTTTTTCGTTTGGTAATTTTGAAACCTAAGAGATAGTTCGACATACTGTTTTGAGAACACATCAGATTTTAAGCCACTAATATCATTGATACAAAAATTAGTGCTTACTGATCAGAGCGATGCTAACAGAAAATAAGACAACAAAGAGACCATTTTGTTAAACTGACTTCACACATTCAGAGAGGAAAAGTGAAAAGATGACATCATGCCTGAGTGGCATTATATCTTACAGTATTAATTAACAAGACAAAGAGCCTTCTTCCCTGTCCCAGCTGAATCCTTCCTAATCCACAAATGATGTTCCTTGTTTGGATTCTTTGACACCCTATGTCCATAACAGATGCAGATTTAATTTGCTAAGTAATAAAGAGCAGGTCAGAATGCACCTCATAACCTAGGTAGCAGTCACTGCAAACTGATAGACCCGCATAAATCCATAGAATGCACACAAGTCAAAAACTATATTATTTAGCTTACATGAGATGTCATATTCTTTCTCTTGTAGGTGGAAACACAACATAATTCAGACCAGACATTCATGGACTTTCATGTGAGTTGTCCTGCTCTAAACATAGTAGTTCATAAGAAAAAATAGACCTATTTTGCTTCTGTTATACTACATAGTACTATGTTGCTTTTTAGATATGCTATCTGAACAATGATGCATATTGGTGCAACTAAAATTTATTTATTTTATTATCCTGTAGCTATGTTCTAGAGTGTTCATGAGAGATGAGGGAGGAAGATATACCTTAGCAACTCCTTTTGGAGGGTACTCTCCATTCAATCTTGGATCAACACATTGTTTCACCTTGTTTTCACCAAATCTTGATGTTGCCTGGTTTGAATATGAAATAACAAATCAGACCCTAATGATAAACTTGTAAGACAATGCATAGAACCTTGAATATGTTAATTCATTATGTGTTTGCTAGATAAATACCATGCAAAATATATCATGTATAGAATATACCTACTTCAATATGTGTTTCAATTTTGCTTACTATTTGTATGACACAGATGGATTCATTCAAGGTTCAAGAATGTTACACCGACATAATCCACGAGGATGAGATAGAAGAGGTGCAAACACCAAAAGTCATTGAATATATCAGAAGGTCACCAGAAGACAAAATACTGGTGGACATAGATGATGCCTTCTTAACTGCCGGAGATTTACAGTGTCTTATACACGATAATATATATTTGCATGACGGCGTAAGTACAATTATATACGGACGGTCCTATTTAAACATGAGCGTCTAAACTAATTTCAATTTTTACTTCAAAAATGTAGGTTATATGTGCATACATCTATTGTCTAAGGGCTCAAGAGCATCTAGGGTACAGAACAGGTGGAAAGGTATACCTAGAGAATTCAATCATCTCTAGCCTCATAAAACGAGATGGAACCGTTCAGATAAGCTCCACAGATCAGCATGAACATGCCAGCACCATAAAAAGGGTGTATAATTACCTGGACCATGACATGGTTATACTTTAACTCCATGCCTTTAAAATCTTTAGATTTTTAGTATGAATCTACAAATCATATGTATATATACATATAAATATAAATATAAATATATATATATATATATTATGTGGCTACAACTAACATTTTGTTTGCTTCAGGTCTTCCTTCCAATTAATATTAAAGATTGTCATTGGTACCTAGCAGTTATCAACGCCAAAAAACGTGAAATCCAGGTCCTTGACTCACTTGGTATTACATTGGCCCACAATGACCTCACTACTACGGTGAGAACTTACTCTTTGCGTACACTTTGATTAAGAGTTTTCCTTGTTTTATCCATCTATGCAATGTTTTTTGTCATTTAACAGCTAGAAGGATTGGAGAATCACCTCAACATTGCGTCACAACGGGAAGATTTTAAATGCCGTAAGTGGCAGGACATCAACGTTACAACATGGCCAGTCATAGAACAGTTATTGGAGCCAATTCAGACAGATGGGTACATTGAACATTTCCTATTAAAATTGCTTCTTTTCGTTGATTACATCAAAAAATATATCTTCAATAAGAATTTTTAAATTTTTAGATCATCTTGCGGGTTATTCATGCTAAAATACATGGAATACTGGACAGGAGATATGTTATCTGACCATGTTACACAGGTAACCTTTTCAGGGTCACAATTTTTTTTGCGTGCATGTTAACACATTTTATATACCTTAATTGTGATTATTGCTTTATAGGAGGATATGACAAATTGGAGGCAGAAATTGGCTGTCATTTTGGTCCACTCGGAACTAAACAAGGCTAAAGGGAAACTAAAGTATAATCAAACCGATGAAAAAGGAAAAATCTTTGAAGCTGTTATAAACTCGGGTGATGAAATTAAATACCGGTTATCAGAATGTGTCGTTCCCACTAGCATGGTGCCGCAGAACACACATGAATTAGTAGAAGTACTTTGCAAGTATATATTGTCTATTGATCATGCTGAGTCTTTGGAGTAAGCAATTTTTATTAAATGTGTAGTGTTAATATACCATATTCTTGTGTCATTATGCCTAACGCAACTGGTTGTTTGATAGGAAACAGTGGGTGCTAAGCTCCAAGCCTTACCATATTGGGTTAAGTCTCAAAAAGTTACAGGGCACACTAAAGATGGACCACCCTATGGACATCGATTGTTTCAACATGGGCGTACGGATCCTCGCATGTGACGAGCTCCAGATGTTGAGAGAGACCCAAGTTCACTACATGGACCTAACGTTTTGTGTAAGTTATTACAATAACATAGCCACTCTTTGGATCATGTTTCTAAGACTTTGTTTTTATCTCAGAGGATGTCTGATTTCGAACGAGATCCAAGGCATCGTACAAGGCTTGACGTCCAGCGATTAGCAAAATTGTTTGATAGTTGGCCTGGGATAGACTACAATATCTCATCTTGCAAATTGGTAAGATTTGTCTCCTTCTCTTAGTTGGTGTTGTGATTTACTTAAATATCTAACGCCTATCGTTTGTAGATTCTTTTGCCACATGCTTTTCTCGGGCACTTCATGCTTTTCGTCTTTGACCAGGATGCTAGAACTATCTCTATATTGGATTCGCTTCCTATGCCGGCGCAGTTTAAAGATGAGCCTATCATGAGATATATATTTAAAATTCAAAAGATTGGCAATAATCTTAAGCATGCCCTGGAAGTAGCAAATCCTAGCTGGAATGACGATACTTTTCTATGGCATCGTATAATACCACTCAATGTTCCAACAAACCCCAGACAGGTGAATTGCTTTGATCCGCTCTACCACCATTTATTTTAATTTTGTGCTCTGAACGTCTCAGCTCACGATTCATTCATGTACAGTGATGTGTCTGGTTATTTCATTTTCTATTTCTTCATGCGCTCGTGGAATGGTGAATCACTAGAACAACCCGTTTGCAAAGTGAGTATTGTCGAACACATATTACTATATATTACTCTATAAACACACAAGCTCTTCACGGTAATGATATGTAATGCACATGCAGGATGGTTATGAGCTGAGGAAGCAGTTTTTGGTACATTTATTGAAGTACGATGGGAACGAGTGTGGAGACAACATCCCTCATATTGTTCAGGAGTTTCTTAAGCGCATCAACAAATAGATAGTTGTCAAAGAGATAAATACGACAAGCTTAATAGCTCTTTTTTTTGAACTTATATTTCAGTGTGAATTTGATTTTTAATGGACCATACTACATGATAAGATACTCAAAGTAGATTTATTTTCTTTTGCAATGTTATTTTGTTTCTTATTTCCTAGATCATCTTATTAGAGTCGTATGAACTTGGATAGGTTCACTATTGTTTCATTTCTATATGGCAGATGGCACCGTGTCAGGAATTCTAGATCATGTTTTACAGCTGAAGTAGATTGAACCCTTACTGTACGTAAAAAGCTTGTGGTTCAATGGATTCTCGGTTAATAAGCTAAGGCTATGGATATCCTCTGATTCTGATAGATCTTTCAATGGCCTTTTAAAATAATAAGGTGAGGTCCTACTTACTTATGGCTATTGGTCAGAGGTTTAAGAACATTGAGATATACATAGGGACTGTGTGCAAGATCAAGGGACACAAAAAGAAAAGAAACCCGGAAAGAGAAAATCAGTCACAAGCCAAATAAGAAGTCTACCTTAATCTGAAAATCACATAAGAGACATCTATACGTGCTTAATGTTTTGATCCCTTTTGTACTAGATTAAGGAAAGGGAAGGCCAAAGAGTGTTCTTGTAGTGACTATTTAACGAAAGCTTCAGCCAGCTTACTATTTAACGAAAAATAGATGGACTGATACGTCATCATAACCTACCTTAGTATAGCCTCTCAAAAAACAGAAACTAATATAGTATGCCCGAACTCTGGTGAGCTCTTGTCAAGGCTACAATATGTGAAAAAGAGAACTTGATATTGCAAATAAGCACAACACATTACATCAACCACCGTGAGGTATGCCAGCAACAAAAGACCATTAATGTAAACACTAATAAACCATTAATGTAAACACTAATAATGACACAAAGAAAACAATAACTCAAAAAAGTTACCTGCTGATGTATTGATGCTCCACCATATGAAACAATAACCCTAACACCAGCCTGGTATGCAAATTTCTTTGCTTCTTCATGAATCTGAGGCACAAGAATGTCATAAGAAACCAAAACAAAATAAACAAGAACACCTCCAAATAAAACTAGTGAGGTGACATACTTGGACTAATAGCTCGCGAGTAGGAGATAATATCAGTGCAAGAAGATATGCAGTCCTTGATAGTATTCAGTGGGTACTCAACTAGCTAAGAAAAAATACATGATGGTCAGAAATGCGCATAAGAGCAAAATAGTTATAATTACAAAGAATGCAGAGCTCACAATGAAGCAATCTTCTCCAACCATTGGTGACCTCGCAAATTGATCGAGCAGTGTACTGTACTTTACCTCAACATATGGAGGTGTTACACTAATATAATCAGAAGAAAGATATCTACCTAAGAGGGAGGGAAGGTCAGATAAGTCAAAGTCAGATAACTGAAGAACACTGCAAGTTCTTTTCGGGCTGCATTTCAAATTAAGTTGCACCATAAATAAGGATATCTAAAAGGTAGCTTTTGTTGAAACAGCTGTGTTGCAATTTGTCTCATTTGGTTTTACCAATGTCCAATTCATCAAAAGAAAATTGAGCTTCCAGTGACTAATAGGAAAGAGCACAAGCCAGCAAACAATGAAAATGCTCTTTAGTTCAGCAAAAATTTTTACCTTCAATTGATTTCATATCTCCAATGGAAATACCAAATACTTTATTGCAATTCCTTTGAAGTAACCTTGCTTCCAATCGGGGACAAATTCCTGGTAGAATCTTTTGCACAATCTTCAGTAGGGGAGAGCATTCATGATCAGCAGGCCACTCAATTCAGATCAAGATGCCATATAGCCCGTTCCAAACTATTGTTCAGTTCAATGAGAAAATGCTGTAGAAAAATTGGCAAAATAGCTTTAACACAAGGAAAACAATAATAAAAGTATAAAATACTAAGGAACTTGAAGATGTATACTACCCTTTATTTACCCTATATTTCATTTATTTTCTGGTTATAATTGAGACTAACCTAATCTTGATCTTAAACCCTAAACTTGAGCCACACTCTGCCCATATAACCCACCAACCGTAAGTATGAGTAGACTGGTACTAGCTTTGCTTCCCTAAGTATGAGTAGACTGGTACCTGCTTTGCTTCCCTAAGTATGAGTAGACTGGTACTAGCTTTGCTTCCTAAATCTACCTTGCTGTCTACTTACAGGACAAAATATTCCATAACTCGAAGTACTAAAGACACTTGGAAAATTGAACTGTAGATTCAATGCATATGTTTCAGAAATGGCATGAACTTACTGTAGATAAAATCCATGGTAGAAATGGCATGAACTTACTGTGGATAAAATCCATGGCTCAACAAATATCCTCAAGAGAAGGTGCGAACAGGTAGTCTCTTGTGGCAATCACAAGGGTGATCAATCCCGCTGGTCTGGAAAAGGAAGGCACGTGTTAAAATCAATTAAGACTGAAGGCCATCTATCTGACTGACAAGAGACTACTGATCTCCTGATGGAGCAATAAAGATATGAAAAATACTTTCTTTCCAAATTTATGAGTAAGTGAATCGATAAAATCAATTAAGTGCTTACCAACAAAAACCATTTTCACAATTAAAAAATCCAAAAAAACCATTTTCATAATATAGTATATGTGCTCTTAGTGATTCCAAGAAGGAATACACTTACTCCTTCATACAATTGGCAACCTCCCGAAAATCCAACTGGCCAGATGCAGCATGTTCTTGTTCATGGCTAGCCTTTGTTAATTCTACAAAGAAGGGTATCATTCCATTCATGTAGTTACTCATCAGAATGTACAGTAGATTGATGGAGTATAGCTCTGAGTCAATCATAATATGTATGATATTACAATTTATGATTTCAAGGTGAGAAGATTAACAACAACACAGGGACATTCTACAATTTTTAAAGAGTTAGGTACTTGAGTCCAAGGTTTTAACTCAGGTATAAAGTTCAAAATACAAAAGAAATCATGTAATTAGCAAATAAAGCAAGGCAAATTTTACCTAATATAAGGCTCATTCAATGTTACAACTCCCTGAACTCCAAGTTGCTTCAAACGTGGAACATCACTTTGGAAAGGAACAATGCCTAGCAAAATACACTGTTAATGGAGTTTGGACAAATTAGGCGATGGGATTTCCCTAGCAGAGACACATTATGATATACACCTCAAAATACTAAATTGTGCAAAGCAACAATGCAACAACTAACAGCAGCAATCAAAGGCAATCCTGTACAGACGAGTAAACTAAACCACAACCTATAATCCCAAGCAAAACAATCACGGAATCCGCATAGAGTTGCGGCAAGCAAAATAATCACGGGATCTTACTACAGACGAGCGCGCAACTAAATCAATTTAACTCCCTAAGCTATTGATTTGCCTAACCTTATTTCTCTTCAGCTCAGATCTGTACAAAGGCGCCTCTTCTCTGTCTCCTCTGCCTTGATCCCCCTCAATCCCTAAACCTAGGCTTCTAAGGGATGAACACATCATGCAACAGAACATGAAGGAAACAAAAAAAACAAAAAAAAGAAGAAGAGAAGCCAAGCCTTACCTGGCAGCACCGATGGAGCCTCCAGTGGAGGACGGCGTCGGGGAGCAGAAGGGCACGGTGCAGCAGATCCTACCCGCCCACCACCACCACGGCCGGCGGGAACACCAGCCAGTCGATGCCGGCCACAGGCGAAGGAGGGGGAGGAGGAGGTAGGAGCAGGAGCAGAGCAGAAGAGAAGGGGTTAGGAGTGCTCTGCGGATCTACTCTTATACAAGTGCCTAGAGTGGTGGAGGAAGGTACCTGGCGAGGAGGGCGATGTGGAAGCGGGGGTCGCCGCCGGTGGAGATCCCGGCGAGTCCTGTGGTGGCGGCGAGCAGACACCGGAGGTTGTCATCGGCCGCGGCGGCAGGGTGGGGCCCGTCGGACCACCAGCACAGCCACCGGGACGCCGAGGAGCTCTGAGGCGGTCTGCTGTTACTGCCAGGATGGTGAGGAGGCCGGAATGAGTAGTGAGAGGAATGGCGATGAGGCCGGAATGGGGAGTGAGAGGAATGGGGAAACTGGGTGGAAAGAGGGGACACGTGCAGCAATAGCGTGTGCTCTGTCGGTGCTTTTTCTTCTTTTTTTGATAAATCTGTCGGTGCTTCTAGAAGTATATAATTTAGACATAGAATATTAGAATTAGCATGTTTAACATCACGATTTTACTATAACTTGGACAACACCACGGATTTACCACCACTTGGATCCATTTTGATTTACTTAACACCTTGATTTTACCATAACTTGAACCCAAGCCATGGAAAATTCAACATGTTAGATAGAGAAGCGGGGGTCAGAGTGGTGGTAAAATCGTGGTGTTAGACAATAGTGCGAGGGTCTAAATCATAGTAAAATCAGTTAATAGTTTGTTGCTGATCCTAGAATATGGTTTCTCTTTTGATAATATATTTTGTTCTTTTTTCTGTGGAGCATCAAATATCTGACCTAAATCCACGCACGACAATAATATTCTTAAGTTCTGGGTATAGCAGCTATGACGCCGACGGCACCATGAATGCTGGCGCTCCAGGCCTTGCCACGTCAGCAGCGCCGCCAGCGGGAAGAGATCGGCGGCGTCATGGACTGTGGCGCCGACACTCTGCTGTACCATACCACGTGGCGCAACCAAAAGGGTCAGATTTGAAAATATTTTTCAACGCGGGTTAACTTTAAAATATAGATTTAAAAATGATTAATTGGAAAAAAATGTTTAATCTTGAGGTAAATCACACAATGTTTATATTAAGGTTCTTATGTCAACGAGCAGGTATGTGAAAATGGTTTTCTGCATCTCTTCGAACTTTTTGACGGTGATATGCATCCCTGTTGTGAATACGGCCACCATATACGGATAGGAGTCTGAAATAATGTACAAATGATAAATTTGAAAAAATAATTGAAGAATGTATATTATATATTCTTGATAAGATTTTTAGAAAGTATGACTGATTCTACTTCCCTTAATATCGTCCAAGTATTATTTTTAAATAAATATATTATCTGAGAAGATAATTCTAAAATTTGTTAGACTTATATTAGAGTAGATGTAACTTTAAAATTTAGAAAGTAGCTCATATTTGGCGAGGTATATGTTGGGCAATACGACTGCATTACGTGTGCTTGATTACTATTTATTAAATGATAATGTTATATTGTGAGTATTATTTTTTGAGAAAACTACTATAAACGTTATGACTTATAATATTTTATATGTGTAAATTTCATCAGTCGAGACGTGTGTTGCACGTGCACGCTTACTAGTAAAACTAGGTTTACGACTATTTTTTCACTACATAGTCTATTTCCTTTATTCTAAAATCGTACTCCACTTCTATTTTTTCCGTATTTATTTCTAGTTCTGTACAACTATTTATTTCTAGTTCTGTACAACTATTTCCGTACTGTGAACTGTATGATCAAATCGTGACATATGCGATCACACATGAAATTCAATTTCTAAAACGTCGCAGCTATATTTTTCTAAAACACCTCAGGTAGATTAATATACCTACCTAACATATTAATACTTTTTCTACCCTAAATCTACCATGCTACTAAGCTACACAAGACAAAATTCTATAATTAGTAAGCTAAATCGATATATTTTTTCAAAATTAGATTTTACCTGACCGACGAACAAATTCGCAGCTTCTTCCTTCTTCTCTTTTTTTCTCCTCCTCTCCTCTTCTTCTTCCTCCTTTTCTTCTTCTCCTTCCTCTTCTTCCAACTCCTCTTCTATTCTCTTCCTCTTCTCTTCTTCCTCACCCTTCTATTTTTCTCCTCCTCTCTCTCCCACACCGTGCCACCGCCCCACGGCCTCGCCGCCGGCCGTCGCCTCATGGCCTCGCCGCCGGCCACGCTAGCCTCACCGCCAGCCTCCCCGCTCGGCTCCCCCGCCACCGCCCGTCGCCCTTGCCACCGAGCCGCACCGCCACCGCCGATCGCCTCCAAGCCGCACCCCCGCCGCCGGTCGCCTCCAACCCACGCGCGTGTGCATGACTGCGTGGGCGCGTGTGGTTGGGGCGACCGCGTGGGGGCCGTAAGTGCTCCAAGTCGGCGAACGGCTTGCCGACTTGGAGCTAATCGGCGAACCACGTGCTGACTTGACTTAAATCGGCAAACGGCGTGCCGATTTCTGACCAAATTCAGTTTTTGGCGTACGTCATGCCGACCTATCGCGTAATCGGCAGTTGGAATGCCGATTTATCCTTTTCGGCAGTTCATTTGCCGACTGATGTCTAGTTTTGACATTTTTTCAAATCGACTTGTACACTTGCGATTTACGAAAAAATAATATTTAAAAAAATTCGCTACTACTATCTGTATGCACACGTGCCTCCGTGCTTTGTTTGCATGCATGCATGCACATGTATTAGTGCTAGTTAAGCTCATAGAAATTAGTTGTTAGCTCTTGATGAATACTTAGCCTATTTCCATGTCAGCCAGCCATGCATAGGTTAATTAGAGCTTAATGAACATGATTTGCAGAGTAAGATATGACATGTGCACCCCATTGCTAATGACACATATACTATTATAATTGTTTTAATTGAATTCGAGAGTATGACACGTGGGTCCCACTGTCAGTTAGACAAGTCAATGTTGCCTAGTGCAAATAATACATGCTAGGCAGTACAGTAGCATATTAATAGGCAGTACATTAATGTGTTGTCACGCAGTACATCTTAGGCAGTACAGAAGCATACCACTAGGTAGATAACTCCAGGTAGATCATCCACGTATCATTACATTGACCAGTTGATGTTGACTAGGGCCCCCACATGTCAATCTCAGTGGCTAGACCCTAACTGAGTGCAAAATATTTCATATATTTTCCTTATTGAGAAAAGATAGAAAATACTAAAAATTGATAACACTTGTAAAATTTATAAAATTCATATGAACTTCCAATGAGGTTATTTTTTAAATTCATCTTTTAATATGTATAATTTAAGGCAATAAGTTTCACTCATATTACTATTATGAATTTTTAAAAAATTCACAAATTGCTCTCAAACCCTAAAATTTGAAACTAAAACTTGAAAAATTCATATATTTAGTTCTACAGCTCCAAATTGAATGAAATCAATTGCATTTCCTACATTTTAGAATGTATTTCATGCATAATATCACCTCTATTCTTGCTGGTATTGGTTGAAAGCATTTTCTGTTGTTTTTCCGAGTTTTGATATTTTTGTTGGTAGAACCAAGCAATGAGGAATTTCATGAGGTTGATCCTCAGCTTGAACAGGGGTATTACTAGAAAGGCAAGCTCTGTAAAAGCTCGCTTAGATTACTAATTGCTTATGTTATGGTCGTGAATGAGTGATGTGTTTGTTTGCTTATAATTCCATGATGATTGAAATGATGATCTCACTAGCATAATTAGGACTTGGTTATGAGTCATAATCAGTGAATCATGATATGAATTTGGATAAAGTTGGAGATAGATAATCAGTCAAAGGTAAAGGTGAACATATGCACCCCAGTCGTCCTCTAGTCGATTCCTGTAGGATCGAAGGGCAAGGTGAATATATGCATCCCGGTCGTCCTCCAGTCGATTCCGAACGTGTAACCCGACCCCGTAGTTTTTTTATTGAAGGGCGAGGTGAATTGATGCATCCCAGTCGTCCTCTAATGGATCTTGAAAGTGGAAATCTCGATGGGTTAAGTCATGGCTGGCGTATTCATGAAATTGGAAGGAGTCTTGGTTGACTTGTGATGATGAATGTATTTGAAATGGTTATGGTGGTTACATAATGACATTGCTTATTCGATTCATGTTCAAACCATGTTTAATATGTTGATGATGCCATGCTTGTGTAATATGTTTGACACTTGTTCATTATCATGCTTAAGTTAATTGGGATGGGCCTAAAAAGCATATTGCAAGTATAAAAGTACTTAAGGAATTCCATTCCTAAATTGTTACAGGTGAACCTAGTGTAGGAGACTATTATGATGCTGAAAATGCAAAATTCGATGTCTAGTTTATTGCCTTTGTTCCTTTTGGTCATGTACAGGCTATGAGTTGTTGTTGGAGATGGATATGGTAGATATCTCAGATATTTTAATGTGTTTCCGCTGCTATTCATGACTTTACTTTTGATGTAAACAACCTTCGGGTTGAGTTGTGTGTAAGTTAAATAACCGTCCTATGTATGGGACATGTTATCTATTCGTAAATCCTTTCTTGTAGAGTTTTATTCTGATATTCAAGTTGTTTATGTGGCATCCCATACATCGTGCATGTATGAATTGAAGTGTATGGGACAGCCGTAAAGAATCAGTATTGTTCTTTCTTTCATTGAGTGTGATGAGTATCGGTTGAGTGACCTGCTAGCTAGACAGGGTGCGGGTGGTTGTACCAAGCTTTCGAGCGACCCACAACCCTTAGGGCTAAGTGAGGGTGGGTGTACAACCGCCGGGCTCTCTGAACTTATTGTACTTAGTGGACTTGAGAATGACATTAAGTCTTTACAATGTTTTGGAATTGCATTTAGCTCATGGTGTGTTGTGTCTTTGCCCAGCTTGGACAACAGTGATAGCATACAATATGTTGGATGTGTGGTGTTTGTATGATATATTGGCTCAATGTCGAACTATCCAGCGGTGAATGCATACGACGTGTGGTGATCGTATGGAGCGTTAGATGGTTTCTTGGGTACTCAGACTATGCATCACATATGAGTGGTTTGTAATTCTGGGGCCTGACAACATACAATGCAACAATTTGTGGAAAAATGGTTGCAACCGTGCAACATGCACATAAACTATGCAAGAGAAACCCAAAATCATTTCAACATACCATCCATACATAGATAACAAGAAATATACATGTATGCAACATGTAAGAAAACATATACAACATCAAAAATCTCCAAATCACTAACCTTTCACGAACAACATTTGAACCATCCGTCTTATCGCCTCCAGGCTTGACACCAGTGAATCTAGTCAGCCAGAGCCCCGCTATCGCCAGATCTGGTCTGCCCTGACCCGTACGCCGCATCTCGTCGTCTTCCCTAGGCTTGGTGGCACGGCGAATGGCTAGCCACGGCGGCGTCATGCCATTTTGGGGCAGCAACGCAGCACCACCGGCATGGAGCAAGAGGAGTAGGAGGTTGAGTAGGTGATGCAGGCGGGGTGAGAGAGAGAGAGCGGCGGAGCTTCATGCAAAGACAGAGCATACACGCTGAGGAATGGAGAAGGAAGATGAGAAATGAAGTAGCGTAGGGGTGAGTTTTTCGTTTCATGAGAGGACAATCTTTTCTCCAGATTGATCGGTTGGTCAATAACTTTTTCCTTCTGAATATGGGCTATTCAAATTGGTCCTCCTACTGGTTGAGCGTGACTCTTAAGTGGCCAGTCTGCCTTGCCCGATTGGTCTTGACTGCACCTACACTTCTCTTTCTGACATTCCTATTATCGAATTTTAGTCTTTACTTTTAGTACTTGTTGTACTATTTTCTAGTTTATTACTTGTTCTACAATTATAAAGTAGATTATTTTGAAACTACAGCTCCGGTGCAAGCACGACTACGTCCGGTGACGAGCGTAGTTGTAGGGAGGGAGATAATTTTTCTTTACTCCTGTCAGCTAGATGAACTTGTAATACTCCACGAGGAAAATACTCTTGCCAGATAAATGATGAAGAAATAGTTAAATACTTTCAGAAGAAAGGATGCCGAAACACGAGCAATGGGAAATACATTCCACCCTAAAAGAGAGCAATGGCAATTCATGTTAAAGAAGGCGGAAGCGCAAATTCTAGGAGAAAAAGCAAAAGTGGTAAAACATTGAGTGTAAAAACCTTGCTCCTATAATACTCTAGCCATGAGGTAGCTAAAATTGGTTCTACTATTCAAGATGGCTAACCATCCTCCAACCATTTCCCGGAATTTGTAAGTAGTTTGGTGGCCGACCATCTGTCAGGTCCACCTAATAATGGAATAGCTATGTTCCATCTAGAAAACAAGAAAGGGGAATAACTATGGAAAATACATAAGATTTGTTCCACAGTTCATGACCGTTGATCCCGTTCAAGCATATCGTAGTTCATAAATGTTGTTTCCACAATTCATATGAAATGTTCTAACAATTTGTGAGTATTGTTCCATAAATCATATACAACGTACCCGTAGCTCGTAAAAAATGTTCTGTTGGTGCACACAAAGTGTTCTATTAATCTCTGGAAAATTTAGATATATGCCACTTCAATGTACTCGATTGCATAAGATTCCAATTTTCAAAAATGTCATTGCTAACTTACTGTAATCGTCAAAATGCATTGTGAGGCATGAAAAGACAAAAGTACCCTCTAGAAAGATGAAGATACCCACTACGATCATATTAGAGGGATATTTTGGTCTATTCATTCCTCACAATGGCATCTAAACAATTACGACAAGTTAAAACTGGAATTTTGTGGTGGTATATCTTGGATTGAGTACTTTACAGTGGTATATCTCTAAATTCCCCTAATTCTTTGCACTGTTCCATTAGTACAGGAAAATGTTCAAGCACTAGTATGTATTATTCTGATACTTCACATGCTGAACGGTACTAATGTTGCATGTATTGTTCTGGTTCTCGTGAGCTTGTATCTACGTTTTACTTTCATGTATTTTATTTTATTTTAAATAAAAGTAGAGGCTTTTGGTTTAATCTTTATAGCCATGGAGGATGGAGCTGATGGGACATCAAGATAGGAACGAAGAGATAAAAGAAGTGCGGCGTGAGGGCGGCAGCTAGGAGGAAGTGAAGGCATTAGAGCGCAGTGGTAGGGTGGCATGAACCATGTTCAGTAACAAAATCTTAATATTCAATACAAATTGTCACTAGATTATCATTCATCCTAGCCTCCTAGGTATGCATGAATAGGCCTTAAACTTAAACTTATGCCGCATATCCATGGCTTGAAGAGAAATGTGAAGTAGGCAATCTAACAAAATTTTCTTGCTATGATTTAGCATTAAAAGCAAGGGAAAATGCTACTATAAACATGGGTACATCTGAACTCATTTTTTTGTTTTAGAAAGCACATTTAGAAGTTTCAGACACTGTTTAAAAATCATATATATAGGTTATAGAATGAAGTACATGGCTAAAATGTTTGGTTAAAAAACGAGATCATTTTCGAGCTTTGCAAAAAATCCAATTGTTTACTATTACACGGTAACCTTTTTTTCATAGATCGCAAATGGTCATACTTTTTTACTAAAAGTTACTTATATACTTTACCCTATGATATATATGTATAATTTTTTTCATATTTTTTCAAAAAAATTAGGTGCACTTTTGTTTGTATTTTTATTTTCAGGTTCATATGTAGCCAGGTTCCTGAAACGCAAGAAATCTTATGGAGCCATGAGTGCATGGCCCAGTTTGGGTCCAAGAAGCTCACTCTGAGGTGTTGTCAAATGCACTAAAACATGCTTCCTTCAATATCAAATGCACCAGGACACGCTTGTTGTTTTAGATAATAGTGTCGTATTCGTGATGCTTATCAGGATGTTTTTGGTCTATGGTCATCTTAAAGTGTGGCTTACCACAAACAAAAAAATTGAGGCCACCATGCATGGTTGCCACAAATGTATTGAAGTCAGTCCATTGGATCTATGTCAACTGTTATCTAAAAAACATGGTATCGTATAAGGAAAGGTGATATCAAGATATAACTAAGGAAAGAGAGAAATGAGAGCTATATTTTTACTATTTCATAAATGAGAGTTAGTAGTGATAATAGTGTCACAACTGCACTCCCCCTCCCACCTTACTCGCCTACTTCCTTGTGGCACACAAAAAATTTCCCGATGTCGTTGATTACTGTTACAAGTACTCCTTGAATTTCTCAACAAACCAGCTAAATAGGAAATAGCCGCCCTACTTATTCCTCACATCCTCCCTCTCTCCCCTATTTTATGTGCCCTCCTTTACTCTGGTTTCCCTACGAGCCCACCTTCCATAAGTGAGATGGCCACCGTAGCCCGCGGGTATGCTTGTCTGCTGCAGAGTCTGTTTCCCACAGCGTGCCTCCTCCCATCATCGCCCTCGCCTCCACCATGCAGCTGAGGACTTGGAATTGTGACCTAGGCTGACTCAATTCATGTGGCCCCCTTTGATTACGCAGAAGTCAACCGCAGTCTGCACCAATGGACTGGAAGCCCTAAATGGAGCGCAACAACTGCATCCATCCTTGGTGCGGGCCATGTTTTCAGCATCCTCCCACCACCACCACTCCAAAGCACTAATGCATCCGCCTAGACCCTCTAGCCATCAAGAGCAAGCGGAAAGTCTTGCAAAAAGATCGTACGCTCTTGCGCTGAGTCTTGAAGAAAGATCATACACCCTTGTTTCATGTTGGGATTTGTTCGCTGAACCTAATTAGGACTCACACCTTTCACTTCATTAGTGCACTATTAGCTTTCGGGCGGCCAAACTGCTCACGTCAAAGCAAGACTAGCTTCCGGCCAGCACGTCGTTGATGTTGAAGCAAGTTCGTTGTGATTTCAGACAACTGAGCCACTCACGTCGAATCACAACTCAATAATACACTAAGTACTTAGAACTATCACAGCCTAATTGGAGAATTATAATTGTAAAATACTACTTTATTGGAGTGTGGATGGTATTAGACAAGAGTGTACACACACTTTTCTAAGTGGCACTCATTCCAATCTTGCTCACTTCTTAAAGCAATAGGTTATGGGTGCTCAATGTCCATTGGATCTTTGACATGTGACAAGATCATGGCTCTTCATCTAAAATATCTAGACCTTCTACACTCTTGTAAGCAAATATTTGGATACTAAAAGATTTTTTAAATTTTCTATTCTAGTACATTCTTAGTAAATATCTCATTCTTGAGATATTGGAAATACTCTAGAAGCTTGCATTGCCAAACTTCAACGCTCTCCCTCAATGCAAACTTCCTTTGTAGATCATTCCGAGAGCCTCTCAAAATTTCTCAAACTTTGCTTTGTTGAGACTCTTGGTGAAGATATTTGCAACTTGTTCTTCTGTCTTTGTGGACTTTTATGTGCTTTGTTCGAGCATGAAAAATTGGGTTTTCTACCAAGTGTATTGAGGATAGATTATCACAGAAAATATTTACTTGATACTCTATTGGCTAGTGAAGATCCTTCATCAATTGCTTAAGCAATGTGCTTTCTTGTGCTGCTATTGCAGCTGATCGATACTCTGCTTCAGTACTTGATAATTCCACAGTGGGTTGCCTCTTACCGCACCATGACATAGCCCCAAATCCAAGACTGAAGATATATCCAGTTGTTGATCATTGTGTATCACAATGACTAGCATCCAAAGCTAAGTGCCCACATGGTACATTTATATATATGGCATGAACCTCTGCCATATGCCATGACCTTCTACCACTTACTTCCCCATGTCCTATTATGAACATACGCATGTATATACTACCTTGTATATACACCTATATGCAAACCTTAATTCCTTCTTTCCAAACTATAGGTCAAAACTCTAATTCGATTGTATGGCCTAAAATCTTCTCTCTATATTGAACTTCCCATCCATGTTCCGCTACTCCCCGCCAATAGTTGCGCATGAAGAAGTTGCAAATGGGTAGACATCCCTAAACCCTAAATGCCCTGAGACAGTTTTCTTGCCCTCAGCTCTGATGCCGTCTACTCAGGCTATCACGTGTATATACATATATACATCTATGTTGTTGTTTACCCTTGGATCTACCCTTGCCATAAAACCAAAGCTATCCTTGCTACTCTCGTGCCACTGGTTAAATTCCCCAAAACCCTAACCCCTTTACTCTCTCAATATTCGAGTGAAAACTCTAATTTCCAAATCACATGTTCCTTCTAGCCTCAAATCTCTCCAAATACATTATGGTGACATCTCATCTATATCCTAAACCTATTTATAAAATAACATAATAAAGTATAGTACACAAATTTCTAATTAAATTAAATTCAAATTTAGGCCAAATCTAACCCTTGAACTACAACCCCTACAAATAATCCTCAGGAAATATCTCAAAGATTGTGGGAGGTAATATTCAACATATAGAGCTCAAATCCATGATTGGCCAACCACCCTCCTTTCAAAAAATTTGAACAATCTCAAATCTAAGATTTGTGCCAATTTTGAATTTAACTTAAATCCAACTAATTTAATCATTAAAAATATTCAAAAATTTTGTGTAGCATCCCCAGGTCATGATGGATCCATTTTGGCATAAAATGCTACTTTCCTAGTTAATACAATCACTCAAAAATTCAGAAAAGGCCTCCCTAACCTTCATTGTTCTGTTTCTTGTAAACTCCCTAAATGTACCAACCGAAATCCCTTGTTTTCCCTTACGTGTGGACCCGGCCCCACTGCCCACCACCTTCTTCCCCAACTTTTCTTCTTCCTCCTCTTCTCTCTCTCCTCCCTGCTGCTAATGCACTGTTGCGCTACGCCACATCTGCCTCCCCAACAGCAAGCGGTGCCAACTTACCCTATGCGCTACAACCCTGGCCAGCACTCATCCTTTAATCCTCACCTACTTCCCCTGCTCTCACCCTAGCCCTTCCTCTCCTTTGAACTCTTTAAAACCGAGCTCCCTAGCTCTCCTTCCTCCCCTTCGTCACTTCCATCTACCTGAGCACCTCCCTCGCTATCCTCATTCTTCTCACTGCTCTCATAAGAACTGATTTGTCTCTCCCTTGCTCTTCTACAACCTCCCCAAACACTAGCGCCAAATCCCTCTCTCTTCTTCTCCATTGATGCCTACCTAAGCTCCTTTCCGTCCTCACTACCCGAGCTGCCTTGCTCCCCGAGCTACCACCATCTTGCTTTCTTGCCCACTGCATGCCGAGCACCTGAGCGGCTCCTCCGCACTAACTGCCCTCTTCCACCTCTTGGAGCCTCCCCAATGTCAAGCAGCCATGCGCCTCATCTCCAACAACTCCGGTGGGGGCAGCTGCCACCACTTCCCCTCGACTCCGGCCCTGGCAATTCCCCTTCCTTTCTCTTTGTTCCGAGCTCACCCCCACCTCGTCTCAGATCCTAGCACCGCTCCACCTCTCCCTCGGTGAAGTTTTTCCCTCACTGCCTAGGCAAGTCCGGCCACCTCCGTGCAATTCCTCTTATCGACAGCCTACCCGTCCATCCCTCGGCTCCTTCTTGCATGCTGTTGCAGAGTAAGAGCTATGACGGCGAGATACATAGATTGGCTCCACCACCGCCGCTCGGATAAAGCCATCAAAGCAACTCCGGTGCTCGCCGGAGTCAGCCACTACCTCCCCTAGGCTCTTCCTGGTGCCCTCTGCTCACCTTGGACACCGGTCATCCTCGCCATCTCGAGGCTAGTGGCCAGTAAGGTGAGCTGTGGTGAGCATCCCCTCTAGCTTGGTCTCTCTCTCCCTCCAGGGTTAAGAAAAAGGAACCTAATCATTCTTGACACGCGTAACGACTGGTTTAAGCACCATATTCCGTTGCTAATCTATGCTTTCCGTGATGGTAAACATGCCACCCTCCTCTATTCTCCTTTATACGCATTCTCCCAATGAAGACATATTCCATTCCATCCTCAGTTTCAGATGCCGTGTTCAGTTGCCGGAGGTGTATTCTTCAAATGCACCTCCGGTGTCACCTCTGTTCTACAGGCCGGTTCTCCCCCCTTCTATTTTCTCTCCCGGCCCAACATTGGAACTCTATGTCTCCCCAGTTTCAACTCCGATCGCCCCGATTCTTCTTCTTGTGTTCCTCTCAATCCGAAACCTATCTATGAATACCACTTTCAAAAGTTTTGAATTTTTTAATTAGAATTTGAATATGTTTTAAATATACATGCCATATGCACATCTCCTCCATCTTAGCTCCAAATAAATTGATTCTTGTTTAAAAAAATTATAAAATCAAACCTAACATTTTGATTCAAATAGAGTATTAAAATCCAAATATTCTACTTTTTAAACCATAAATAATATAAAACCCTAAGATCTTTTGATATTTCCTCAAATGCATACACTATGAGGTAATGTTCCAAAAACATTTAAAATAAAATTTCCAGAATATTGTAAATATCATTTATTATCGTCTGGACCCATCTATGATTTTAGAATGCAAAGTTTTACGTTGAAAAGCTACAGAGCATATGATATAAGTGTATATCCCCAAAATTTTAAAGTGGAGAGTGGTGGTGATCTCGCATGACTAGAACCTTGCCACGGGGTACAAAATATTTTCAATGGTGTTCATACTCTCTTTACCCTAGGGTTGCAACATAAAAAAATTTGAACACTAGTGGGAGCCAAAATTTCCCAAGTATATGAAAAATCCTTATTTCCTACTTGTGCCCTCAAAACATCTTCGCTAAAAACCCTAAAAATCCAGTGAGGCTGATATCTAATTCTAGTCTTGATGTGCTATATTCTTGGATTTTATTTGGATCTTCCTCAGTTGATGATTTAATTAATTCAACGTATTTCAACGTGTAGTTTTCTCGATGTTCTGATATCTCGCAAGGATGATCACGAGCGTCGCCTTACCAAGATCAAGTCCAGAACAAGGGCCAACGTTGTCAAGCAAGCATTCCCACCTTGGTCATGTTGACTGCCATATGTGTCAAAACTTAAATACTTTGATTACAACTTTGCATGTTATGCGAATATCAACGCTATTTTATGTTAGACTTAGCTATAACCTATAGTTGCATAAGACATAGTTTCAACAAGTCTACCCTTGTAACTCTAGCATTTCTTGCTGGCCATCGTACGTCCAGCAGAATATTAAGGCTATAGGTTGTAGCCATGCTTAGACCTGCTATAGAGAAAAATTTAGATTTATCGAATTTGTGGGAACCAACCATTTGGGATGGGATAAAACCCTTGGCAGACGTGTATTTCCTAAGGTGGATAAGTGGAGATTGGGGAATGGTCATAGCATGTAGGGACATGACTATAAAGTAAAGAAATGTAGTCCTGCTCGAATCAGTTAAGGACCGAGTCTAAGTGTCCCTCAACCAAATTCACCTCGTACGTCCACATGTCTTGTTTGGGAAGGACTTGACTCATTACTCTGTCGAGTACTAGCATCTGAACCTGTAGGCAATAGGGTGAAATGTGCAAGGGGATGATTAAATCTCTAGAGAACCTTCTCGTAGCTGATGTAAGAAGTCATTCAACACAAAGATGGGTCTGTTTCTGTCTGTGTGTCGAGATTAGTCGAACATAAACAAAAACTGGGTATAGCTCATCTGATGGGTTCAGAGGTAGGGCTAAACGGAGGAAAGGTCTTGTTATAATAACCTTGCTGGTACACTTCGTGAAGTGTACCATTACTACTCGACAAAAAGGGGGGACTTACATCTTGTGGGTAAAGCCATACAATCTGTGCAGAGTGTTAAAAATCTATTTGAATAGTTGCGCCCTCGGTCATGGACATAACTTGGCTAGGCCACACATTAGTTAGACTGGATTTGTTTGTGAAACATGGGGTACGAGATTAAGGAAGTGGACATGATGTGTCAATAGTGTGTAGTAAGAGCTACGAGCATGTAGTGGGAATTGTAGAGTGAAACTTATGTTGTGCCACATGGGGGTAGCACAGGTGCGACTTAAGGATTACTAGAGGTGATAGATGGAGCTATCGACCTTTAGCTAGTGATTGATTAGCAGGAACTACCACCACTGGATATGGACTCGTCAGAGATGAGTTTGATTTCAAAAATGACTTCAAATCTATTATTCGCATATTTAATGAAAACTTACTTTTTTTCTCAACATACAACTTAGGCTAGAGTCACTTTTTTGATCAAGCTATGCATGAGGTATATCCGTTATACTCTCCTTGTGGGATGCTTGTGAGTACATTCGATGTATTCACCAGGCTTGTTGGTTTGGCCAGACGAATGAGATTTGCTACTCCAAGGATGATGATAGTATTTGCGAAGGCTAGGGTGTAACCCTAGTCAGTTGCCTATCGGGTATGGCATATTGATGGGCCACATCACCGCTTGATTTTTCCTGCAAGATTTTAGCCCATGGGCTATAGGTATAGGACCTCGACCTAGACGGTCTATTTACATCATATATTGATATGTGCGTGTATGACAATGATATATAGGTTAACCTGTGTGTACTGGCTACTGATCATGAGACCAGTACAGGAAATGTAGGGATTTATCCGGCCTTAAAACCGGGTATGCCACACTGAGTTAGTGGGAGATAGATAAGATTCCCGACCAGCTTCTGGTGCATGGTCACATCCTCTGGATCCTTTCCTTCATCTTCTCATAGCTTCATATTAGGATCCATAGGAGTAGAGATAGGCTTGCAGTCAAGCATCCCATACCTTTTAAGAAGACCCTCTGCATACTTTTGTTGGCCTAGGAATATCCTTTCCTTTGTGCACTCCACCTTAAGTCCAAAGAAGTGCTTCAACTCACAAAGCTCCTTCATTTGGAATCTGACCAAGAGACCTTCTCTTGTTCTTTATATCTCATAGTAATCTCCGTGATGATCAAGTCACTAGAACTATTGTTAGTCTCCGTGATGATCAAGTCACTAGAACTATTGTTAGTCTATCTTCCTTAGGCTTCACAAATAAGCTAGAATCTGATGGAGCAATTGCAAAACCACTATGTACTAGGAACCCACTGATTTTTCCGTACCATGCTCTTAGAGCTTGCTTCAAGCCATAGACTGCCTTGTTCAACTTGCAAAAATACTCGGGGTGAGCCTTACGCTCGAAGCCTCTTGGTTGCTTTATGTAGATCTCCTTGTTGAGTTCTCCATGTAGGAACGCGTTCTTAACATTCGTGTGCCACAACTTCCAAGACTTGCTAGCAGCTAACGCAAGCAAGACTCGAACAGTTGTGATCTTCGCCACTGCACTGAATGTTTATTCATAGTCTAGTCCATACTGTTGAGAGAAGCCCCGAGCAACAAGTCGAGCCTTATACCTTTCAATTGAGCCATCTAGACGGGTCTTCACCTTGTATACCCATTCGCAAGATATTGGCTTCCTATCCTTGGGTTTTGGCACTAAATCCCAAGTTTGATTTTCTTTTTGTGCTTTATCTTCCTCCATCGCCTTTTGCCACTTAGGGCCTTGTGCTACTTCTTCACAAGAAGATGGCTCAATAGGTAAAGACTAATCAATAAGGACAACATTGACATACCTTGGGTTTGGCTTAATTTCCCTAGTTGATCTTCATAGTTCCTGCACATGCTCCTCAACCTCGATTTGTTGAGGCTCTTCAAATTGATGTACGCCAGTTCTTCCATGGACTCTTGGCCTTGTTGGGTGAGCTACCTTTTGCTTCACTTGGAGTTGATACTTGTTCTTCACTTTTTGCTTTAATTTCTTCTGGAACCTCCTCCAAATCATGGGACTCGGGAATCTTGATTTTCTTTGGAGACAACCATGAGGAAGCTTCATCAAACACAATATTTCTTGAAAATGGCATCTATCTATGGTTGGGTCACATCACCTCCAACCTTTCCAGGCATCATATTGGCCGATAGAGATGCATCGAGTTGCCTTCTTGTCAAACTTTCTCTTTAAGTCATCTGGCACAAAGCATTGCATATACAACAAAATACCTTAAACTGGATAATGGATAGCCTCATCTTCCACAACTTCTCATGTGGTGATTTAAACCCTAGCCTTGCTTGTGGCACAAGCGGCGGTCCTCATACCCTCGGCCTAGAATCTTCCAAGAATATTCTTGGCATGAAGCATACTCCGATAGGTATCCGCAATGTGATGACTCTTGTGCTCTGCTACTCCATTTTGTTGCAAGGTATTGGGACAAGTTGAAAGTGCATCTTCGCCCCCTAAGTGGGTTTTGATAATTAATGACAAAATGATTAAGGGATTAATATGTGCATCAAGTGTGATCAGCTGTTCAGTCACAAAAGCAGTGGTAAAATAGTGTTGGTGACCCCTAAAAAGTTCTAAGGAAAGGTGGCTCGAAGAAACAAAGATTAAGGATATTTTTCTAGCTCTTTTGGTAGTTCGAGAAATCACATTGAGTTTTGGGAAAGCCATACTGATGATGAGTAGTACACAACTATTGTATACGACGATAGTATCTGTAGGCGAATACATAAAGATCTAGGAGTATCCTAATTACTCAAGAAGAAGTATACCCCGGAGAAGGACTCTTGGTCGATAAGGAAAGCACCGTGGGTTTCCGGGACTCCTTAAATTAGGCAGTCAATCTCGATGTTTAAGGATGATGGAGTCCTACTCAAGGATGAGTCCCTATCTCGCAAGATACGGTATACCCTCCATAAAAGGACCTTGATGGCCTTCGGAGAAGACATCTCAATCTAGAATAGAAACCTCAAGATCAATCAACTTCTAAGCAAGTTGAAGGGAAGATCAGCTTCGACAACCAACAGAACGCATGGTTGTTATCTTGAGGGAGCCCGAACCTGTATAAATCATGTCGCCTGTGGCCCGATTCATGATCAGCTTCTAGATACGATCCCCTTCTCTCTCTTCTCCATGTATTATGTAAGATCGGCGGTTTACCGATCGTCGACAGATGGTGCCAACCATGGGGATCGTGGCTGTTTATTCCATAAAATCACCATTGGCGTCTTCACCACAAGTTGTGGCAAGAACTGGCTTCTCAGATGAGGGGTTCTACGATAAGTTCACCTTCCGACTGATCAGGAGCCAAGGCATGACCGAGTCGATCTCGGCGATCTCTTACCTGACGACCAGTCTAACAATGACATCCACTAGTTGAAGGACGAGTATGCCAGAACATACGGGGTCCATCTTCAATCCCATGACCATCAAGGCAATCACATGGACTGCGCAAGCCCCATGTCGAGATTATCACCCGCATATTCTGACCAGCTAGATGGCCGACGAAGTTTACTTGAGGTCACCCCCGATGGAAATTCCATGATGGATCTAGACTATACCTCCAGTAGACAGTACCCCCGCAAGGTACTCACGATACGGAACATGTCTCAGTGTCAATCTTCTTAGGAGAATGGCGAGGATGTTCCACTCCCTGATCCAAGGATTCCTCCTCCAGATCGGAGGGCCTGCTCAAGTGAATGACTCGGACCATCGAGAGAAAACTCCAATCCCACGAGATACCGATTTGTTTAGATCGATAGCTACTCAATGCCTGTCTGAGATCCGACAGCGGCTCAAATAGCCTCTTTCAAAGGATCTGACGACCCCAGAGGGGAAACTATAATTAACCAACATGGAGAACCGTATCCTCCAGGCTTGAGAGCAAGCCGAGTCTTCACACCAAGCAGCTAACGTCCACAGTTCCTCGAGAGGAGGAACTCGATCCAACGCTTCTCAAGAAGAGGGTGGTCATGACAGACGGTCTAATCAGGAACGATCTTCCAGGGACACAAATCCACCTCATTGTCAGAAGTATTCGCCTGTCCGAGGACACTTGATAGAAGATCTGCGCGGATACCTCGACGATTGGAGTAACTCGAGGGCCCCACCAGATCGCTCCCCTGATCACAATACTGCTTGGTATCATGGCCAAGGTCGAGGACAATCACTGACACCAAATGAAAGAAACACTCAAGGAGTCATCTATGATTGCCAAGCATTCTCCATAGAGCCAAGAAGGGTTCACTGGCCTTCACAGTTCAAACCAGGATCGATTGAGAAGTAGGATGGTAGATGGATCTTGCCGAGGTCCTGCAAATGTACACAACAACAATCAAGGCTGTAGGAGCAAATGAGAAGGTCATGGCTGACTACCTCCCAATTGCCCTCAAAGGACCACCAAGGATGTGGCTCACCAAACTTCAGCCCGGATCAATCCATTCGTGGGAACAACTGTGCAATTGATTCTAGGGAAACTTCCAGGGCACGTACGCACATTCCGGGAAGCCTGATGTCCTCTTCCGGCTCATCCAAGAAAAATGGGAAACCTTGTGAGAATTCACCCAATGATTTAGCAGCGTCTGGAACACCATACCCAAGGTAACCAACCATGAAGTTATTCAAGCTTTCATACGAAGTTGCAGGAACCAAAGGTGTATAGAGGAAGTCACCATGACTGTCCCAAAAATGGTAAAAGAGCTAGTGGAGCTCGCCAACAAGGCAATCAGCACCAAAGAAGCTCTCTAATTCATCAAAGAACGGGACCAAGGCATCGAACGGCCCCAACCTAGACATCATGACAACTCCACCAAAAGAAAGTGCAAGAAGAAACCCTCCAAGGAAGATCACGACAAGAGATAGAGAACTGGAGAAGTAATGGCAAACTTCCCCAACAAACGCTCCGGCCCACCTCGAAACAAAGGAAAGCCTCAAGCAAAGGTGGAGCCGACCAGCAAGATCTGATGTGACTTCCACCAGACCGACAAGCATAATCTTCGCCAATGCTGGATCTTGAAAAAATACATCCAGGCAGAAGCCGAGAAGTTTAAAGAAAGAGGACCTCAGGTCGTGAACTGAGCCGTGTGCACTGCCAGGCGTCGGAACGCTAATCGGAGCACATAGAGTGGGCGGTGGCAAAGCTGTCATCGTGCGTGTGTGTATCTCTCCCTGAGAAGAGGCGCATGGGGTAGCGAGGCAAATCGTGTTTCATCAAATGTGACATGTCTTGAGATGAGTTTTTTCTGCGTGCGGGGATCATAACAGCAGTACCCCTTGTGCTGATCACTATAGCCAACGAAAATACATGACTTTTATCTCAAAGGATTGACTTTGGCCACACCGTCTTGATCAAAGAGCTCGGGTTACACAAATCTCCCTTCTTTGTGTACTGGAACAGCTACCACTTCCTTAGAACAGCACTAACTTACCGCTCTATACTAAAAAATAAAAAATGAAAGAGCATAGCTCCATAACAAACAAAATAGTGAACTGCCATGAATTACACACACGCTAGTAGTGGCTCGGCTAGAGGACTACAGCAGCCGAAGCCATGATTTGTATGGTATGTCTTGCCCTCAATGTCCGGTTGGTTGGTAAGTCACTAAATCCCTATCTCCCGGTGGTCGAGTACCCCCGACGCGTCGAATGGGTTGTTTAGTCTGACTTCTTGTGCTGGCCCGACATCATTCTGTCTCCCGCATTGTGTCCTTTCATCGGTTTCTTTTTTTTACATTACTTCGCGATTAGAGTTGTACGCATCATGCATGGGAATCCTTCCGTCCTTGATGTTAACGCTCTCGTGCTGACTATAGGTCCCGGGTCAAAGGCATCTCGAAGGAAGCTGCTTCGCATATGCGATCACCACACCTCCATGTACCTACAGATGAGGGCTCCAACGCCTACTGTACAATCATGTGGGAAGTGCATCCTGCACACCAGAAAGTCAGTGGCGTACGCCACACCCCCTCCCCCTGTACCTACACCCATTGAAACGTTTATTGTCTGACCTATGAATTGAATTTCCGACTGGGAAAAGCTAATAGTGCAAGTACGGGAAGAGAAAATAGGCTTTCTTTAACGTAGCTTACTTTACCTTCAGCTCAATTGGAATAGTGTTTCGCTATGTTCGCAGACGAGTTAGACGATCAATCAATCAATGAATGCCCCAATCTGCTTCGAAAGAGCGCACCATCCATACCACCCATGGGTTGACTCCCTTTCTCAAGTCCTTTCCCTTTGGCTGCCTTACTTGCTTACCCGGGAATTTTTTTCAAACTACTCTCTAACCTTTCAGCTCCGGCTTCGATGACTTATTCGAAAACCTTCCTGACTTGAGCTCTATAACGGGGTCTCTCCCTGTACTCTGCGCTGTAGGAATCTATCCCCTCTAACCCAACCTTGTACCCCGCCTACCCTCAATACAGCAAGAGGTAAGAAGAGGAGATGACTGCCTTTACGTTAGGATATGAATGGATTCGAAAAAGACATTCTCTAAGAATGTTCATTAGTTGTTTAGGGCAAGATCACCTTATTTGCTGCCCAGCCCGTTGTAGAAGTAGTCACATCCAAGTAAGCTGTAGTCCGCTTTGTTAGCTTGATTGATTTGTATTTGATTTAGTCTAAAGTGAAAGTCTTAGTCAAAGTAGGTAAGTGGAGTAGAGAGTTAGTTATATAAGTGAAAGGAAAAGTAGGAAAGAGGGGGAAAGAGAGAGAGGACTTTCTTTGGATCTTATCGCATGGGATGTAATAGGCGGGAGGGAGTATAGATAGGGAACCTGTGGTTATATTCATGAAATGAAAACATCTTAAAATAGCTTTCTTTCATGCTCATCGCTCGCAAGCCGTCCCCAAGCCAGTCCAAGCGAAGACTAAAGGCGCCGGGTATAAAGGTAAATAAAAGCTTCTTATGTGGCATTTGGCATTTTTCCATCCTACGCTTTTTCCTTCCACCAAATGCAATGCGAGAGCTCTATTTTCATATTAAGAGAAATATCCGTCAATCAAGCAAAGACGCATTCCTGGCGCTTCTATAGTAGTCTCCCTCTGCTCTGAACACAGGTCATTTTCTAAACTTATATGATATTAGGGAAGTGGATCGGGATAGGCAAGAAAGGGCTATGCTATTTACAAAGTAATAGCTAAATCTTTACTCATAGTTCTTTCTAGCTTTCTTCATAAGTAAAGATCGGTGCCTTTTCTCCAGGAAGACTCCTAAATCAGTTAACTGGGTATGAGAACGCCTCCCTTAAAGTAGTAGCCCTTCCTCCAACCCTTAATTTCCAGTGAGACCAGCCGAGCCAAGGAAAGCCTTTGATATCTCATACTGATAGGCTCAAATCGCGGGATTTCCCACTATGGAGTTTGAATAATAAATAGGTTGCTGCTTCCAGTCTCTGTTCCGATATCTGGAATTGGACCAAGAAAGAAAGGAATTCAAGACCAATACCAGTGCCCTACCCGCTTCCTCCTATTCCTATTGATCAGATCAAAGCCAAACCTATCTAGTCTTGCACGTTGTCACCCACCGCTCTTGCCTGGGAATCCATCAAATTAAAGGATAGGGAGGGCACTCTAACCAGGCTCTATTTTCACTGCATCATGGATTTTCGTTATGGGGTTCCACCCCGGGAGAGATTTTCAGCATCAGCGATCATCGTGGGAATACATCTAAGTAGATTAGGCACCACCGAAGAAACTCTTCAATTGAGCTTTAGTTCGTACTTCCCATCCATCCGGGTAGTTAAAAAGTATGTTCATCGGTAAGGACTGGAGTGGAGCTAAAGGATTGCTTGAAAGCAGGAAGCCCAAGTGGAACGGCCTACAGAATCAGAATCAAAGTAGACCCGAAGGCCTGACCTTTGGCTCTTTCTGTTCTATCGAGACTTTCACTTCCTCGAAAACACTAGCAATTGATCGGATTCACTGTCCCTGGGTATATCTTCTACTGAGACAAAAGCGGATTCAATAGCTGCCTATTCATGCCATCAATCCTCTTAGAGGAAAATGCCATCGTCTGCATCCAACTATAGGGGCTAGCAAATATGTTCCTTGCCATTAATTCAATATCCTTACCACGCTTAGAATAAAATACAAAGAAAGATAGAAGGCGTAGTCAGTCTAACGCATTCGAGAGCATCTAGAGCAGCTTATTCGAGAACAAAAGAACCTAGTGGGGTATATTCTGCCAAAAAGACGGGCTTTCCATAAACACGGGAAAATTGGCATAAAGGCATCCAAGCTGTGAACAATAGTAAAAGCCGCAACTCGTCTGCTATTCCGATCTTCCTCTGATTCAAGTGCTAGCAGCTCCTTCTTCAACTCCTGGCCTGGCAAGATCCGACAAGCTATCCGTCAAAGAAAAAGAATATGTTCAACCCACCCCATAACTTATTTTTTTCTTTTTGGTTGAGGGAGGGATATTAGTAATGTCATTACATTGAGAGACATCAATTCCTTTTTCATAAGTTTTTAACATCTTCAGTCTCTTATCCGCCTGCCAAGAACGAAGCGAGCTTCCAAGTTGACGGTCCGAAGTGGCTATGGCGGCCAAGGCTTCTGATTACCTTAGCCAAGGAAGTCTTTCGAAAGAAAGGGGAATCTGCGAAGGAGAAAAAGAATGGCCCTAAAAAATGACTCTCCTAAAATCAATGCCTGGAAGTCCTTTTAAGATAGGTTAATATAAGATATGCTTAACACTTAGGCTTAGCAAGAGGGACTGGCACGTGAGACCGAGATCGCCATAGATTGATTGTGCAGGCAGGTAATACTCATTTTAACTAGAAAGAGGATATTCTACATGAGTACTGGTTATAGTCACACTCCCAAACTCCCGAGAAGTCTTTTTTACTAAACTCTAGGGCTTGCTATAAGGATGGATTGCTTTTACCCTAGAACCCTCTATCCCGATCTCGAATTGCGCTTGGCGCCCCCAGGTTGGGCACAAACCCAGGTAGCCCCTAAACCCGGGCTCAGTCAAGAGCGGCATCTGAATCCCGCTGCAATCCCTCCTGCGCAGGTGGAGAAAAAGGGGCAAAATCTCAGTGGCCGACCTAATATGTTGGCTCCACTACCCGAATCTATTCCCCTTAATCCTCCAAGCCAATCAATGCCCCATACCCTTATCATGGTCAGTCTCATCTTTAGTGACTTCCGTGGTAAGGGGTCGAGGGAAGTGGTGTGGTGGGCCCCCTCACTTTTTTGGAAAGAAGACAGGACCAACGAAAAATTATTTTGCATTTTTTGAAGAAATCTTCTGAAGATGTCTCTTCTAGTAAGAATAGAGAAGATGTCTCATCTAGTAAGAATACACTTATTTGTGATCCTCCCTCTGTGACTGCTATTTGCAACAAGCTTCGATTGGATGATTTTCGGACACATAACCGAGCAAGCACCTTTATCTTTCCCTTTAAAGGTGCCTCCACTTATGATGGATTTCCAATTTGCTATTCGATTCTTTATAAGCGAGACATACAACGTTCTTCAGGGCACCCATGCCTGAAAGACTATGGGGAAAGACTAGCTCCTCAACATTTCATTTCAAATGTTGTTCCTGATTTTTGAAAAGAAAATGATAGGGTTTACCTTTTCTGAAATCTTAGCAAAGGGCTTCCATACTCATGTAAGAATCTTTCTTGTATTTGTTGTTGGGGTGGGCTGCACCATCTGGTGGTCTCACGTTCCTCCAGGAGCCCCAATGGTCCCTACATTTAGTGAAATTCATGATTATGCCTCTTTTCTTCGGGATACTTATCCCCATTTAGGCTTTCGATATGCTTGTCTCTATGATTGCAACATCCATGAGCGGGTGATATCAATCATCAATAAGGAACCAATGTTTAGTCATGTTTTAACCCCAGAGGGATTTGGAAAGGAGATCGTTTGACAGCAGTGGGTCTGGGTCTTATCTTTGCAGTATTGTTAACTACGGGAGCGTTAACACCCGAGGGGATCTATATAAGTTATTAGTTCCTATCTTTTTTTTTCACAGTAACATCTTAGGTGCCCTAACAATCAGTCTTCTGTGTCTTAGTGTAGTGTTTTTATTCTTGAACGCCATAGTTCAAGTAGCACATTGTGCTTAGCATATAAAAGACTTCCGTCCCTGTTTCTCAGCGGTAGAGAAAGGTCCAGCGGACTTTTTCGGGTTCAACCCCTGTTTGGGATTCGAATTTCGGGGTTCCAGCCGAACCACTTCGTGATAGAGTCGTGGACAAATAAATTTGTGACGGTATATGTCGGCGTAGAGACGCCTCTAGCGGTGGTCCGGAGGGACCCCCTTTGGAATTCGGCCCAGGGGAGTATTGAGTTCCTTACGAACCCCGGTGGCTATCGGAGTTTGGCGAGTAAACCCGGTGGCTAAGGATGAAATGACGCAAGGATTTACCCAGGTTCAGGCCGCCCCGGAAGGCGTAATACCCTACGTCCTGCTTGTTTTTGTGTATATAGGCGTATGCGACAAGTATGATGAGTTACAAGGGTGTGCACTGTTCTTCTTCTAGCTCTAGCCCGGAGGAAGAACGGTGCTTCTTTGATAAGGAGTAAACTTAGAGAGATCTAAGCTAATGAGAATCGAACTAGGAAAAATGAGCCAACCCTTTGCATGGACCAGGCTCTCCCCTTATATACTTGGGGGAATACCACATAGGTCGGCAAAGGAAAACATGAGCTGGACTTGCGCTGTAGATTACGTGGGTGCAACTGGAAGCGCCCACACCTCTATTTAATGCGGACTGCATACTTTCGGCCGGGACGTCGCCTCGCGGTGTGTCGGAACAGGGGCTCTGACACCTTTGCCCTCGGCGGGCCCCGCAGACGGAGACTTGCGGGGTTTCTTCTGACTGGGTTGGTATGACATCCTCTCACGGGCCCCATAGGTCAGCCTCTCATGCCGCGCAATTGGTTGCGCGGCGACGTCCCCCATGGGGAAAAAGGTTGACAGCGACAGGGCGTGCGGGGCGGCGCGCTTGGTCGGTCAAAGAATCTGTCAGCCCGGGCCCACCCCTCAGAGAGAGAGAGAGGGATAGCTAACAGAGCTTATCGCCTGCACCGGTGGGACCCGGCCTGATCGTCATCATGCCCTCACAGGGCTTTGGGTTCCCCGTCGGAACGACAGGCATTAAAAGCCTCTGCCAGGGCGGAGGCTTGCTGGAGAAGCTTGGTGCTGGACGACATGCATGGACGAGGGTCCCACCAGAGGACACGTCATCCCCTGGGCACTCGGTCCCGAGCGACCTCCTTTGCTAGGAGGGGCGCCAGCTGTCTTCTACGCGCCCCCGAGCAACCCCGAGCGCTCGGGGAGCACCCGCTGGGGGGCCGCTCGGGGCGCCTTTGAAGGGGGAGCCCGAGGGAGAGTGCTCGGGGGGCGGATCCCGAGCTTCTCCTGGGCCCCACATCTGCCGAGATGCCAAGCGGTCGGGAGGGGGCCCCGAGCGCGCCCTTCGCCTTCTGGGACGCCGAGCGCTCGGGGACGGACCCCGAGTGCTCGCTCAGCGCATGGGCCGTGGATTCCCGGAGGCCCACGACTCCTTCTGGTTTGCGGATGCAGCCTCTGGAGGAGACCCCTGATTCCTTGGGATTGGCCGCGGGCTCCGTACGTCGATCCTGGTGGGGCCCAAGGCCCCAGCGATCGGAGCGCCACGCGTCACCCTTTGCGGCA
>JAGXJF010005627.1:812500-840930 GCA_019208055.1 Stipa capillata | reverse complement strand
CACTGGACCAGCCACAAGAGGATGAGGCGCCACCCCAAGTCAAGTCGGACTCCACTTCAACTTCGAATTCGGTTCGGTTTTCAGCAGACAGCACCTACATAAATGGGGCATAACTTTCTCATACGGAGTCCGATTAAAGAGTTCTTGTATGCGTTGGAAAGCTAACAATGACACCTTTCCAATGGATCTGATGCCACGTTATGAATAATTACAGAGACATTAAAATTGTCAGAACAAGTCGTCAGGTGCTGCGACACCGTTTTGGGCCACTTCGGGCCTTGTTTTCGTTTCGGGTTTTAAGCCCAGGTTTAGGGTGAAACTCTCAGAAACCCTAGGTATAAATACTTGGTAGCCATCATTGTTTAGGGTAGGTTTTGCTTAGAATTATTCTGCCATCGCAGTCTCGCTGATTTCATCAGTTTGTAGAACCCCACTTCGAGTAATCAACAATCATCTCGTTTGTGAGATTGCTTCTACTGTGTTCTTGCTTGTGTTCTCGATTCGCATGTAGGGATAAGCCTTCTTGGCGAGGTCAACCGCGTGTGCGCGTGGTTGATAACCAACGAAGCCGTGGTGTAGCGAACGCAGGGTTCGGATCAGTTCTGATTGGAAGCCGGGTCGTCAACGTCGAGTTCTCCACAATCGTGATTATCCCTTCCTGACGGAAGATCGGGCACCCCCGTGCGCATCACTCACACTTGTGCAAAACTGTTGATACAGGGCCACTGACCTCAAAGCATCAGTGCCACTGTCCAACACCCTGAGCATTGAGCAAAAGAACCTTCACAGATCATTACTACTTCATCCCTCTTGATAGTACGGGTGTTTCCTATGGACTCAAAGAAACTAGCAAATCTAGGCTTTACCTGCTACCAACTGTATTCACAGCCCTTGACGCATCAAGCCACCATCACCTTGCTTGCAACTCCTTGCACAGTACCGGCTTCCTCACAGCTGTGACACAGCTGCCTAGCACATCCATTCCCTTGTGCTGGAAACCACCTTTGTACTTTTTGGGTGGTCATCCTTTCCTTGATGACCCTTCTTCCTGGAACCTCTTAAACCTGCTTACACTCATTGTAAACATTAGATTTCAGTTTAAGTTGCTATTAACCATCAAAACCAACTAGGGACCTAGATGATCTTTCAGAGGGCCACGTGGCTAAGACCCTCATCGGACAAATCTAATATTTTGTGCTAGGAATAAAAGAGATGAGAGGTAATCAAAAAATAGTTTTATTTTTCCTATACTAAATTGCCTCCATGAGTTTTTACTTTTGAAAAGGAAATTGTTTTATAAACCAATTAAAGAGATAAGGCAACCATTCATCAAATATCTATCCAACAGCCACACATGATTGACCGAAGTCAATATTCTTAGCAAGCAAGGCAACTAGAGGTAAAAAAAAATCTCTTGGGAATATCCAGTACTGCAAGTTCCAGCAAAACAAGCAGGAGGTGGCCATTTTCACCACGAAAATGAGTGAAGCCATATAGATAGACTTCCATAGGATTAAAAATAAAGGCAACCAAGTGAATAGTGGTGCATAGCAATAACCACTGAAGTGCTATTAGCAGACCACCATTTCCATCGCATACACCACTTTCCTTGCAAGAGTCAAGCTACAAAAGCTCACCAAGACTAGCATGGCGCGTTGAGTGGAGAAGGTCACTAGAACTTAGAGGGAAGGAGTAGCCAAGAAGAGAAGGAAGCAAAGCCACCAGCAAGTTGAGAAGTGAGGCCGATGAAGTCAACCTTACCTGGTCCAATTCTGGAAATTAGGTACATCCTCATATAAATCATCATGGCCTTGCATAACCATATAGATGAAATTGTGTTAAAGGAAAAGACCCTCAGATTATAGCTTCATCATAGGGGTTAGTAGGCAGCGTTGTAGTATATTGTTCTTATCAAAAAATGCTTCAGATGACTAGCATCTTCATTAGCCGATCTGTTCTTACCAGCAAAACTTACCTTTCTCTAGTTCTCAGATAATATCATCATAGCAATATAGCTAAGAGCAAGCATAAATTTTGTTCTTATCGGTTTACACCTTTCCAAACCCCTTTTCTCAGAATTTATCTTCATAGGAAATATACTATAAATCTAAGCAATATCTGATCCTTCAGTTTAATAAACCAACATATCTCTATATACATGTATATACAGAAAACAAAAAGAAGCCAAGATCAAGACAACATCTGTTCGTTAGTTGCTAGACTAGCATGTATATGAGATATACATGGACATTTTAGCACAACAGAAATGGGAAGGAGGTATAAAGATCCTAATTTAGCACTTATGCAAAATAAGCCAAAATTCTAGAACACAATTTAATCACATATACACTAACCCAAGCTTAAGTGCTATAACACACGAGTATGCTATAGATCAGCTCTAGCATTTCCAACCCATAAACATCGGTCTAACAACCGTACCATAAGTAGCTACTAGAGCAAGTTATCCAGATATACCAGTCATCAGTAATGCTTCAAATAAATAGTCATCCCAACTAGTCAACAATTAACAAATCGTGATCACAAGTAAATCAGTCAATAAACTAACCATCGTGGACAATCACCACAGTTATAGTTATAATCGGAATCAGAAAGCACAAACCTTAGTGGAGCCGGACCAATAGGAGTAGGGAAGGGAGGATGAGGAAGACACTTACCTGTAGAGAAGTCGAGCAGCAACCCAAGTCACCACCGATGGGAGGCAGGCCAGTGGAGCACCAGCGGCGCTGGGCTACAACGCCAGCCATGGCCATCCCGAGCAGCGCTGAGGGGAGCAACAGAGGCAACCGTAGCGGCGGCGGCATGAGGAGCCGAGGAGAGCAACGGGGCGACGAGGTCGTCCCGAGGCGAGGCAGCCAAGGCAAGCACGGGGGGCATCGGTTCTAACGCCGAGCTAGGAGGCGACAACGGTGGGCACAGGTGGCAGCGGCGCCAAGGGGCCTCGAGAAGAGCCGAACGGACAACGATCGCCTCGGCGGTGCATGGTAGAAGAGATGAGGGAGTGAGAAATTAAGGGGAAAAGGAGGGCACCGGGCGGGCCTGATTGCCCAGCTAATGGCTGGCAGGCTGGCCGAAAAGAATTAGCTTTTGCTTTAAAAAGAAATACATATATATATATGTATATATATATGGAGATTTAAAAATATATATATAATAATTTCCACTGTGTTCTCAAAGCAGAAAATGAAGTAACATGAAAGAATAAAATAGATGTATGTTAGTTTAAAAAGAAAATATAGATTAAAGATTAAAATAATTACTTAAGTTAAAAATATTTATTTCTTGAAAGGAAATTAAAACTTAGATTAAAATAACGAGCTAATCCAACCAAAATAAATATGTTCTTCTTTAGAAAAGAATATCTAAGTCTAAGTTAGATTCTTAAGTAAATTAAATTCGATGGTGAAGATAGTTTAAATTAATTTAAAATTGTCATAAACTTTAAAGCATGATTAAAGCTTGGTTATTCCTTTAAAAGATTCTAAATCCTTAGGAGAATACTTAAACAAATTTATGTTTAAAATTCCTTGAAATATTTTAACATAGGGAAATTCTCTCATGCATACCATGCCATAACATTGCATTCATGCTCAGAAATTTTTTGGATAAGTCCTTATCAGACTTTGTTATCTTTTGTCAGAAGCCGGAGTTCACCAGGCAGAACCGTCGAACTCCACTATCTATCCGTTACCAGGCAAGTCTAGTTTCTTGTTCATGTCTGTTGAGAATGATTTTCAAAATATTCCTTCTCTTCTATAACATGCACAAAATAAAACCTATTTTCTAAAGATCAATCAATTGTTGTTTTATTTTGATCGCCAGTTTTTGGGCGTGATCATGGTGGGTGTTGAAATCCTGGAAAGATGCCGAAGGCACATTGGAAGGTGGATTTCATCACACGGGTTTATTCATATAAGGTTAAGGCAACAAGTGATCGATTGTGCTTAAGTGCCGTAGCAATTGCGCATACCATATACCCTGTATGGGCGGGGCTGAGCTAAAGTACCTATGCCATAGGTCATACTCCCCCGGGAAAGGAAGACCTCAAAGTTGGATCTGTTGTATCAACTGTTGGGAAGGTGGCGTTAGCCGTTGGCTATCCACAATGCGTTGGATCTGTAGTATCAATGTGAGATCGATAGTCCCTGGCCTGTCGTGTGGGACTATGACGCGGGGTATGACTGAGTGGACGGTGAAACGGCTCTGTGACTTTACGGTATGGTTGTGCATGTGATGACGTGAACACCACAACTATTGGTCGTTTGTGGGTACAGTTGCGCACCTCTGCAGAGTGTATACAAGTGTGGCTGAGTCACTCCATGTTCCTGGTTAGAACTGTGAACACGGCAGGAAAGGGATCCATCGGGGATCCTAGCAGCCTGTAAGGCATGAGATCATAGTCTCTTAAATTAAAACTTGACTCTCTTACCTTACAAAATTGCATTGCTTTTGGAGAGCATTGTTGTTCTCAGTAAATAGTGCATCAAACACCTCTTTGCTATTCTTGGACTTATTGAGTACCTTTTGTACTCATCTCTTTACCTAATTCCTTTTAGTAGACTATGAGCCGACGACGGAGGAGGAGGTGGTATACGTCGAAGTTGACGAAGAAGTTCCCGAAGGTAGGCAACGACGAAGGAGGACGAAGGCGTCGACTACTACGTCGAGTTCCGTGACGAGAATGCCACCGAGTAGATTAGTAGGTCGAGTGAATCGAGAGTAGTAGTTAGGGCTTTTGCTGTAACCAAACGATAACAGTTTAAAATTCCCCGTAGTTTTGGGAATATGTTGTAAGACTTTATATTGTATTTCGAGTTTGTAAATTAAGTTTGTAATATATGGACCACTGTAATATTTCTGGTGTGCTACTCTGTACGACATATTGAGGATGAGAAGGTACTTTGTCTTCAATATGTCAAGACCGGCATATTATCCAAGAGGGTAGTATGTGGGTCGCCACATGATTATAAAAATAAAAATTAGGACTAGACAAGTAGAACCCTAATCCAAAAGATTTAGCATAATGTAGATCATAATTAACAAAAATAATTGGATGATCAGAGGAGATTCGTACCTTTGACAAGTTGTGCATGAGGAATCGAAGTAAAAAACAAGTATAATTGAAGATCTCACCTAGGGTTTATGAGGTTTTGAAGGAGAAAGAGAGAGATAGAAGGGAAATTATGAATAGGGGGCTTTTCCCGGAGCATTTTAAGCTATTTCCCGCGAGCGTCTGTACCGAAGGTCGGCACAGCTTTCGTACATCTTCTTCGTTCCTTGGTCCGTTCGAGCCTTCGATACAACCAAGCGGTATGGGCGGGTGCGCCCGTACCATTCGTTGGCTTAGCTTCTGTTTTTTCTTTTTCTTCGAGGATTTTCTTCTCAATCTCGGTACGACCGAGCCGTACAACCGGGACATGCTCGACAAACCCTCTGGACACATTTTCCTTAGCGAAAATTTGTGTGTTTCTCCCCATGGCCTTTAGACTATTTTTCTGCAATGAAATTAGGATGCGCATTTAGCAGAAATATGAAGATAAATGTTTATACATCAATTATGCATAATGAGTGTCCCATTTTAATTCCTTTTCTCTCTTTGGGTGATGCCTAATCACTTTTACTGAATAAAAACACTTAACTAAACTAAAATTAAACCTAACAAATCTTTATTTGCATGGGTTGCCTCCCATGAAGCGTTGTTGTTAAAGGTTGTCAGCTCAACCTCATTACCCCTGAACTCCCATTAGTCATGTGAGGCCACGAGTTATCGGCTTGCCTGTAGTCTCTAAGCTTAAGTGTGATGGGCTCTATAGCATAGACTTTCAACTTCTTTTTCCTTGAAACATACATGACAAACTGACGAGGGGGTAAGATAAACTTGATGTTCTCCTCTTGCATATCTATCATAGCCCCATAGGTATTTAAAAATAGTCTCCCTAGAATTATAGGGGCATTAGCGTCCTCAGGCATATCCACAATAATCAGAACAATAAGTACAGGACAATCATTACTTATAACTTAAATACTCTAGGATTCCAATTTGCTTCTTTTTAATTCCCTATGTCCATTTTTATTTCCTATCCCATCTTTTTTTCATTTTCATAACACCCCTCTTTTCTTTTTCTCCTAACTCTCTTTTTTTTTCTTTCTTAACTTCTCTTTTCTCCTCCCTCAACACTCAAATCCCTAAGCTCCATACCCGCACCTGGCCGCCTCTGCGCCCGACTCCTCCCCTGGTTCCTCTCGGGTGCGCCGCCGCTGATGTCCCCTGGCGCCGCCTCGGTCGTCCTTGGTCGCCGCCGCCACCTTAGCCCAGCGCCTCCTCTACCTCCTCTCTCTCCTCTGCTGCCCCATTTGGCTCCCTTCGCTCCCGCCCTTGATTAACTGCGCCGCCTCTCCCCAAAGCCTCGGCCACCGCCGCTCCGGGCCTAGGGCTCGGGTTCGGCCAGCCCTGTTGCCGAGCCCTGGTCGCCGGTACCGCCGCCTCGACGCCTTCCTTCGGCGCTTCACCTCGACCGCCGCTCATGGTCGCCTCACTGCGCCGCCCGAGGCCGCTGCGGTCCGGTGTGGAAGCCCGCCACCGGCGGCGCTCCACTGGACCCGCCCCTCGCCGGCGGTGCGGTGGGGTCGGCGTCGTCGTTCTCCACCGGTAAGCACCCCTAAACTCCCTTTACCCAAAAATTCCCCAATTCCTCTTGTTCTAGGGTTCGTCTATGCCATTTGATTTGGCTTAAGTCTAATTGAGCAGTGGTTAGCCCAACGATGCTAAATTTCTTGCTCCTTCGGTTAATCTAAAGAAATGTTTACATTCGATTTTTAGTTGAATCTTAAAATTGCTAGTTAATCTGTTAGTTCTATGTATATGTGCCTAGATAGTGCTCTAGAGCCTTGACTTGTTCTGCGTAAGTGCTAAAATGTTTATGTGTATCTCATAAGCATATTAATTCAGCAACTGATGAACAGATATTGCCTTGATCTTAGCTTATTTCGACTTCCATGTATATATGCCTAGCTCAGCTAGTTACCTGACAAGAACAGGTTCTATGCTTGATTTAGCATTTTCAATTTAAAGCAGGAACAAATACGATTACTTGATCTTTGCTTAGTTTAGTTGATTTATTACTCTCTAATTTTAAGTTCTTCCCACTGCTGATGGGATTACATGCACACCTATATCCTTCCCTTCTCTTCAACAGCTATTAACTTGAGCTGATGTTTTACTTTTAGAAAATTGATAAGAACAGATACTATTCTTGAGACGGTATGTCAGAAAAGCTGATAAGAACAGAACACACTACACAAGCTACCTACACGAACAACCCTGTGATGAATCTAAAGTCTGAGGATTTCTGTTTGAGACATTTATGGTTAATGCTAAGAATAGATATTACCGGAGTCTCTTACAAAATTTTCCAATGATGAAGGTAGGTTCTGAGGGTCCGATTGCCATGCTAAACTCTTATGCATGCATGTGCAAGATTATAATGGTTTTAGACGAATCATTACCTTGTTCCAAATGACAGGGATTGGCCTTTTAGTTCTTTGGCCTGCTCCTTAACCTGTCCAACCTGCTGGGGCCTTACTCTCTGAAGCTCACCTCTACTCTTCGGCTGGTCCTCCTCTTTAGCTCCTATGGAATGGCTACTGCTTCTCTCCCTAAACTCTCCTTGATACTAGCACTGCCACCCCATGCTTATTCTTGGCTGCGTGGCTGCTATCTTCCCTTGGGTTCAGCTTGTAAGCTAAGCTATCCTAAGCTGAAATATCCTGCTGCTGGATAATCCATTCAATTGGATTGATGCCTATCTATTCCAGATTTTTTTCTTATTGGTGAATATCCATGGTTGCCTTGGAAGCTAAGCTATTCACTTGAGATAATTTTTGTTGGCTGCCTGGGAGTTCACTTGTTGGCTGCTGCCTTGTTCACACTTGTTGCCTTGTCTGAGCATGCTGCCTTGGCCCATTTTATGTGTGGCTGTTGAATTCTCACTTGATGGAGTGATGCTTATCTGATCTAGATATTTGCTTGGTGAAAACATTGGCCGCTGGATAAACTTGCTTGATGGATTGGGTGGTAAGGCAAAAGTTGTGGGCTGTTGGATGTATATATATATATACATGATGAATGGTTGCTTTATAAAGCTAAGTCACCTTAGCTTTATTCTGAGGGATACTGGACATTTACCCCAAATTCTTTGTTTTTGCAAAAATGATTTTTCTTTCCAAAATAAACTCATGGAGGCATTTTAGATTAGGAAAAATAAAATTATTTTGAATACTTTTCTCATCTCTTTTCTCTCTAACATATAAAATATTAGATTTTGTCCGATGAGGGTCTTAGCCCAAGTGGCCCTCGGACCTTTTCAAAAACAAATTGTTTTACAAAACTATTTTCAAAAACTAAAAATTATTTAGGTCATCGGCACTATTTTGCCCCCGCAGCTAACCCTGCGGACGTCGGCGGAACTGTGCCGATAAGACCAAACCTATTTTTAAATCAGTTTTTAGAAACCTTTTGCCTCCTACAGCAACGGCATGATTCCCAACGGTCTCGAGTACCCATACTCGACGACCTCGGATGACCGCCTACATTCCCGAAGGGCTTCCCCCTTCAGCTCTCGGTGCTTCGCGACGGCTCAAGACTCGAAGATTTCAAAGACTTGAAGACTCATGTATTAGGTTTAGACCTTGTATAGGTAGAGACATTGAAATATGTAATCTTTATTTCTTTTTCTTCATTCATTTGTAATAATGTTGTATCATAATCAATTGTATTATTTCTTTAATCAATAAAGTTTCGATTTCAATCATATTCATTTCCAATGCATATGATTACTAAATGCCATGAGTAACGCGAATGCGATGCGAGTACACAACAATTTCATCCCCCTCTCGACACTACTCTCGACGTAGCTCGATAGGTTCGGATCAACTCAGCAACGCGAGTTGATTGTACTTCCACCTCACGTCTCTCCCGACTAACGCTAGAATTTGGGTTCTCACACCCCACCACATCATCCCAGCAGCCCAAGGTCTAGAGCTTGCCTCGGCCTCCGGTCTTAAAAATTTTTTTGAAGTCTTGCCCCGCCGTTGCTGCGTCGACGTAATGTCGCCGCCTGTGGCCCTTCGCAAACTCGACTCGTGGTGATATCACGCTTTGATTTAAATCAAAAAGGTTGCGATGTTCATCTTTTATCGTGCTTATTTGCAGAGCATGTCTTCGCAATTTAAGTCGCCTGCTGGACGACGCGGGTCCCACCCCCTCGTGGCCATGTCGCATAAGCACCACTCGTCTGGCTTGTCAATTGCACAAAGGGAATGTTGCACAATCGGGAAGGCCGACGAAAACATCATTCCGGAAGCAGTCGAGGCCCGTGGGGGCGACTCACTTGTCGTGTCTGGGGAAGGCATTGTTGTGGAAGCGATCAGAGCCCGCGGGGGGCGACTTGCTCGTAGCAGCTGGCGAGGAGGTTGCCGAAGACATCGTCCCGGCCACGGCCTGAGGGGGGCGGGAGCGACTTATTTCTTCTGGCTCTCGCCGCTGACCTGGACGGCGATGCCAAGACTTAGGGTCGTCCGGCTTTCGTAGGTCATTTCACGTTAACGTCGTCCAATGTTGTCTCGCGCGTCCCAGAATCTAGGACTTAGCTATTTTAGCATCGCGCCGATTGCGATTGTTGTAACTTGAGTGTTGAGGGGGGGCACTACTCCCTTCCCACCAAAATAACGGGCGACCGCGAAATAGTCGTGGTCGCCCCACTTTGTAACTGTGTATTTGGGAACCTGCTTGTTTTTTTTGTTTTTACATTCCCTCGAATTGTTCTTTCCTTTGTCTGATGGGCGATTTTGTTTGATCTCGGGCACCGGCGAGGCCACAATCATTATGTAGGACTAGTGTGTCCAAGGCACGGTGTAGAGCGAGGATCGCTGCGCAACCCATCGTCCTTAGGGTGACGGACGGGATAGCCGTGCTGGCTCGCGAAGGCGACGTTCATCGTACCTAGGCGCGCGGCGCCAGGCCGAAGTGCCACCTAGGATGGGATAGTCGTGCTGGCTTGCGAAGGTGACGTTCATCGTACCTAGGGCGCGGCACCGGGCCGAAGTGCCACCTAGGACGGGATAGCCGTGCTGGCTTGCGAAGGTGACGTTCATCGTACCTAGGGGCACGGCACCGGGCCGAGGCGCCACCTAGGACGGGATAGCCGTGCTGGCTTGCGAAGGTGACGTTCATTGTACCTAGGGGCGCGGCGTCGGGCCAAGGCGCCACCTAGGACGGGATAGCCGTGCTGGCTTGCAAAGGTGACGTTCATCATACCTAGGGGCGCAGCGCCGGGCCAAAGTGCCACCTAGGACGGGATAGCTGTGCTGGCTTGTGAAGGTGACTGCATTTAGATGTCTTAACAAAAGTAGGCAATTATTACAAGGATGAAGTCCTGTTGAGCTGGCGCAGCAGCTGTTGACAATCACCTAGCCAGATCACACATAGTATTTCCGGAGGTTATTGTTGTTCCAGCTGTGCTTGAGGATGACGCCGTCAAGGTCCCGAAGGTGAAACGACGATGGCCGAGATGAGCTGATGACCTCGTACGGACCCTCCCACTTGGAGCCAAGCTTGCCGTCAGCCTCAGGGTTGAGTTTCTTCTTAAGTACCAGGTCGCCCACCGCTATGGGCCTCGGCCTCACCGTCTTGTTGTAGTGCTTTGCGGTTGCAGCCTGGTATTGGTCGATGTGCAGTGCAGCATTTTGTTGTACTTGGTCAAGCCCTTCGAGCGAGGTTAGGTGGTCGACGTCATCCGGTAGCTCAGTGATGCGCAGCGATTCGAACTCTACCTCGGCCGGGGTGACGGCTTCCTCACCGAATAGCAGCTTGAACAGCGTGTATCCCGTAGCCCGACTGACCAATGAGCGGGACGACCAGAGCACGCTCAGAAGTTCATCTGCCCATTTTCCAGCAGGAAGCTCAAACATGCGTTTTCATAAGCCTGAAAGGATAATGCCATTAGCCCTCTCTACCGCCCCATTAGCCTTCGGGTTTGCGACTGAGGCGAAGCATAGCCCGATACCGAGGCCGGAGCAGAAGCTTCGGAAGTTCACCGCGTCGAACTGAGTCCCGTTGTCTACGGTCAATTCGCGGGGGAGGCCGATGCTTTTCCAAACAAACTTCTGTACGGCGGCTGAGGTGATCTTTGCTAGAGGCTCTGCTTCCATCCACTTGGGTGACGACGACAAACTTGGCCCCTTGGCACGCCTTTTTAAAGGGGCCGACGAGGTCAACTCCCCAACGTGCCAGGGGCCAGGAGGGCGGGATGGGCTGGAGCGCGTTTGCGGGTTTGTTCGTGCCTCGGCCCATCCACTGGCATGCCAAACAGTGTTTTACCAGGTCCTGGGTGTCATTTAATGCGGTGGGCCAGTAGAACCCGGCGCGGTAGGCCTTGGCGACTAGGGATTTGGGGGCGAGGTGCGAGCCGCAGAGCCCCTAGTGAATTTCCTTCAGGAGACCCTTGCCCTCCTCTGCCGAGATGCACTTCAAGAACGGGGCGCATACACCACGCTTGTAGAGGGAGCCCTTATGGATGATGAAGCTTTGAGCGTGCGTTGATAGTCGACGCGCCTCAACCGGGTCTTGGGGCCCTTTCTCCATGGCGAGGTACTCTTCGATTTGGGCCCTCCAGTCTGTCGGCGATATGGCGTAGATGTTGCCCAGCCCCTTGGTCGAGGCGGTGGACAGGGTCTCGCTAAACGTTCCCAGGGGCGGGGTGACCCCACCGCTTGCCGCTCGGGCGAGGAGGTCGGCCTCGGCGTTGTCTACTCACGGGATATTCTGGACGGTGATCCCCTTGAAGTGCCTCTCTGTGGCCCTCACTATCATCAGGTACTTGGCCATTTCTGGGTCTTTTGCTTGGTAATCCTTCCCGACTTGCCCGACGACCAGCTGCGAGTCACTCTTGACGAGGAGCCTGCGCGCCCCGGTCGCGCGTGCCTTGCGCAGGCCCAATAGGAGTGCCTCGTACTCGGCGACGTTGTTCGTCGATTTGAAATCCTAGATCCCTCGGGGGATACCAGGACGGCCCCAGCCCCGGCTCCGTCTGCACACCAGGAGCCGTCGATGTAGAGAGTCTAGATCGGGTCCTCCGCGCCTTGTGCGGGGTCTGGCCAAGGCACCCATTCCGTGACAAAATCGGCCAGCACCTGCGACTTGATGGCGGTCCTGGGGACGAACTCGACCGTGAACGGTGCGATCTCGGCCGCCCATTTGCTGACTCGGCCCGTGGCTTCCCGGTTGCGGAACATCTCGCCAATCGGGAACGAAGTCGGAACTCGTATGGAGTGAGCTAAGAAATAGTGGCGGAGCTTCCTCGTTGCCATGACCAATGCATATGCCAGCTTTTCTAGCTCGGTGTATCGTATCTTTGCCCCCTGCAACGACTCGGAGATGTAGTAGACCGGGTTCTGGGTTCGGCCCTGCTACTTGATGAGGACGGCGCTGACTGCCGAGGCTGTAGCGGCAAGGTACAACAGAAGGGTGTCTCCGGGTGACGGGCTCTGGAGGAGAGGTGGCAAGGCGAGATACTCCTTTAGCGCTTCGAAGGCCGATTGGCACTCGGCGGTCCATTCGAACTTCCCAGAGCCTCACAGGACCTTGAAGAATGGGAGCCCCTTCTTGGCCTAGCGGGACACGAATCGCCCGAGGGACGCAAGGCGACCCGCCAGGCTCTGTACTTGCCTGGTCGTGGATGGTGGTTGCATACCGACAATTGCGTCAATCTTTTTCGGGTTGGCCTCGATTCCCCTCTTTGAGACGAGAAAACCCAGGAGCTTCCCAGCGCGCACGCCGAAGACGCATATCTCCAGGTTCAGCCTCATGCTCGACCGCCGGAGGTTGGAAAAGGTCTCTTGTATGTTGGCCACATGGGTCTGGACGAGGATGCTCTTGATGACGATGTCGTCCACATATGCTTCCACATTTCGGCTGATTTGATCACTGAGCGTTTTGCCGATCAGTCGGGTGAACGTTGCCCCCACATTCTTGAGGCCGAACTGCATCCGGACATAGCAGAACGTCCCGCATGGGGTGATGAAGCTGGTCTTCTCCTCATCCTCCTCGGCCATCCACACCTGATGGTAGCCCGAGTACGCATCCAAGAAACTCATGAGGTTGCAGCCGGAGGTGGCGTCGACAAGCTGGTCGATGCGAGGTAAGGGGAAGTCATCCTTTGGGCAAGCTTTGTTCAGGTCGGTGTAGTCCACGCACATCCGCCACTATCCATTGGCCTTCTTGACGAGGACTGGGTTCGCCAGCCATTCCGGATGCAGGACTTCACGGATGACCCCGGCCTTGAGTAACTTGGCGACTTGCTCACGTGCTGCGACCTGTCGGTCGGCCGACATTTTCCTCAGGTGCTGCTTGACGGGACGGCCCCTGGCCTGACCATCAGCCGGTGCTCGATTATGCTGCGAGGCACACCCGGCAAGTCCTCGGGTTCCCACGCGAAGATGTCGCTGTTAGCTCTCAGGGTAAGAAGGAGCACCCGCTCTACCTCGTCCGGCAGGTCCGCCCCGACTAATATAGTCTTGTGAGGCTCGTCTTCAGACAGCCTGACTGAACGGGTTTCTCCGTCCGGCCTGGGCTTGGGGATCCACCACCCGGTGGCAGACGACATGAACTGGTAGCCAGCGATGTCGATGCCGAGGACCTCGCCCACTTCGGGCTGGGCAGCTTCGCCGGAAACGAGGTGATGTCCGATCGCAGGGACAACGTCGTGGACGTATCTGATGGCCAAAGTCGTGGCTTCTTCAATGTGGCGAGAGAGGCCTTGGTCACCGTACACCGTTATGACCCCAGCGGGAGCGGGGACCTTCAGCACAGATAAGCGTGATGAGGAACCGCCCCAAACCTGTTGAGCGCCATCCGCCCGAGAATCACGTTGTATTGGTAGGGCATGTCGACGACATCGAACAACACGGTCTCGGTGCGCTCACCACCTTCATCCTAGAACTTGACCGGGAACTCGATTCGGTCGATGGCACTGATAGGCTCGCCACCGAACCCAAGAAGCGGGATGCCCGGGGACTGGAGGCACGAACGGGGGATGCCCATTCCGTCCAGGACGGAAGCGAACAAGATTTCGGCCGAGCTCCCCCCGTACACGAACACACGTCGGACCTCTACCTCGGAAATGATGGCCGAGATGACCAGGGCATCGTGGTGCGGGAGGACAATGCCCACAGCATCCTCCGGGCCGAAGGTGATCGGGGTGATGGTCCATGCGGGAAGCTTCGTTGGAGGGTACACCCCTATGTGTTGAACCCAGTGGACATACTCCTTGTGTTGGCACTTCGATGGGAAGGTGTGAGCGCTTCCCCCCGTGATCGCGTGGATGACGCGACGAGGCTCTTGCCCGTATCCGGGTGGTTTGCGCCGCGGGGGGCGGCGGTGGGAGCTCCAGGGGAGCCTCGCCCCGAGGCTCCTGTGCTCACTGTCCTTGGGCCATCGGAGCAGGGCGGTATGGCCCCTAGGCCCAAGGGACGACTTCGCACTCAGCCGTCGAGTGTGAGCACATCTTGTGTAGCTCATAGTACTTCCGTTGGGGCCCTCTTGGCCGAGGCTGCGCCCGCTGGCGATGATCCGCCCCGCTGTCTCCTCCACCTCCGGCCAGCACTCCGGTGAGGAATTCCTCCAAAACTGTTGAGCCCCGGCCTCCCATTTTCCTTTCTCGAGCTCACCCACCTCCTCCCTCACCTCCCCGCTCTTCCTCTCCTCAGATCTGTGCCCGGAGAACCCCGCCGTCGACGCCCGAGGGTCTTCACCGACGCCGGCCACCGGGGAGCTCGACTCCGGCCTCCTTCAGCTGCCCCACGCCGCGCTTTGACTCCGGGGTGAGCTGCTACCGCCTCCGCCGCCCTTTCCCGAGCTCGCCGTGCCCCTGTGCCACCCGGAGCATCCCCGGAGCTCCGGTGAGGAGCATCCCCGGAGCTCCGGACCGAGTTTGGCTCGGGGTAGCTTCAGGGTACCCGTAGCAATATATTTTCGCAGGAAAATGTTGCCAAAAATGGAAACTAGGGTTTTACCTCATTTGGACAAATTGGAAAATGTGATAACTTCCTACTCATAGCTCCAAATTTGGAAAATTTTATATATTTGGAATCCTTGCGAAATTTTCTACAATATGGTTGAAACAAAATTTCAAAATTTGAAATGTGAACCCAGACCAACCTTGAGTTTGAATTAGTTCATTTTCTTCGTACTAAGTTTCGATAATCTATAACTAGAGGGTCATAGCTCCAAATTGAGTGATTCTGATTGCGTTAGGCTCGTATCTCTGAGTACTTTCATAATACTAAATTTTCAGAACATGACCACCCGCTGAGAGAAGCAATTTTCAACCCTAACTTGCCTTCGGATATAAGTTGACATGCATGCATGATAGAACAACCATTTAAATTCCTACAAAGTTAATTTGAGAAATGCTCTCTACCATAGCTCCTTAACATCTATAGGTCACTTTAGAATCTTGCACTTAGCATCATCCATCATGCATTCATGCCGAACCTCATTGGTTTCTTTTGCCGTTTGTTTCCGGTACTTCGTGTTATTTGCAATAGAGCTCGAAGAAGGAGACCACTAGCCTCACGATTCAACGCAAGACCAGGAGCTTTGCGACCAAGGCAAGCGGAGCTTGTTGCATTACTTTCATTCTATTACATGCCTGACTACTAGTAATGTGTGTGAATGTCTGATTAGGGTTTAAGTATGGAATTATGTAGGAGTGCTTTAATACATTATGATCTGTCATGGTTGAGTATTTAACTTGAGGCCCTATCAACTTGAAACCATCAAAAGTGAGATGTGAGAGCCGAAGGGGGTATGTGCACGATGGATACGATTGGTATATTTGATGCCATGAATGCGACCCAGGTGTAAGGAGAGTTTGTCGCTATACCAATCTGAGGTTACTCCATCGTAGCACTCCTCTTGTCACGCGTGGACGTCAGCGGGAGTCACCGCTATGGATATATCTGATGGCAAGTCTCGGTCACTTGGAGCCTTGCAACCTCCGAGTGAGGAGCACTCGTTATATCCATGGTAGTTGTACAGCTGGTGACGGACCGAGGATTGATTGGAATGAATATGCGATAAATTGAGAACCCTCATGGTCGTTGCTGGAATCACCGCTATGGGTTATCTGATGGCAAGTCTCGGTCACTTGGAGCCTTGCAACCTCCGAGTGAGGAGCACTCGATATTCCCATGGTAGTTGGATTTGTCGGGACGGTCCAAGGGTGTTGATTACCTTAAATGGGCGTGGGCTGCCCCAGATGGGTTTGAAATAGCAAGATGGTTGCTTCTATGGTGGCATTTTGAATTGTATGAAATCTGGACTGTAAGTTGAAGATTATGTTCCCATCCATATTGTTATTCATGCCATGTTTCCTACTTGTATCTTGCTAAGACGAAATGCACCATGTTTATTGGCTACTCTATTAGTATGTGTAGAGCATTCAATCAAGCACGAATAAGTCTTGCAAGTACTTTTGTAGTCACCTAGGATATTCCTAGATCATTGCAGGTGAGCCAGTGGTTGAGGATTACTTTGATGATGCCTAGCTTCGTGGTTTTCTTGGTTGGCTATCGACTCGTGGGATTTTGGTGACTTTTGGGCAGCGGTTGATGCGCCGCTGCGGATTTTGGGTCTTTTATTCCGCTGTTGCATGAATATTTCAAACTTGACTATGTTTCCGGTTATCACCGAATGATGTATTCATATAGTCCCATGTGGGCAGCTAGTTTATTATCATATCGTAGTGCTTGTGTGATGATATACTTGCTGTCCAACATATGCCCCCACCTCCCGTCTGTCATGCGTGTATGTTGAATGGGGAGTGTGGTCGGATGCATATGGAGGAACTTGTTATTTTATTTTGATTCAAGTGAAGTGCAAAGTGAAGGTACGGTCCATTGCCAAAGTGAGTCATACGCGGTGTGGCGTATGTTTTTGGAATCGTGATCCCTCAATCAGGCCGTGGTGAGTCATACGCATTGTGTCGTATGCATGTCGCACGGGGCGGGGGTGGGCCATAGTCCGTCGCAGGTAGCGGCTATGGTCACCGTCTTCACTTGTTGTGAATTCCTTGAATCGAGCTAAAATACTGGGTCCCTCACAACTTGGTATCAGAGCCGAGCTAACCGTAGGAAGCCAATTGCAGGTGGTTGTTAGATAGGACTTGGCATCGCCGAGAAAAATATTTGCAAAGCTAAACCCTATGTTTAAAATCAGCAAGTAGATTGCTTTTTATTCCTTACCCTCATCGCCTTAGTTCTGACATTTCCTCCTCTATTGCATTTGTTTTCGTTGTGGCTGACCTTACGCTCCTGACCCTTAAACTTTCATAGGATGGTGCACAACATTGTGACCGACCCGAGCCAGCTGGGAAGTTGGGCCACCCTGTTGTGGAGGATGCTGGAACACCTTAATGTGCCCCATGGAGACCTCCCCGCCTTCCATGCCAGGAGTTTTAAGGTCCAAGGGAGGATTCACTATTGGACTGGATGGGTTACAGTGAAGACCCCTGATGCGTGTCGAACCTTCAAGGTAGCCAGGGCTAGTGATGATAACGCCAGGCTTGAAGCTGCAAGGAAAGTAGTCCTCTACATTCGTCATCACTACAACGACATCTTCTTCTTCTCCCAGTTCCGCCTCATTCCCCAGATAAGTAATGGAGGCGACAACATCATGGTACCCGCGCCAAGTGACGACGAAGAAGATGAGATGGAGTTGGAGACTGCCCATCACATTGTCTCTGCGGAGATAATGTATGACGGGCTGTACTTGGATTACAAAGAGGCTACTCATGAGTTGCTGCGAGTGTTAAAAGATAACCACAACCTCCGTTCTGAGTTGCGCAGAAGACGGTGTTTTGAGAATGGAGAAGAATCATCCTGTGGTGAGAATCCACATGTTCGGGTACGAGAGCCGACCCCAACTCCACCTTGTGAGACCAATCAACCTCAGAGTTCTGGAGCGAAGCCACGTAGGAGGATGACAGTCCGTGAGTATCTACAGCTTTTCACCCCAAGACTCTCTCGAGGAGGTACCTCGGCACCAGCCGCTCCAGCCCCTACTCATGAAGCCGCACCATCTGTCGCTACAGAAGAAGAAGAAGAGGACCCCTCGATACATATGTGGTACACCACTAGTAACCCACCGACCGATGAAGAATAGGATGAGTGTTTGGAGAATAAAATTGGGGCTCAGCCCAATGTTTTGCATCCGCAAATGTCGGTGAGCAGCGTTCGTCGCATTCCCTCCGTGGTTCCTCAATTCGGTCAATGCATCCCTTTGTTCTATTCCTTGGTTCCTCTCCCCACTGATTTGGAGGCTTACAAGGCCCGTTGTCGCAATGAGGGAGCTCCATATAGTCCCTAGTAGTGCTGTTCAGATTTTGGCGTTAAGTTGAAGGTCTCATTTTGTGGTGTAACCCGAACCAAATCCTAGGTTTAAGATATCTTTTGGAGGCATGTAATTGGGTATTGGTGGCTACAATTTTGGCACATTGCTTACGTTTATTTCACCGTAAGGTGATCTAAACCGCAGCCCCATGTATGAACTATGTCGAACGTATTAATGCAATCGAGTATTGTTGTCAATCGTTCTTACAATTGTTTTGTGCCTCATTTTCCTGTGAAAATGTGTATGAAACAATGTAACATATTCATGAATACCCTGCTGTACCACTATGAAAATGTTTGTTTTCCGCCTCTCTAATGCTGCCCTTTCTTCCAGTTGTCGTTTGGTTGCAACAGAATGGCTTCAGGAACGCGTGGAGCTGCCTGTGGTCGCCGTGAGCGTGACGAGGAGGAAATGCCACCTCCTCCTCAGCAGCCCAACATCACGGACCTGCTTGCAACACAGAATAGAATTCTGGAGCAACTCGTGCGCAATCAAGGCGCAGCAGGTGGTCAAGCCCGCGGAGGTCTAGCTGATTTTCAGCGGACTCAACCGGCAACCTTCGACCGAGCTGATGATCCGTTAGAGGCAGACAATTGGATCCGCACCATTAAGAGGAAGCTCCAGCACGCCCAATGCGCGGAGGCCGACAAAGTCAATTTCGCCTCCCATTACCTTGAAGGGGCTGCCGCTGATTGGTGGGAGAACTTCTTAGCTATGCAAGCCCCCGGTCATGTGGTCACTTGGGCTGAGTTCCGAACCGGCTTTCGTGAGTTCCACGTTCCTTCGGGTAGTGTGGCATTGAAGAAAGAGGAGTTCCGTGATCTCCGCCAAGGCAAGAAGTCAATCTTGGAATTTCTTCGTGAGTTCAATCACTTGGCGCGGTATGCACCGCGTGAGGTATCCACCGATGAAGACAAGGTAGAGAAGTTCATGGGCAAGCTAAATGAAGAATTGCAAGCTAAGCTCGCTACCGTTGACGTGCGTGACTTCCAGCACCTTGTGGACAAGGCCATCAAGGTGGAGGCCAAGGAGTTAACCCTTGACAAGTCGCGTAAGCGCGAGAGAGAGGTGCTGAAATCTGCCGGGAGCAGTTCGCAGAAACCGCGGGTGTGGCAGCCACAACCACCCCGTCCTGCGGGACCGTCTCCACAAAGGCCCCAAGGGTTTATTTCTCGTCCTCAGCAGCAAGGCTTCCAGCACCATCCCCAGGGAGGACAGCCGCAGTCCGCCATGGATTGGAGCAAGGTCAAGTGCTACAACTGCGGGACTATGGGACACTTCGCCAATCGCTGTACTCTTCCGCGTTCAGGGAATGCCTATGCCCCTAAAGTGCAGCAAGGACAACCGAGTGGAGGTCCTCAAATCAGGGGACCAGCCCCCAAACAACCTCAAGCAGCCGGCCGTGGCAGGGTGAACCATGTCACTGCCAAGGAAGCGCAGGATGCACCGGAGGTGGTGTTGGGTACGCTTTCCGTTAACTCAACTCCCGCCACCGTTCTTTTTTATTCCGGAGCATCCCATTCCTTTATATCCAGCAAGTTTGCACATGATAATCATGTTCCATCATCAGCATTGCATCATCCCCTCATTGTTGCAACACCCGGCTCGGAGATGAGGACCGAGCTCGTTTGCGATGGTGTTAAGATAGAGATTGGTGGGGAATCATTTCTTGCCAATATGGTGGTTCTCAGATCAGAGGGTTTAGATGTTATCTTAGGCATGAACTGGTTGGTCCAACACAAGGAAAAAATAGATTGTGCCGAAAGGTCCGTCTCCCTTGTCGCCAACTCTGGCAAAGAAGTGAAGTTTGTGTCGCCGTCTTGGTCAGGGCATCTTTTTGCCATAAGCGGCACTCAAGACCAAGGAATTGAGCTTGTCCCCGTGGTATGTGAGTACCCGGATGTCTTCCCCGAAGAATTGCCGGGTATGCCTCCTGACCGTGCGGTGGAGTTCGTTATCGATCTTCCACCCGGGACCGCTCCTGTGTCGAAACGACCGTATCGGATACCCCCAAATGAATTGTTGGAGATGAAGAAGCAACTCAAGGAGCTTGAGGACAAGGGCTTCATTAGACCTAGTTCCTCACCCTGGGGCTGCCCAGCCATGTTCGTGAAGAAGAAGGATTCAAGCCTGCGGATGGTAGTTGACTACCGCCCGTTAAATGAGCTTACGTTGAAGAATAAGTATCCTCTCCCCCGGATCGATGATCTATTTGATCAATTAGCCAGAGCATGTGTCTTCTCCAAGATTGACCTCAGGTTGGGCTACCACCAAATAAAAATCAGATCCGAAGACATCCCAAAAACAGCCTTTACCACTCGCTATGGGTCATACGAATACAGCGTCATGTCTTTCGGATTGACCAATGCCCCTTCCACATTCATGCAACTCATGAACTCAGTATTCATGGAGTATCTTGATCAGTTCGTGGTCATCTTTATTGACGACATCCTCATCTACTCCAAATCCAAACCGGAGCATGAAGACCACTTGAGAGTGGTGCTTGACAAGCTCCGTGAGCATCGTCTTTATGCAAAATTCTCAAAGTGTGAATTTTAGAAGCATCAAGTGGAGTTCTTGGGTTATGTGCTTTCAGCTAAAGGTGTCGCGGTAGACCCGAGCAAAATGCAAGCCGTCCAAGAATGGAAGCAACCCAAGTCGGTTACCCAAATTCGCAGCTTTCTAGGATTGGCGGGCTATTACCGTCGATTCATCGAAGGTTTCTCTTCCATAGCAAAGCCAATGATGGAGTTGTTGAAGAAGGACAATAAGTTTGTGTGGTCCGACAAGTGTGAAAGAAGTTTTCAAGAGCTCAAAAAGAAGTTGACCACAGCCCCAGTGCTTATCCTCCCGGATATTCACAAGAGCTTCGAAGTCTATTATGATGCTTCCCGGAATGGGTTGGGTTGTGTTCTCATGCAAGAGGGTCGCATGGTGGCTTATGCTTCCCATCAATTGCATCCTCATGAGGCCAATTACCCCACTCACGACTTGGAGCTAGCAGCCGTGGTTCACGCTGTCAAGATTTGGCGCCATTACCTCATCGGTAACCGTTGCGAAATCTTTTCGAATCATAAGAGTTTGAAGTATTTATTTACCCAACTAGATCTGAATCTTCGGCAACGGAGATGGCTTGAGCTCATTAAAGATCATGATTTGGGTTTAAATTACACCCCCGGCAAGGCCAACGTCGTTGCTGATGCACTTAGCCGGAAAGCCTATTGCAACAATACCTCAATTCTTGAGCAGCAACCACCGCTCTATTTGGAATTTCAGCGGCTTAATCTTGAGATGGTTGGGCAAGGTTCTCTCACTGTCCTAGAGATAAAACCATCCTTGGAAGATCAAATCAAGGCCGCACAAACCCAAAATGTTGGTATGCAGAAAATAAGGGAGAAAGTGAAGAATGGTACCACTACTTGTTTCACCGAAGATGAGAACGGAGTTCTTTGGTTCGGGAAGCGACTTGTGGTGCCTAAGGACCAGCAACTAAAGGATTTAATCCTCCATGAAGCCCATAACTCCCCGCTATCTCTTCATCCTGGTAGCATGAAGATGTACCAAGACATTCGCCGCCGATTTTGGTGGACTCGAATGAAGCGAGAAATTGCCCGTTTTGTGGCCGAGTGCGACGTATATCGCCGGGTGAAGGCCGAGCATCAGAGACTAGCAGGCATGCTTCAACCACTCCCTATTCCCGAGTGGAAATGGGAGGAGATTGGTATGGATTTCGTGGTAGGCTTACTGAAATCTCCTAAGGGCAATGACGCAATTTGGGTAATTGTGGACCGCCTCTCCAAAGTGGCTCACTTCATCCCTGTGAAGACCACCCATAAGGTGAGTCAGTTAGCTGAGCTATATATTGCCCAAATTGTTTGTCTCCATGGTGTCCCCGTGAGGATCGTTTCAGATCGAGGCATCCAATTTACCAATTGGTTCTAGAAATGTCTGCACGAAGCTATGGGAACTTCGTTATCCTTTAGCACAGCTTTCCATCCCCAAACTGGAGGTCAAGTTAAGAGGACAAACCAAATCCTTGAAGATATGTTGAGATCTTGTGCTCTCACTTTTGGTTCCAATTGGGAGAAATGTTTGCCATATGCGGAGTTTGCCTACAACAACAGCTACCAAGCAAGTCTTGGTATGGCACCTTTCGACGTGCTTTATAGTAGAAGGTGTAGAACTCCCCTCAACTGGTCCGAGACCGGTGAGAGACTTCTTTGGACCGGATGCCATTAAGGAAGCTGAAGCTCAAGTTCGCCTTATTCAGGAATGACTTCGAGAAGCTCAGTCAAGGCAGAAGAGTTATGCTGATCCTCGCCGCTGAGAAGTTACGTTTCAAATTGGAGACAGCGTTTACCTCAAGGTTACACCATTTAAAGGTGTCCATCACTTCGGAGTAAAAGGAAAGCTAGCTCCCCGTTACATCGTTCCATATAGAGTTTTGGCCAAGCAAGGAACCGTAGCTTACCAATTAGAGTTACCTGCCCTCGCTGTCCAAGATACATGATGTTTTCCATGTATCTCAGCTGAAGGCTTGTCATCGTATCCCGAAGTGAAGACCAATCCTGAGATAGAAAAGCTACGCGAAGACATCACTTATCGGGAATATCCAGTGCACATTCTCGATGAATCTGAGCGCAAAACCCGTCATCGTGCCGTCAAGTTCTTCAAGGTGCAATGGAACAACCATACTGAAGATAAGGCTACGTGGGAACGCGAGGAATGGCTCAGAAGCGAGTTTCCATCTTTGATTGCCGAACGTTAGAGATCTTGGGTCGAGATCTTTTTAAGGGGGGTAGGTTTTGTAACACCCATTCTACCCTATAAATAAGTTATTGTGTTTCTTCATGCATACATGGCATCATCCATGCACAACCTTTGCATAAACGTGAATATTGAAAAGTTATGTTTTATAGAATATGTACATATCTCACCCTCAAAACTCAATTTTTGTAAATTAACACCAATCAACTTATTTGGATAACCACCAAAACTCAAACTTATTTTGGTCCTATATTCCAACAATAATTTTATGTACAAGCTTTAGCTCTCTGTGTTCATCCGGAAGTTGGTCCGGAACCTCCAGACGGAACCTCCGGGATACTCGGATTACCGGTGGCTTTCGAGTTAACTTCCGGATGAGTCCAGAGAAGAAAGTCGGTTCTACCAGAAATTCAATCCGGAGCTTCCGGGTTGGATTTCCGAGTCGTCCAGATTCCGGGTTAGTCTCCGGACTAACTTCCGGGAGAGTCCAGAGAGGGTGAGCGGTCGTTTTGTGAAAGCCGGAGGTTCACTCCGAAACCTCCGGGCGGTACATCCGGGCTGCCCGATTCCGGGCTGTTTCCGGATCGCTTTTCCGATTGAGCCAAGCCGTGTCAGGCCTTGGCCGCCACGTCGCCACCGTCGATTGGGGACGGTGGGCGGTGGCTGCCATCGTGGCGCCCCGACCCCGCCTATTTAAGCCGGCCAAGTCCCCCTCTCCTCTTTTTCTCCTCCTCCCTCCTCTCTTTCTTCTCCAGTGCCCGAATTCCTCGTCCTCGCCGCTGTCTCCTCCACCTCCGGCCAGCACTCCGGCGAGGAATTCCTCCAAAACTGTTGAGCCCCGGCCTCCCATTTTCCCTTTCTCGAGCTCACCCACCTCCTCCCTCACCTCCCCGCTCTTCCTCTCCTCAGATCCGTGCTCGGAGAACCCCGCCGTCGATGCCCGAGGGTCTTCACCGACGCCGGCCACCGGGGAGCTCGACTCCGGCCTCCTTCAGCTGCCCCACACCGCGCTTTGACTCCGGGGTGAGCTGCTGCCGCCTCCGCCGCCCTTTCCCGAGCTCGCCGTGCCCCCATGCCACCCGGAGCATCCCCGGTGATGCTCCGGTGAGGAGCACCGCCACCTGGACCGAGTTTGGCTCGGGGTAGCTTCAGGGTACCCGTAGCAATATATTTTCGCAGGAAAATGTTGCCAAAAATGGAAACTAGGGTTTTACCTTATTTGGACAAATTGGAAAATGTGATAACTTCCTACTCATAGCTCCAAATTTGGAAAATTTTATATATTTGGAATCCTTGCGAAATTTTCTACAATATGGTTGAAACAAAATTTCAAAATTTGAAATGTGAACCCAGACCAACCTTGAGTTTGAATTAGTTCATTTTCTTCGTACTAAGTTTCGATAATCTATAACTAGAGGGTCATAGCTCCAAATTGAGTGATTCTGATTGCGTTAGGCTCGTATCTCTGAGTACTTTCATAATACTAAATTTTCAGAACATGACCACCCGCTGAGAGAAGCAATTTTCAACCCTAACTTGCCTTCGGATATAAGTTGACATGCATGCATGATAGAACAACCATTTAAATTCCTACAAAGTTAATTTGAGAAATGCTCTCTACCATAGCTCCTTAACATCTATAGGTCACTCTAGAATCTTGCACTTAGCATCATCCATCATGCATTCATGCCGAACCTCATTGGTTTCTTTTGCCGTTTGTTTCCGGTACTTCGTGTTATTTGCAATAGAGCTCGAAGAAGGAGACCACTAGCCTCACGATTCAACGCAAGACCAGGAGCTTTGCGACCAAGGCAAGCGGAGCTTGTTGCATTACTTTCATTCTATTACATGCCTGACTACTAGTAATGTGTGTGAATGTCTGATTAGGGTTTAAGTATGGAATTATGTAGGAGTGCTTTAATACATTATGATCTGTCATGGTTGAGTATTTAACTTGAGGCCCTATCAACTTGAAACCATCAAAAGTGAGATGTGAGAGCCGAAGGGGGTATGTGCACGATGGATACGATTGGTATATTTGATGCCATGAATGCGACCCAGGTGTAAGGAGAGTTTGTCGCTATACCAATCTGAGGTTACTCCATCGTAGCACTCCTCTTGTCACGCGTGGACGTCAGCGGGAGTCACCGCTATGGATATATCTGATGGCAAGTCTCGGTCACTTGGAGCCTTGCAACCTCCGAGTGAGGAGCACTCGTTATATCCATGGTAGTTGTACAGCCGGTGATGGACCGAGGATTGATTGGAATGAATATGCGATAAATTGAGAACCCTCATGTTCGTTGCCGGAATCACCGCTATGGGTTATCTGATGGCAAGTCTCGGTCACTTGGAGCCTTGCAACCTCCGAGTGAGGAGCACTCGATATTCCCATGGTAGTTGGATTTGTCGGGACGGTCCAAGGGTGTTGATTACCTTAAATGGGCGTGGGCTGCCCCAGATGGGTTTGAAATAGCAAGATGGTTGCTTCTATGGTGGCATTTTGAATTGTATGAAATCTGGACTGTAAGTTGAAGATTATGTTCCCATCCATATTGTTATTCATGCCATGTTTCCTACTTGTATCTTGCTAAGACGAAATGCACCATGTTTATTGGCTACTCTATTAGTATGTGTAGAGCATTCAATCAAGCACGAATAAGTCTTGCGAGTACTTTTGTAGTCACCTAGGATATTCCTAGATCATTGCAGGTGAGCCAGTGGTCGAGGATTACTTTGATGATGCCTAGCTTCGTGGTTTTCTTGGTTGGCTATCGACTCGTGGGATTTTGGTGACTTTTGGGCAGCGGTTGATGCGCCGCTGTGGATTTTGGGTCTTTTATTCCGCTGTTGCATGAATATTTCAAACTTGACTATGTTTCCGGTTATCACCGAATGATGTATTCATATAGTCCCATGTGGGCAGCTAGTTTATTATCATATCGTAGTGCTTGTGTGATGATATACTTGCTGTCCAACATATGCCCTCACCTCCCGTCTGTCATGCGTGTATGTTGAATGGGGAGTGTGGTCGGATGCATATGGAGGAACTTGTTATTTTATTTCGATTCAAGTGAAGTGCAAAGTGAAGGTACGGTCCATTGCCAAAGTGAGTCATACGCGGTGTGGCGTATGTTTTTGGAATCGTGATCCCTCAATCAGGCCGTGGTGAGTCATACGCATTGTGTCGTATGCATGTCGCACGGGGTAGGGGCGGGCCATAGTCTGTCGTAGGTAGCGGCTATGGTCACCGTCTTCACTTGTTGTGAATTCCTTGAATCGAGCTAAAATACTGGGTCCCTCACAGTACGGAATGCCACCGTGCTCGTCCCTTCTCTGTTGAGCGCGTCAGTGGGCGTATTCCGTGTTCCGTCACCCTGGCGAGGTGCCGCCCTCGTCTCGCCTTAACGAGGTCGCTGTTCGGCAAGTCGCCTGGCCCCAGGGCCACCGGAGCATCGGGCCGGACGCGGATTGGTTCGGCCTCATCCGGGGAAGGAGCCGACCTCGGCCTCGTTCCGGAGTACTTCACCCAAAGAGATGACGTGCAGCGACCTCGCCCCGAGCACCTCGATTGGTGTTTGCGGATCTGAAGAGGAACATCATCCGATTAAGAATAGTAAGAGGAAAAGTCGAACAGGGGGTACCTCGTCCTGGACGACGTGGCAGGGCTCCCCCAACAAAGCGCAAGTCTGAACCTGTCGCGGCAGCGGAAGTCAAAAGCGTGGAAGCCGCCGCGCCGGTCTAGGCGGCAGTGGCAAGAAGCCACCTAGGGCCCCCGAGCAGGGCTCTGGCAGGTGGTGCGAGATACACCAGACCAACCGGCACAGCCTTGCTGAGTGTCGGACGGTGAAGTTCCTCGCTGAGAGGAACAAGAAGGAGCGCGAGGAGCGCCGTGAAAGCGGCGACGACGAGCGCGGCGGTGAAGAAGGAGATCTCAGGTTCCAGGAACCTGAGGCCGTGGCGTGCATCAACGGGGGCGCCTCTACGCCCACTTCGCATCGCCAGTTTAAGGTGATGGCTCGCGAAGTGTGCTCGGTGACCCCGAGCACCGGATCGACCCGGCCATTGAAGTGGTCGGGGGTCCCGATCACCTTCGACCGCTCCAACCACCCCGAGAACATGTCGGGTGTAGGCCGCCTCCCTTTGGTGGTCTCCCCGACAGTGTGCAACATCGAGGTAACCCGCTTGCTGATCGACGGGGGCGCAGGACTTAACCTCCTGTCCCCCAAGTTGTTTAGCCAAATGCAGGTGCCACCCGGGTAGCTGAGGCCCGCGATGCCTTTCCTCGGTGTTACCCCGGGGATCACCGTGCCCCTGGGGCAAGTGTCCCTGTTGGTCACATTCGGGACCAAGGACAACTTCCAGACGGAGAGCATCATCTTCGACATCGCGGAATTCGACCTCCCGTGCAACGGCATCCTTGGCCGCCCGGCCCTCGCCAAGTTCATGGTAGCGTCCCACTACGCCTACCTCACCATCAAGATGCCCAGGCCCAACGGCACGATCACGGTGCCGGCCGATCTCAAGTTCTCAGCCACCGCCGCCGTGGCCTACGACATGGGTGAGAGCCCCGAGTCCTTGGGTCCACCCCCGACCAAGGCCAGGGTCGCCGTAGACGACTCCGTCCCCGTCAAGGAGGTGACCCTTGGTGAAGACGCGTCCAAGACCGTCAAGATCGGTGGCCGCCTAGCCGCCAAATAGGAAAGCGCGCTCGTCGCCTTCGTCTGGGCGAATGCCGACGTGTTTGCTTGGCAACCGTCGGATATGCCCGGGGTCCCTAAGGAGGTGATCGAGCACCGCCTCGCCGTGCACCCCGACGCGTGGCCCGTTCAGCAGAAGGTGCGCCGGCAAGCACCAGAGCACCAGGAGTTCATCCGGGCAGAGGTCAACAAGCTCCTTGCTGCCGGCTTTATCCGAGAAATTCTCCCCCCGGACTGGCTCGCCAATCCTATCGTCGTGCCAAAGGTCAATGGCAAGCTGAGGCTGTGCGTGGATTACACCGACCTCAACAAGGCATGTCCAAAAGATCCTTTCCCTTTACCTCGCATTGATCAAATAGTCAATTCGACTGCGGGATGCGACCTTTTGTGCTTTCTAGACGCATATTCTGGCTATCACCAGATTAGTATGTCGGTAAAGGATATGGAGAAAACTTCATTTACAACCCCTGTGGGGACTTATTGCTATGTTCGCATGT
>JAGXJF010005627.1:600000-807500 GCA_019208055.1 Stipa capillata | reverse complement strand
GTGTGGGGCTAGAGTAGTTCTCACCTCCTCAACAGGTGAAGTACTCCAGTACATCGTACAGCTCCACTTCCGCACCACCAACAACATGGCCGAGTACGAGGGACTTCTCACGGGGCTCCGTGCCACCGCTTCCCTCGGAATCCGCCGTCTGCTTGTCAAAGGCGACTCTCAGCTAGTCGTCAATCAGGTGTCCAAGGAGTACCAATGCTTCGACCCACAAATGGCGGCATACCTAAACGAAGTCAGGAAGTTGGAGCGGCGTTTCGACAGGTTGGAACTCCAACACGTCCCGCGCCGCTACAATGAACCCACCGACTATTTGTCGCGATTGGTGTCCTCTCAGGAACCGGTCCCGGCTGGGACCTTTGAAGAAAGGCTCTCCCGGCCGTCCGTCGAGGCCGCCGACCAAGACGAAGGGGGAACCTCACGCCTAGGCGAGGCTACCCAGGCAGCACCTTCAGTGGGAAATCCCGTCAGGTTGCTGCCGCCCAGCGGGCACCCCATGCTCACCACCTGTTCTCAGGAGCCTTCCTGGATATCCGAGATCTAGGGATACCTGAAAGAAAATATCCTTCCCGAAGACGATGCCGCAGCGGAAAGGATTGCACGCCAAGCCAAGCGCTACGCCCTGGTTGATGGGGATCTCTACTGGCGTGGCACCAACGACGTCTTTCTGAAGTGCATTTCCTGGGAAGAAGGCCGCGACTTGCTCGCGGATGTCCACGAGGGCGAGTGTGGTAGCCATGCATTGTCCCGCACGTTGGTCGGGAAGGCCTTTCGGCAAGGCTTCTACTGGCCCACAGCCCTCCAAGATGCCATCGAGCTGGTTCGGTGCTACGAAGTGTGTTAATACCACGCAAAGCAGTCACATCAACCGGCTCAGGCCCTCCAAACCATCCCCTATCATGGCCCTTCGCGGTCTAGGGACTGGATATTATTGGACCGTTCCCCTGAGCAGTCAGGGGTTACGAGTACCTCTATGTCGCCATTGGCAAGTTCACCAAGTGGACAGAAGCAGATCCGGTCATCAAGATCACCAAGCACACCGCGATCAAGTTCATCCGAGGCATCGTGAGCCGCTTTGGAGTGCCCAATCGGATCATCACCGACAACGGCACGCAGTTCACCAGCGACGCATTCCTGGAGTACTGCGAAGACATCGGAGTCAAAATCTGCTTCGCGTCGATCGCTCATCCTCGCACCAACGGCCAAGTTGAGCACGCCAATGCTCAAGTCCTCAAAGGGCTTAAGACGCGAACCTTCGATCGGCTCAAGAAGTGCGGTGCTGGTTGGATCGATGAGCTCCCTGCCATCCTCTGGTCAGTCCAGACGTCTCCCAGTAGGGCGACCGGAGAGACGCCTTTCTTCCTCGTATACGGGGTAGAGGCAGTTCTCCCCTCCGAGATCTCCCTCGGCTCCCCTCGGGTCGGAGCCTATTCCGAGGGCGATCAGGAGCGGAGAAGGCTCGAGGACGTCAACTACTTTGAAGAGCACCGGTGCAGAGCTGCTCTCCGTGCCGCCAGATATCAGCAGAGCCTAAGGTGCTATCATCAGCGCCATGTTCGGGCCCAGTCACTGGAGGTCGGGGATCTAGTACTTCGCCGCATCCAATCACGGGGAGGAAAGAACAAACTCTCCCCCATGTGGGAGGGCCCCTACCGAGTGACCGGTGTCTCCCGACCGGGCTCTGTTCGATTGACCACGGATGACGGCCTGCCGTTGCCCAATGTGTGGAACATCGAGCATCTGTGCAAGTTTTATCCGTAAATAGCTCGGGTAAGTTTTTCCTTTATGCTTTGGGCCAGCCCCCCGAATAGCAAAGCGAGTCTTAGAAGTGTTCCAGGTTGTCAACTCTAAGCCCTGGTCGCCTCGCTTGGTTTCCGAACCCTGGGCACCAATCTGGCAAAAAGCCGCCCGAGTATCCCACGAGCTTGCACGCATCCTCGGGGGCTCCCTTGTATCATAAGCTATGTCAATAGCAGCAACAATGTTAATATAAGCAATGTTCGCATTTGCAATTACTTATCAATTTTTCTATTCCCTCGCTTGCTCGCAAAAGAGATCACTCTCACGAGTATCGGGCTCCCATGTCCCCTTTGCACGAGTAGATCCCTACTGGTCTGCAATATGAGGAGTCGGGGTAATCTAGTCTCCGTTGGCGAGCTGTCAGCACTTGGTCGACCATTTGTACCCCGAGCACCCCCGAGTCAGGGCAAATAAGCCCCTGACCATCCGTGCTCAGACTGGTCAAATGGCCCCGAGAGCTACCGAGCCTCAGAGTACTCGGACAACTCTACCTCTCGTACCCACGACCAGTCGGTTGACTCGAAAGCCTTCGGGTCCTGACAGCGGAGAGTTTTGAAAAAACTCAGAGCAGTGGCATCTTTTGTCGGCACCTTGCTACAATCGCCTACGAGTTTACAGGCTGACCATGGTGAAGTTCCCGGGTGACGTTGACAATATCAAGTCAAAAACCCAGGACGAAAAGCCTCCATGGATTCGACACTACTCATGTGCTAAGTTTTTCTGCCATGCTTTCTCGGCTTTAAAGCTTTTTTACCATCTCCGTGAATAGTTCCTCGCGCCAGTGATCCCGTGTGCCGCTCGTTCATGAAGCGGGGATGTTCTGGAGCAACAATGTGAGTCACGGGGAGTGTTTCGGGTCGTCGCTCAAAGCCCTGGTCGCCTCGCTTGGTTTCCGAACCCTGGGCACCAGTCTAGCCAAAAGCCGCCCGAGTATCCTACGTGCTCGCACACGTGCTCTGGGGCTCCCTTAAAGATGGGCTAGCGGCGCAAGGGATCCTTGCTGCGTGAGATCCTCGCTGCGTGAGAGGGAAACCTGCTGAAACTAAGTGGAAAAAATTGGCACGATCAAACGTCCGCTGATGTCTAAGCTACTTGTAAAACCATCCCGAGCATGAATGCTCAGACGAACTTGCAGGAGCGTCAAGTCCCGAAGGTGCGCACTCCCAAGTGCCGCAGATCGCCCTCGGGGACTTGAGGTCCTCGGGGTCCCGAGGAGCGACCTGCTCAAGGGCAACGTCGGCGCGTCCGTCTCTCGGGGGCCTGAGGTCCTCGGGGTCCCGAAGCGTGGCCCGTTCAAGAAGAAGGTCAAAGCATCCAACTCTTGGGGGCTAGAATCCTCGGGGCCGCCCCCCAAGGGTCGGATTGCTCAGGCAAGAGCTAGACGCATCAAAAAAAGAGAGAGAAAGAAGAAAAAAGAAAAGGAAAGCTATGTGGAGCCAAGTCCACGCTTAGCATAAATTCAAAGAAAGCTGTGTGGAGCCAAGTCCACGCTCCTCCAGCGCGGCTTCCTGCTCCTCCAGTGCGGCCTTCTCTGAGGCAACAGTGGCCCGGATCTTCTCCACCATGGCGTGCACCGTATCAAACACTTCGGGGAAGTCCCAAAGTCCCGGCTCGCTCCGACGCTTGGGCTGCCACGGACCCCCTCCAGGATGAGTTTGCTCCCCGCCTTCGGGCACCGAGCGCCCCCCGAGCACCGCCGACAGACTCCTAGGTAACTCCCGAGTTGCTAGGCCCCCTGAAAGGGATCTCAGGAGTCGACTAGAGGGGGGGTGAATAGGTCGGCTCTAGAAATTAAAATGCCTAATGGGTTTCTCTTCTGGAGATAGGTCAATCCTAGAGAAAATATATGCAACTGATGCAGGTAACTGAGACTCAGCAAGATATATCAGACAAACACCAGACACTCAGATAGCAGACTTAGCTGATGTAGAACAAGTTATATTCAGAGCTAACTGAGTCTCAGGTGTGAGAGTCAGGTGAGAGCATTAGATGACGTGAACAGGAAAGGTACTAGCTTTAGCAGGAGCTAACTGAGTCTCAGGTGAGGAAACTCAGTTAGTGTGCAACAAATAAAGGTGCTCTAGTGATCTAAGCATGCATAGATATCAGAATAAGTAAGAGCAGATCACAAGACAGAAAGTAAAGCACACAATGATTTATTTTACCGAAGTTCCTACTTCTTGCGAAGCAGTACGTCTCCGTTGAGGAAGCTGTTCTCACAGCCGGCACCAAATCGTGCTCTTTCCTTGAGTACCTTTCTTGTGTGGAATCCTTTTATCTTGCTGCTGCAAGACAGGCAGACCCGAATCGCCCTCACAGACTCTTGGTGGCAGCCACACAAGACTTGGCTTGCTCACCAACTCCAAGAGCACTCCCACTCTTGGAGGAACCAGTACCTCGAAGGTTACACCTGAAGGACTAAGTAACTCACTCTCACGATGGATGCACGCAGGCAACACTCACTTGGAGACCTAGAGCTCTTTCTTTCTCAACAGGTTGCTTTCGGGTTAGAGGCAAAGGTTGGGTAAAGGTTCGAGGTTGAAAACCTCCCCAGGTTCCCTATTTATAGGGTCCCTGGCAGCTAGCCGTTACCCTCATGCCACGTCAGACAAAGAGCCACCAGACCTAACCTATCTGAGACTCAGCTAACGTGCACCTCTGGTAACCTACTAGCCACGGCTGAGCTACCCACCTGAGTCTCAGATGCCAAACTCAGGTGGACTCGGTTGCCTCAGGCAGCACCTGAGCACAACTCTGGCCGGCTCACTACAAGCCTACAACTGACCAGAGAGCAATGACCTTGCCACAGTCCCTGACCAGCTCGCTTAGACCCTTGACACTGGTTCCAAGCTTCTTCACCGAAGATGACTGTCCTTGTAGACGCACAGCGAACCCTTGGTCCTGATCCACCAGCTTCCTAGCTCCTCCAGGACTTATCAAGCTTGCATTCACGGCCCTTGAACTCCATCAAGCAACCATCACCTCGCTTGCCCTCGAGCACAGCCTCGGCTTCCTCGCAACTGTGCCTCAGGAACCTAGCTCAGCTGGTCCTTCTGACCTTCCCAGTTCCTTGCTCTTTTTAGGGCTCATCATCAACAGTTGTCTCACTTCAGCTTTCACCTGTTCATCTAATTCCTGTTCACACTCATTGCAAGTATTAGACACAGGTGAGGATTGCCAATAACCATCAAAACCAAACTCTGGGGCAAGATAGCCATCCTTCCAAGCTCCATGGGAGTGGATGCACTTTCAATCTCCCCCTTTTTGGTGGTTAGTGGCAACCCCTTTAAAACATTCATTTAGATAAAAAAGAGTTTTGCATTTAACCTTGTTTGACATCAACTCCCCCTTAAGATGTGCACAAGTGAGATTTTGCATTTGAATACAAGTGTACAGATCAGATTTAAACATTGGAGAGTTGATGCAAAAACAGGTTCTCACAACATAACTGAGAGTATAAGCACAGCGGAATAGCAGGTATGTTGGAGGAGTACTCAGCAAATAAGATAACAGAAAGGATTGCATGCTTGAGTACAAATATCAAATATCAGAGCGTCATGTATATATCGAATATCAGAACATAGAGCTAAAGTAAGGAATATCATGTATCAGAGCAGATGAGATAAAGAGATCAATGTATGAGATCAATGTATTTCAATATATTTGAACAATAACAGTCAATACAATACAAAAACGAGGTGTTCAAGACTGATAAAATTATTTTGCAGTACATAGAATGTCTTGACACACATGCAGTCTAGTCTACCCCTTTACATACTGCTCCCCCTGAATATAATACTCTCCCCTTTAAGCTATTCTCTCCCTACTCTCTCCCCCTTTGCCACTAAGCACTAAAAAGAGATAGGAAGAAGAAAGAAAAAAGATCCTCAGGGAGCTGGCTTTGGTTGCAGGAGGGATAGGATCTGATCAAATTTGCTGTTGACCGAGGCCTTGAGATCTGCCATCTCACTCTTGAGTTCAGATTTCAGCTGAGCCATTTCTTGTTGCAGTTCATCTTGTCTCCTCTTGATAACAGAGATCTGTACTGGCACAACCCGTTTAATGAAAGCATCAATAGCTGCGGGATTGTCTAGACGTTGAACCAAAGGAAGACTGTCTGATGAAAGGTTCACAGAGACCGATGCTTGTCGCTCAGCAGGAGGAGATGATTCTCTAGCTGAGTCTCGGGTGGGAGACACCTGAGGCTCAGGTAGGATTGCTGGGAGATCAGCTGCTGGCAGAGGTGGTCTGACTGAGACTCTGGTGGCTTGCTCTGGAGGCTCTGAAAAGTCTGACTGAGATGAGTTGAGGATGTTGTAGAAAGGAACTTCATCTTCATGGTCATCCTTCTGAGGTCTGAATTTGCTGAGATATGTTTTCTTGTCAAAAGAGAAGACTGAAGATGCTAAAGATGTTCTTTGGAGAATCATATGCATTAGATATGAGCCATATCTCATCTTGTCAGTTCTGTTCTTCTGGCACTCATTTATTTCTGAGAATATGTATCTGGCCACATCAAACTTCTCTTTCTTGGCTATGAGCTCAAGAATTCTCCATACTGGATTGTATATGGCATCAGTTCCTCCACCTTTGGCACAGATGGATATGTTCAAGATCTTCACTATGTGCTTGGGTGTCTTCATCAATCCTTTGAAATTGGAGATATGCTTAGGGACTGCACCCTTAACAGGAGGAGGCACAAAGCCTGTAAGGAAGAACTTCTTCCTTTTCTCATTTGGAACCCAATCTGGCAGGAGACTCTTATCTTCTTCTGAGCCTTTGGATATGCTGATCTTCTGTAGCTTTGACCCTGATGGTAGATTGAACATCTCTGCAAACTCTAGAGCTGTGATGCACAGCAGTTGACCTCTTGTCATCCAGAGCATATAATCTTGATTGTTCTGCTCTACAAAGACTGTTGCATAGAATTCCTTGATAGCTTCAGAATCATAATCTTGGTTTAAACTGCATATCTTATCAAGTTGAACAGCAGTTAAAATCTGCTTCAGATTTCCTAAGCCGTTCTTGGCAAGGTTTTCCCAATCAATTGGCATGCTGTCAACAAAACCTTTCTTCTGCAGCAAGAGATGATAGCTTGATTGCTGCTGATCATTCCAAAACCTTGGATCAGTGCAATGTCTTCTTTTCAGATTTCCTTCACTGTCAAAATATGGATTTGTGGTTCTCATGGCAGTGTAGTTTGATGTGCTTCTAGAATCCAGGTTCATGGAGGCTAAACTGGCATCTGCCTTTGGTAGCTTCTTGAAAGCAGTTGCAGATATGAATTTCATCATTGATGAGTCAGATCGTGCAACTTTGGAGAATATAGCTGAGTATTTGTCTTCCAATGACTCATCTGACTCTTCTAACTGAGTCTCAGCTGGGATATCTTCTGAGTCAGATGCAGAGGGGGATGAGTCTGATTCTTCTGCGGACTCTTTCCTTCCACTGCTCTCTTCTTCTTCTTGGTATTCTTCATCTGATTCAGACAGCTTTTGCTTCTTCTTGCGAGGAGATGGAGGATGAGGATCACTTGGACTTGAATAGGAGTCATCTGAGTCTTCTAACTGAGCCTCAGTTGACTGTGCCTGAGACCCAGTTGGCATCCTATGAACTGACTCAGGTGCTGGAGAAGATACTGCTTTTTCTTGCTCTTCAAGTCTTGTTTCTTCTTGAGCTGGTTCTAAGTCTGATAGAGACTGAAATACAGAACCCATGCTCACTGATACGCCAACTGATGGATCTGCTTGTGGCTCAGTTGGATTTTCATGTGCTTTAGTTGACTTCTCTTCAAAAGATGATCTTAGCTTATCCATAGATTCCTCCATAGTCTGATCAAGTTCTTTTTCTCTTGAGTCAAGCTCAGCCAAAATGTCTTCAATTGATTCTATGGCAGCTTTCTGTTGAGGTTCCACTTCAGTGAGGACTAATTCTAGTCCAGCTGATGCAGCCGCCTGAGACTCGGCTGGCTTACTTAGCTGAGGCAGTGAACCACTGGCTTGTTGAAGGGGCACTGCATCAAGTGCTTGAGAACTGGATGCATAAAATATCCTTGAGTTTGTTTCAGCAATCTTATTTTGTAGATGCTTCTTACGAGCTTCATCAGCACAAGAGTTTAACTCCAACATGTGATTCTCTATTCTCCTTTGTAGAGTGATATCTGAGAACCTTGTCCAGAGAGGCTTATAGTCTTCTGAGAGTTGAGGGAATAGACGATCAATTTGTTTGATCAGGTCTGCTTTCTCTTGTCCAGAGGCTTTTCCTTCTTGCTTCAGCAGCTTTTTGAGTTCTTCATGGATTGCCTTGTCCTTCAGCTGAGTTTCTCTTTGGAGTTTCACACTCTTTGGAACATCTGGTGATTCAAAGATTTGCTTTGCAAGGGCATCTATTCTTTCCTTCATTTGAGACCTTTCCTCATCTGTGGCATTAGGCAACTTATCAGTTAGGTCTTGCCATTTTTTTATAAGTTTGCTGTGTTCCTGTCTTTTAAGAGCTTCTACTCTCCATTCAGCTTTTTCCTCTTCTTGGAGTTGCTTCTTTGTTTTCTTCTTGACTACCACAGCCTCGATCTTGACTTCTTTGGCACTTTGCTCAGGGATAAATCTGTTGGCTTGCCTGCAGCCCTTGTCCTTTTGAGTGTATCAACTACTGGAGCCTTCTTGACTTTGATAGCTGCCTCTTTCTCAGCAGCCTTCTTGGCTCTTTCTTCAGCTCTTTTCTTCTTTGCTTCTTCAGCTTGGGCTTTCTTTTCAGCTGCTTTTGCTTTCCTCTCTTGCTTCAATTGTTCTTCCTTGCTAGCCTTCTGAGCTTCTAAATCTTTCATTCTTTTAGCTGACTGAGCTGTAGCTATGTCCATCTGTCGTTTCTCTTCTTGTAGCTCTTTAAGCCTAGCTTCTCTTTTAGCTAGCTCAGAGGGGGACATTGGAGCTTTCACTGATCTTTGAGCAGCTTCTTCTGCATCCAATTTCTTTCCAAGACTTTTAGCCTGCTCTGCCTCCCACTCTAACTGCTGCTTCTGTCTAGGAGCTGGGTTCTCAGACCAATGGGCAAATCATCAATTATATCCTCAGGCACATCCCTCGATCCAGACATCTGCATGGGAGAGGTAGGATAAAGAATAGATGAGAGGTAATCCTATTGCAGAGAAAACTGGAATGATTGGCCATTTTTGGATAGTTTTAGGAGAGTTTCACAAATCATCTCATGCTACCTGACTTAGCTACCTGACACTCAGGTGAGATAAATTGTGTAACTCAGGTGGAGTAGCAGAGCAACCTAGGTTTATCGAATCTTGCTGAAATTTGAGAATTCTGGACAATGAATTGCAAGAAATCGTTCTAGAGGTTAAAGATACATCATCTCTGTCTAATTCCACAACTAAAAGCTACTCGAGAGCTTGGGATTCGCATTAAGGCGGAAACCACCCTAGTTCCGTGAAGAACAGCTCGAGGAGACTTACATTTGGAATTTTGATTGGAGATGAAGGCGCCAAAACAATCAGAAGAGCTTTGGGAAGCTTCGGAAAGAGCGAAGATCGTCGGAGAAGCGCATGATCGTTGAGAATCAGATGGCGGCGACGGGCGCAAGGGCACTGAGACTCTGAAAAGGGTTTAGCGCGAACCGTTACAGAGGTGGGTTTTTATATCCCGAGTGGCCCTATGGCACCTGAGGGTCAGCTAGATTGCTACCTGAGACTCAGGTAGGAAAGAAAAATTGAGCTGAGCTCCAGACTTAGGAATGTTCTCCGGGATTTTTGAATGTGTTCAACTGAGACTCATGTGGAAGACTCAGCTGACAAGGTTTTCAATAGGATTACCAGAGAGAGCTTAAGGATAAGAGATGAAAGCAATAGAGAGAATTTCTTTCAAACACAGCTTGCCAAACAATCAATCAATACAAAGCTAAAGCTGTGTTGAATTGAAATAGATGGTGAGATCCAATCTTATCTAACCCAATGGTGAATCCATGAGTTCAATAAGATGCAAAATCAGCATGGTATCTATAAGACCTTAACCCACCTGAGGTACAACCGAGACTCAGGTGTCTGACTCATGTAGAATGCAGAGAATGAAAAAACCAGAAATGCAATCATGTGTACACGTGTATCATCATTTCCTCACTGCACATTCGAGATATCCATGATATTTAGCTCATGCCTGAGGGTACAGAACCTATTCTCATCTAAAGGCTTGGTGAAAATATCAGCTAGCTGAGCTTTGGTTCTAACATGGCACAGTTGGATATCTTTCTTTTCTACATGGTCTCTTAGAAAGTGGTGTCTCACTTCTATGTGTTTGGATCTTTGGTGTTGGACTGGGTTGTTGGCTAACTGATTGCACTTTCATTGTCACAGAAGAGGGGTACTTGAGACATAGATATGTTAAAATCCTCAAGGTCTGCCTCATCCATAACAATTGAGCACAACACCCACCAGCTGCTATGTATTCGGCTTCTGCTGTGGATAGGGCTACTGAATTTTGTTTCTTGGAACTCCAGGATACAAGGGAACGCCCTAGAAATTGGCAGGTACCTGAGCTGCTTTTTCGGTCAACCTTACACCCGGCATAATCACTATCTGAATAGCCTACAAGCTCAAATGGTGCACCCTTAGGATACCATAGACCAAACCCAGAGGTATGAATCAAATATCTCAGTATTCTACGAACAGCAGTGCGATGAATGTCCTTAGGATCAGCTTGAAAACGTGCACACATGCAAACACTCAACATTATATCAGGTCTAGATGCACATAAATACAACAAGGAACCTATCATAGACCTATACTCCTTCTGATCAGTGGACTTACCTTGTTGGTTCAGATCAAGATGAGCATTTGTTTGCATGGGAGTAGATATTGACTTAGCTTTGTCCATGTCAAACTTCTTGAGGATGTCCTTGGCAAACTTCTCTTGAGAGATGAAGGTTCCCTGCTTGAGTTGTCTGATTTGCAGCCCTAGGAAGAACTTCAGCTCTCCTACCATGGACATCTCAAACCTTTTATCATCATCTTGCTGAACTCATCACTTAGCACACGGTTAGTACTTCCAAATATTATGTCATCGACATATATTTGGCATACAAATAAGTCCTTGCCTTTAACTTTAGTAAAGAGTGTAGTATCAACAAGCCCAATTTTGAAACCATTATGTATAAGAAACTCCTTTAGGGTATCATACCAAGCACGAGGGGCTTGTTTGAGACCATATAAAGCTTTGTGGAGAACATATACATGATGGGGTCTTTTGGATCTTCAAAACCAGGGGGCTGTTCTACATACACAAGTTCAGCAAGCTTACCTTGGAGGAAGGCACTCTTGACATCCATTTGATAAAGCTTGATGTTGTGATGATTTGCATAAGCTAAAAGTATCCTGATAGCTTCAAGTCGAGCTACAGGTGCAAAGGTCTCACCAAAATCCAAGCCTTCTATTTGAGTGTAGCCTTGAGCAACCAACCTTGCCTTGTTCCTCACCACTTGGCCTGTAGAATCTTGATTGTTGCGAAAGACCCACTTCGTTCCAATGACATTGTGATCCTTGGGTCTTTCAACAAGTGACCAGACTTCATTTCTCTCAAATTGGTTCAGCTCTTCATGCATAGCATTGATCCAGTCTGAGTCAGACAGAGCTTCACCTACATTTTTAGGCTCAAAGGTGGAAACAAAAGAGTAGTGAGCACAAAAGTTAGCAATACGAGAACGAGTAGTCACTCCCCTATCAATGGCACCAATGATTTGGTCTACAGGGTGATCCTTCTGCAGCCTGCTGATCACAGGGGGTTCTGAGTCAGCCACCTGAGTCACAGCTGGATGTGGATCAGCTGGGTGTATCTGTGACTCAGTTGGCTCTTCCTGAGACTCAGCTGGGTGCATGGAGGCTTCTGAGTCCAATAGATCATTAGCTGGGTTGTACTCGAACTCAATGCCATTGACTTCATCTTGCTCATCGGCTGGGTCAGGTAGGTTTGTAACTCCAGATGAAGCTTGCTCCTCAACTTGGGGCCTGACTTCACCTGTTGACTTGTGAAGTATATCTACCTTCCCTGAAATATCATTAGCAACTTGCCCATCTTGTGAGCCGTTAGATTCATCGAATGTCACATCTACAGCTTCTTCAACAACCTTGGTGTTGGTGTTAAAGACTCTGTAGGTGTGAGATTCTGAGCTATATCCAACAAATATTCCTTCATCAGATTTGGATTCAAATTTAGAGAGACATTTGCCTTTCTTCAAAATATAGCACTTACAACCAAATACTCTGAAGTAGGAGACGTTTGGCTTCTTGTTGGTCAGCAGCTCATAAGGTGTCTTCTTTAGGAGTGGGTGAAGATATAGTCTATTGATGTTGTGGCAGGCAGTATTCACAGCTTCAGCCCAAAACCTTGCTGGTGTTTTGTACTCACTCAGCAGTGTTCTTGCCATCTCTATCAGGGTCCTGTTCTTCCTCTCCACCACTCCATTCTGCTGAGGTGCATAGGGACCAGAGAACTCATGCTTAATCCCATGCTTGTTCATGAAGGCTTCAACTCTTGAGTTCTTGAATTCTGTCCCATTATCACTTCTCACTGCCTTCAAGTTGATTTTCCATTCATTTGAACTCTGACAATGAGATGCTTGAACCTTTTGTACACCTGTGACTTGTCCTTCAAGAAAAATACCCAAGTGAAACGTGACAAGTCATCTACAACAACAAAAACCATACTTGTTACCTCCAATGCTCTCATATGTAGTTGGACCGAACAGATCAATGTGTATGAGATCGAATGGAGAAGTAGTGGTCATGATGTTCTTGGGTGGATGAGGGCTCCCAACTTGCTTTCCAGCCTGACAAGCACAGCATGGCTTGTCTTTGTTGAATTGGATCTGCTTCAGGCCTAGGACATGTTCTTCTTTACTGAGTTTGTTCAGCAGCCTCATCCCCACATGACCTAGCCTCCTGTGCCACAGCCAGCCTAACTGAGCTTTGACTATAAGGCAACATGGCACAGCTGCTTCTTGATCCTGAAAATCTACAAGATATAGCTTATCTACTCGATAGCCTTTGAAAACTTGTGAGTCATCTGTTAGTTTCTGGACATAGACCTCTTTAGGATAAAATGTGACTTTCATTCCAGCATCACATAATTGAGAAACAGATAAAAGATCATATGAAATAGACTCAACAAGCATTACTTCAGTAAGAGAATGTTCCTGAGATATAGCAATTTTACCACAACCCAATACCTTGCCTCTTGAATCATCAGCATAGTTGACATACTTGCAAGGAAGGTTATCTTTTCTTATCTCAGAGAACTGCTCTTTGCCTCCAGTCATGTGCTGTGTGCAGCCACTATCCATGACCCATTTTGTTCCACTGGAGGCAGAGCCCTGCACGATTAGTTTCGAGACTTAGGAACCCAAACAGCTTTGGTTCCCAAGTTAGCAGGTCTCTTACTGTAAGCATCAATAGCAGGAATAAGATTAACATTAGGGTTCTTAGCAGCTATGGCTTTAGAAAGCTTAGAGAACCTCTAAATCTTTCTCAGATTCTTATCTCCTACAAACTCAGATGGAAGGGTTAGCAAATTTGCATTGCACCTGAGTGAGCTACCTGAGTTACAGGTGGCTTTCCCTGACTTCGGTACCCAACCGAGTGAGTCACCTGAGACACAGGTGACTACTGACTTTGGTACCCAAATGCTTGGTACCTTCTTGTAGCTACTCCAGGGTCCAACATATATTGCCTCAGGTTTGCCCTTTTCCCCTGTCTTAAGCACATAGCTTGGATTAGAGGGAATTTTCACATAACCACCTGTCTTTCGATGGTTTCCTGCAAGAGAGTTAGTATCATATTTCCCTTTCTGAGGAACAAAGTGATTCTGCAAGTATTTCTTGTTAGTAGCAAAGGGAATATATGAAGACTTGTTCTTTATAAGTGCAGGAGTGAAACCAAGTCCCCTTGTACCATTATTCTTTAGTACTAAGGTGGACTGAAGCCTAGCAAAGTTTTGCATGCCTATGTTAGCACTGCATAGGCCTATTCTCATGAGCCTTTTTAGCTCTTCATGCTCCTCCTTGAGCTCATTGTACTTTACTGCATCAACAGAGTTAGTAGCAGTTGAAGTGCTTGATTCACTGGGTGAATCTACAACAAACACTGTACTAGAAGTAATAGCATTGATGCGAGATGCACAGTTTAAACAAGTTTCTATAACAGTAGGAGGATTTGCATCAGGTGTAACAGCAGTGCAAGATGAGTAAGTTTCTTTGAGTTTATCATGCTCAGAGATTAGGAGCTCATGTGATAGCTTAAGTTTGTTTTGAGCTTCCTGCAATAAGTAAACCTCCTCATCAAGATCTGCCTTAGCATCTTGTGCATTATCAAGGGACACCTGCATGTCAGTTAGTTTGTCCCTGAGAGAGATGTTTTCTTTTCTCTCTTTCCTAAGGAGCTTCTCTGTCCTGTCAAGAATGTCCATTAGTTGAGCATAATCAGGGAAGTCATCCTCAGTCATTACCTTGCTGCCTTTAGCCATAAGGCATAGAGTTGGAGTCTCAGCATATGTAGGATCTGCATCCTTGTCGAAGAGTGAGTCTGTCTCGGGTGTGCAGCTGAGAGACCTGACTGAGTCTTCTCCTGGCTCAGTTGGGCTGCTGAGTGATCCACCTGAGACACAGATGGCTAACCCAGCTAGCTCAGTTTCTTCCTCTGACTCCTCCTCTGACTCTGAGTCATCTGAGACCCAAGCTTGTCCCACATATGCTCTGGCAGCAGAGGTCTTCTTCTTTCTGAAGGTGGGAGGCTTCCCTTCTTTGTACTTCTTCAAAATGACAATGATCTCCTTCTTCTTGTACTTGCCATCCTCTTGTCTCTTGCTCTTTTTGGGACAATCAGCAATGAAGTGTCCTGAGTCACCACACTCAAAGCACTTCTTGTCACTGAGTTGCTTCTTCCCCTTGAACCTGTCAGATGAGCCTGAGAACTTCTTCCTTCGATAGAACTTTCTGAAGTTCCGAGTAAGCATGGCAAGCTCATTCTCCTCATCAGTGGGCATCTCTTCATCTGGATCTTCTTCTTCATCACTTGAGTCCCTGTGAGTGGCCACTGCCTTGAGAGCTATGTCCTTGTTCTTCCCAGAGGTGATAGCATGCTTCTTGGAGTGGTTTAGCTCCATCTCATGAGTGAGCATCCTACCAAGGACATCTGTGGGCTTTAATCTGTCAAAGCCATCCTTTTCTTTCATCATCAGGCGCAGAGTGTGATAAGGCTTGGGAAGCACAAAGAGGAACTTCTTGATCACATCTCCATCTTCCACTCTGTTGGACCCAAGGGCTTTCAGCTGGTTAGTGATCATGGTAAGTCTTGTGAAGATGGAATTGATGTCCTCTCCAGGTTGGTAATAGAAGTTGTCAAGTTCATGCTCCAGCACATCTTTCTTGGACCTCTTCAACGTGTCACTACCTTCATAGATAGCCTGAAGTGTGAACCATATATCTCTGGCTTCCTCAAAGGTGCAGACACGGTTGAAGTCATGCTCTTGCAGTCCCATATAGATAGCATTGGCAGCTCTAGCATTGTTCTTGATGCTGATCTTCTCTTGATCAGTGGGATTGCTCTCATCAACCACATCAAGACCTGTTGTGACAATCTTCCATACATCTGGGTCAAGTGCAGTAAGATGCATTTGCATCTTCCGCTTCCAAAAGGCATAATTAGTACCATCAAACATAGGAACTCTACCCTCATAGTTCGACATCCTTTAGACTCTGGCTGTTAGGCCAATTATGAGCAACGAGGCTCTGATACCACTTGAAAGGGATCTCAGGAGTCGACTAGAGGGGGGGTGAATAGGTCGGCTCTAGAAATTAAAATGCCTAATGAGTTTCTCTTCTGAAGATAGGTCAATCCTAGATGCAGGTAACTGAGACTCAGCAAGATATATCAGACAAACACCAGACACTCAGATAGCAGACTTAGCTGATGTAGAACAAGTTATATTCAGAGCTAACTGAGTCTCAGGTGTGAGAGTCAGGTGAGAGCATCAGATGACGTGAACAGGAAAGGTACTAGCTTTAGCAGGAGCTAACTGAGTCTCAGGTGAGGAAACTCAGTTAGTGTGCAACAAATAAAGGTGCTCTAGTGATCTAAGCATGCATAGATATCAGAATAAGTAAGAGCAGATCACAAGACAGAAAGTAAAGCACACAATGATTTGTTTTACCGAAGTTCCTACTTCTTGCGAAGCAGTACGTCTCCGTTGAGGAAGCCGTTCTCACAGCCGGCACCAAATCGTGCTCTTTCCTCGAGTACCTTTCTTGTGTGGAATCCTTTTATCTTGCTGCTGCAAGACAGGCAGATCCGAATCGCCCTCACAGACTCTTGGTGGCAGCCACACAAGACTTGGCTTGCTCACCAACTCCAAGAGCACTCCCACTCTTGGAGGAACCAGTACCTCGAAGGTTACACCTGAAGGACTAAGTAACTCACTCTCACGATGGATGCACGCAGGCAACACTCACTTGGAGACCTAGAGCTCTTTCTTTCTCAACAGGTTGCTTTCGGGTTAGAGGCAAAGGTTGGGTAAAGGTTCGAGGTTGAAAACCTCCCCAGGTTCCCTATTTATAGGGTCCCTGGCAGCTAGCCGTTACCCTCATGCCACGTCAGACAAAGAGCCACCAGACCTAACCTATCTGAGACTCAGCTAACGTGCACCTCTGGTAACCTACTAGCCACGGCTGAGCTACCCACCTGAGTCTCAGATGCCAAACTCAGGTGGACTCGGTTGCTTCAGGCAGCACCTGAGCACAACTCTGGCCGGCTCACTACAAGCCTACAACTGACCAGAGAGCAATGACCTCGCCACAGTCCCTAACCAGCTCGCTTAGACCCTTGGCACTGGTTCCAAGCTTCTTCACCGAAGATGACTGTCCTTGTAGACGCACAGCGAACCCTTGGTCCTGATCCACCAGCTTCCTAGCTCCTCCAGGACTTATCAAGCTTGCATTCACGGCCCTTGAACTCCATCAAGCAACCATCACCTCGCTTGCCCTCGAGCACAGCCTCGGCTTCCTCGCAACTGTGCCTCAGGAACCTAGCTCAGCTGGTCCTTCTGACCTTCCCAGTTCCTTGCTCTTTTTAGGGCTCATCATCAACAGTTGTCTCACTTCAGCTTTCACCTGTTCATCTAATTCCTGTTCACACTCATTGCAAGTATTAGACACAGGTGAGGATTGCCAATAACCATCAAAACCAAACTCTGGGGCAAGATAGCCATCCTTCCAAGCTCCATGGGAGTGGATGCATTTTCACCCCCGAGCTCCTCCTCGGGGCGCACCCCCGCGGTCTCAGCCTCAGCCCTCGGGGCGGCCTCGGCGCTCGGGGCGGCCTCAGCTCTTGGGGTGGTCGCGGCTTCGGTACTCAGGGTAGTCTGAGTATTCTTGGGCGCCCTGAAAACAACAGCAAGACAACAAAGCTTGGGTTAATCCCCGAGCATTATATTCACCCTACAGAATGAAGAAGAGGAGTTCATGTCTTACGATGGCGAGGGCCCTTGGTACCGCCAGCGCGCGGTCGGAATCAGGAACCCCGGTGTCGACGACGGCGGCTCCCTCCTCTTCTTGCTGGGCGCGTCGGGCTTGGCAGCCCCTGGGCTCGGCTGCGTGGGCCCCCCGCCGGCGCCGACTGGGCGCTGCCTCGCCCCGAGCCGCTGCCCCCGGTGCCCGCCGCCCGCTGGCCAGAAGGTGGAGGAGGGGGTGGCAGCGGTGAAGGGGAAGATGGGGGAAAGGCACCCGTGCCTTCCCCGGAGTCCTCGCGGCAGGCTCCTCGCCGGCGTCGTCGCCTCCCGGAATCCTCAATGAGCCGACTGCCCTAGGCGCATCCGTCTTGATCCCCCTGGGGTCGAACTCAGGGAGGGCCATGCGGATTGCGTTGTGCTGCGGGTTCACACAGAGCGCAAAATTCGGCCGCGGCACTTCGGTAGAAGCGGCGTCTCTGGTGCCCAGGAGAATCCGCAGCATCGCCTTCATCGCATCAGGAGGAAGGTCTCCCGCCTCGCCAATCACTGTCTGGCTGATGTCCCGCGAGCCGGTGTACATCCAGGCCGGGCGGCCCCGCTCCCGCAGCAGCACCAGCCACCGCCGGAGGAAATCACCGACGACCATTGTCGCCGTCAAACCCACGGCCCGCAGCTGCGTGATCCGCTCCATGACCGGCCGCAGCTGGTCGTCATCTTCCGGGAGGAACTCCCATTTCCTCTTGTGCGCAGGCGCCGGCCCATCGGGAAGCAGAAGCCGGGCATGCGGGTTGGTGGAGATGTAGCACTAGTGGTTGCCCCCAGTCATCCAACTTGTTCCACGTCTCCTGCGGAATGTATCTCTCCCCTATCTTCTCCCGGAGGTGGAAGTTGCAGCTCCCCGTGGTCTCCACCCGATCGGAGCCCCTGCTCTTTCCCACCGACCGGAGCACAAAGTAGTGGTGGAAGAGGTCCACCGAAGGCATCACCCCCACGAACATCTCGCAGAGATGGGCAAAGATCGCCAGTATCACCACGGAGTTGGGGGAGAGATGGATGAGGTGGACCTCATACTCCGACAGCACCTCGAGGAAGAAGGGGGAGAATGGAGGCACCAGGCCCGCCGCAATGAAGCTGGTGAAGATCACTGTCTCCTTCGGCCTTGGATCCGGCAGATACGTGGCCGCTCTCACCGTCGCCGCCCCCCCTCTGGCCCTGCGGGACTAGCATCTTTCGCAGCCTGTCCATGCTCTCTTCGTTAAGGAGACGGGACTTGGGGAGGATGGCGTTGGCGGCGGCGGACGACGAAGAAGCACGGCGCTTTTCGTATCTCGGCATGACGGCGGTGTGGCATGGAAGATGAGGAGGCGAAAGGGCGTAGAAGCGAAGAAGACAAGGAGGCGAAAGGGCGCAATGAAGAGAAAGGAGGCGTTTGCGCAAGGAGGCGAAGGAGTTGAGGAGGCGCAAGAATGGCGAAGCTTTTAAAGGAAGCAATCAAGAATTTGAAGCGTTTCGTGACGTGGGCGGCGGTGTCAGTTATGTTTCTCTGATAGGACGCGCCCTCCATGACGCGCGGGAACCGAGACATTTTTCCTCGTTCGGGAGAGGTGTGCGTCGCCCCATGTCGCACGAAAATCGGAGCAGTTCCCCCATTTCCCCATTTGGCGCTCTGAATGGGCCGGCGTCTTCGTTGGCCCATAGAGTGAAGGCCCTGCCCCCAGCATCGTCCTTTTTTGGGCCGCCGTCTGGTGGCTGGGTCAGGGGCTACTGTCGGCGATACGGGGATCAGGGTCCCTTAAACCGCTGGCAGAGGCCCAACTTAACACCGCGTCGCCAAGGACGAAGGAGTTAAGAAGAGGTGCTTGGGGGCCCACCCCGAGAACTGTTCCCACTCGGCTAATCGAGGGGTGCCCGAGTCGTCCCTTAAGGGTGCTTCCCGAGCACCCAAGGTGACTTGGCCCCCGCTCGGGACGAACCAAGAAGAAGTGCTCAGGGGCTCACCCGGAGCACCCAAGGCGACTTGGCCCCTGCTCGGGGCGCCGAGTGCCCCGCCCGGTGGAGTGGCCTAGGGGGCGTGCTTGAGGGCCCCCGATCCCGGGAGCCCGGAGCACCCCATGTGGGCCCTTCCTCAGTCCACGTGGCCCGATAGGTGCACTTGATGCCCATCTGACGGGCCTATCTACTCCAAGTCCGCTGCGGTGGACATAATGGCGAATCCTGATAGGTTCCCATCCTCCTAAGAGATAAGCTGCATCAGCTATCATTCTTGGCAGGGGATGGGGCGGTCAGACGCCTTTTTGACTTTGAGGCGTACCGCCGCGCGCCCAGAAACATGCCTCCAGTCCCTGGCCTGTGGGATCCAGGTAGTTGCAGCATGGTTCATGTCAGAAGGCGTCCCAGGAAGTCTTCGTCCTCTGACACCACCACGTCATGACGACCCAAATTCCAACCGCGACATGACAGGCACTATTCCACTACATCAACCCTCAACCGCCGGCGTGGGTCGCCCACGCCCTATTCGTCAGCAACGATGCAACTACAGTGTACTTGCCTTTCAGCCGTTGTGGTGACCCCCGGGTATATAAGGAGAGAACCAAGGCCATGAAAGGGATCGATGGAAAAAAGAGACGAAACAAAACAAAGAGAGCAAGAACACCTGTGTGGCTCAAGCTCTTTGTAATCCTTGATATATTCATATATACACAAAAAGCAGGACGTAGGGTTTTACACCAAGAAGGTGGCCCGAACCTGGGTAAACCACCGTCTCCATTCTAGCATCCCTACCACTCAAGATCGACGTAGCTTCTGTTCCTGCGCCTCCCCGGCCGAATCCTGTCGGAGTATTATTCTGGCAATACCGAATATGGGGTACCGTACGAGTAGCAGATCTAGATGGGTGCACACGGGACACAAAATTTAGACAGGTTCAGGCCCTCGAGAAGAGGTAATACCCTACGTCCTGTGCTTGGCGAGTCGTATTGCTTGTATCCCGTGTGTGCCTATGATCAGATGATCTGAGAGCTCTATTTTTTTGTCTACCTATCCGGGGATCCCTACCCGGCCTTATATAGGCGGCCGGGATAGGGTTACAAGAGTCCGGATCGGCTTACATATATGTTTCCTAATCGGTTACAACTACCACCCGGGATTCCGGGCAGGCACGTGTCCATGTCTTGTACTCCAAGTCGATGATGCGCCCCCGTGTTGTAGTCGGACCCCGAGTAGTCGGCCTGGCCCACCCTATGCCCGGATGGCCAGCTTTATCCTCCTTGACGATACCCGGGTGCTATGTCATCGTCAGTAGCCCCCGAGCCTTCGGCCAACTAGGATAGTCGGGCAGTGGCTCCTTTGCTTTATTGTAGATTTTACTCTGGGGGCATGAACAGTGCACCCAGAGGGTGTAGCTCCCGAGCCTCTACTCGGTTCGAGGAACCGAGTGGAGGGTCTTCAATGACTCTTCCCGAGTAGCTGGTTTACTTGCCTTTCCGTAGATTTCACTCTGGGGCACGAACAGTGCACCCAGAGGGTGTAGCCTCCAAGCCTCTACTTGGTTCGAGGAAACGAGTAGAGGGTCTTGATGATTTTCCTGCCTTCGACCGACTCGGCCAGCGCAAGGCCGAGTGCTCGGCAGCTTGAGGTGGAGAAAACTGCCACCGAGCCCTCTCTGAAGAGAACTCAGGACGCCGCCACTGGTAAGCCCCCGACTCATGTCTGCTCAGTCGGAGCCTGCCGAGTAACTTTGCTGCCGACATTGCCGATGAAGAAGTCCCCGTGCTGATGGAGAAAGCCCAGTCGGCGGATACCAGTGCTGACAGCGTTGTCCTAAAAAAGTAAGGAGAAAACACATGAACTGTTCCATATACATGTGAAGTACTCGGGAAGGCCGAGTGTAACTTGATTATGCATGTTTTGGTTAACTTATTCTGTGTTTTATTAACCCCTTCTTTCGTAAAAATTCGTTCGTGTGTAAGTTAGTCCTTTGTGTGTGCTCTTGCCGACCTGTCGTATCCCCCATTGCGTTGAGATTAGCCATGGGCAGTTTTCCGTGTAGCGCAGGGTTGTGGCGTAGACTGGCGATCGAAGACGAAGAGCTAACGCCGGGTTATTTACATAGTACTAAAATAATTGTTGAAAGAGAAGAGCCCGAGTGCGCCTGGGCGCACCCGGTGTGGTGTAGCTCCCGAGTGTCCACTATGTGCAGCCGTGAGCGTGCATAGCAGGTAAGTCGAGAAACCCGAAAAGTTACTCGGATGGAGTAAGGAAATATTTATTCATTTAAAGTATGAAAGTATAAAGCTTAAGCATAGAAGCGACTTAGCTGTTCAATGTTTCAGGCGTTGGCGATGAGGTTACCGTCTTTATCCTTCAGTCGGTAAGCCCCCGAGCGTAGTCGGGCGGCAACATACGGCGCATCCGAGTCCGTCATAAAGTCCTCCCGAGAAGGATGGTGGCTTCCCAAACTCTCGAAGCCGTCTGAGTCGTAATCGAGAACGGGTAGAAGGGACTCGATTGTACCGACCAGTCGGGATCCCTGCTCGATGGGTAAAGACCCATGCCCGAGCAATAGATCCATCTTTCACGTGACCTCGTCCTTGGAGATGGCCACCGAAGTCATCCACTCCGACAAGAGTCCGAGTGGGAAGGCGGTGAAGCCTCTGCCGACTGGCTGGAAGCCGAGTCGCAGAGGTGAAGCTTGCTGAAGCCACTAACTCGAACGAGAGTCCGGGTGAGAAAGGTGATGAAGCCTCTGCCGATTGGCCGGGTGCCGAGTTGTAGAGGTAGAGTTTGCCGAGCTTGTCGACGATGAAGTCGAGTTTTCCGAGTCGGAAAAGCTGTCCAGGATCGGCAACGGAGTCCTGGGGGCCAAAACTCACGGCCCGACCTAGAGCGAAGTCACCGTTGCCGAAGAAAAAACCCATCTGGATCTGTTCAGATGGATCTACGCGCACAGCCCCTACCTGGCGCGCCAACTGTCGGAGTATTATTCCGGCAATACTAAATATGGGGTAGCGTACGAGTAGCAGATCTAGTTCAGATGGATCTACGCGCATAGCCCCTACCTGGCGCGCCAACTATCGGAGTATTATTCCGGCAATACTGAATATGGGGTAGCGTACGAGTAGCAGATCTAGATGGGTGCACACGAGACACAGAATTTAGACAGGTTTGGGCCCTCGAGAAGAGGTAATACCCTACGTCCTGCGCTTGGCGAGTCGTATTGCTTGTATCCCGCGTGAGGGTATGTGTCTATACCTATGATCAGATGATCTGAGAGCCCTATTTTTTGTCTACCTATCCGGGGATCCCTACCCGGCCTTATATAGGCGGCCGGGATAGAGTTACAAGAGTCCGGATCAGCTTACATATATGTTTCCTAATCGGTTACAACTACCACCCGAGATTCTGGGCAGGCACGTGTCCTTGTCTTGTACTCCAAGTCGATGATGCGCCTCCATGTTGTAATCGGACCCCTTGTAGTCGGCCTGGCCCACCCTATGCCCGGATGGCCAGCTTTATCCTCCTTGACGATACCCGGGTGCTATGTCATCGTCAAATCCCAAAGGGGGTCCATCCGAGCCACCGACGCCGGCGTTTGTACGTCAACAGATATAGTCAAAATGCATTGAATAAGGATCAAACTTGAATAAATAGATGAGTACAAAGTGGACTCATCAGTCATCTCCGCCAATTGCATTCACCTTCTCCATGATGATCCTACCTTCGTAAACCGTCATCTTCATCAAAGTGGCCACCTTCATCGCCTTTTTGAAATCTTTGATACCATGGTTCAACTTGGGGATGAACGCTTGAGTCTCCTTCCGATGCTTCTTCTTGGTCTTCTTCGCACCCTTGGTAGCTCCTTGACCACCCTTGTCCACATGACCCATTGGTTGGTACTCAAATTTTTGTTGATGTGATGGGTGCTCGATGTCTTGAGGCTTCTCGCGTTTGAGCTCATTGAGCCGCCATCTCGGCATTGGTTTCATCATGAACCTCCACTTTCGGAAGTAGGCCTCGCAGTATTTGAACGACCTTTCAAACAATTCTTGTCTTCATGGTTCCCAACTCTTTAGTCATGTCGTTCCTCAAGTTCTCCATAGTGTCGCAAAGACTTCGTTGGAGGGCCATGTGTTGGCCCTAAGTCACATACTTCTTATTTCTATTGGCTCCGTGTGCTAGGTGAAAATTGGAACCCTACTCCTTGCTCACCTCACTTACCACCTTACCTTCCTTGGATGAAGGACTGTGGTTTGTCGGTGAATTAGTTACCCTCAAGAGGTAGCTGAAAGAGTTCCAAAGCACTATCACAACCAAAGCTTATGTGAATCTTGGAAAGGATTTTCACAACACACTAAGCAAATAGATGTTGCAATATGAGTAATAATCCACAAAGAAACACTGCCAACAAGAGTTAATCTCAAGCATATAAGCAAAGATCATACAACTCACATGCAACGATGATATCGTGATTTGTGCAACCAAGAAAATAAGCTAACACAAGATTTTCCTAGCGAAACTAGGATCTCGTGTTGCACAAATACTAGGAAAGACGGTAGCTTCATTGCAAAAGGTGTAGGGCGAGGGATTTGTACACTCGACTACTCTTCCTATTTGGGTTTCCTCTCAAGCTTGCATTTTTTTACAAGATGATCAATGGCATTTGAATGTTTCTTTATTCTTCTTTTTCTCTCTTTTTTCTATTCCTTCTTCCTCTTTTTCTTGCCAAGATCTTACAAGACTAACAATTTTTAACTGCTTGGAATTAGATATTATGAGTAGCACAAGTGAACAAGGCCCTAGCAATCATCAATGAGCTAGTCTTCCTAGGATCAAAGTATTCGCAAAAGGGATGATTGGCTCACAAAGAAATTTCAAGGAAGAGAATGGCTTTCTCGGAGATGTTACCTTGCTTGTGGAGGTTGGTGCCGATGATGATGGTCTATGGCTCGTCATTAGCTTCGAATCAAGTCCAAGATCATTAAAAACAGACACTGGATGTGGAAGTAATGCCCCAAACCGTGAAGTGTTGTGCCCAGTTTTTGCTTAATCCGGACTGTCCTAGTTGAATCCGGACTGTACGGCCAACCGAATTATTCGTCCGATGAACAGGGGCACAGATCTAAAATTCGGGTGGACCAAAATCCACGAAATGAATAGGAAAAATGATGAAACTGGCCAAAGTAACACAAAAGAAGGTTAGATCAATAAATATAGCAAAGTATAACAACAATCTAATAGATTAAAACCAACCAAAGCTCACCCAAAATTCTGAATTGCATAAGATTTTAAATCAGCTCTTTTTGTGGGATTTTCATATTATTCAACAAAAACAAAAAAAAGATAGCAATTGGGGGTAGGGAAAGAGGGGATAGAAGTTCCAAACCGTGACAACATTGAGCTCCGATACCAAGTTGATAGAAAGGGATCTCGATCTTCACGTTTGGAATGATAGCTATGGAAGCCTAAATGGATAACCAACCCCAACAACACACGCCAATGTAATAGCCTTTGAGGAACTTGGAACCAAATCAACAACCCTCTTGATGAATGTTGTCACGGACCCGGGAATTCCATATGATTAGGGGAATGATTAATCGCCAAGGACTGAGAAGTCACCCAACATACCATACGTGCTTACGTCGTATGTATCTATCACCGTTGGGTAACCCGACACCGGACCCACATACCATACGCGCATTCGTCGTATGTATCTATCACCGTGGGTCAAGCCGGCCGGAAGCGAATAAACTTCCCGGAACCACATACAATTCCAAAGCCCGGTAAAGGTTTAACGCCGCTCTTAAGCTCACAACGTAGAATGAAGTCGGAGGAGCCCGACAGTCGCACCCTCACCCTAACCTAGCCCGAAGACTAGTGGGTCGCTCGAGAGCCCGGTACGACTATCCACACCCTGCCTAGCCGGCACTGCATCTCAGCTAGCGGGTCACTCGACCGATAACACTTCACGAAATGAGCACTAAGAGAAAGCATTACCCCTTTACGACCGAATCCATATACTTCAAACATACACGCACTGTATATGGATCGATCACAGATAACAACTTCATATCACAGTTCAAACTCTAATAAGAAGGAGTTAAGGGTACATAAGTTCCTCTTACCCGAGAGAGGTTAAACAGCACATAATCTACAGCTCGAGGACTGTTTACAAGTCTTCGAGATCCAAAAACAGCAAACAAGACAAGAGTGAAATCATGGGATGGCAGCCCCACCATCCCCATGTGAAGATTCAAAACCCACAACGTTCGACCGTGAAGGATAAACTAGAACTTAAGCATCTGTATCGATATTTTCAGCATCGTAGTACTCACCGATGCTAGGATCACCTGCAACAAGTTCAGAATCGAATTCCGTAAGTACTTTCGTACTTGCAAGTCACATTTATAGACTCATCCTAATTCAATTTCAGCATAGCATATGACATGGAAGAAAGACTAGCATTGCACATTGACATAAACAAGTAACTTGACATGAACATAATTGATAAGCCAATATCCATATGTACCATCATGTCCAAGTTAGATTTCAGATTTGCATACAGCAATCCAAGCAAGAATTCAATTTCAGATTTGAACATATAGCAATTCAAGCAGAATTCTATTGAATCAAATCCATGAGCAAGTGAAATTCAGACAGAATTCCAAAGCTAATCATCACATCAATGTCAAACAGACAATTTGATTTGATTTCTAGTTGAACCAAACAGGTATCAACCAATTGTTTGAGCCAACCCAACAGGGCTTGGTCTCAAGGTCTGACTAACTCGATCAGAGTATAGCCAAGTGTGTAGTTGGGCTGAACTATCCGAACTTGCCCAACGCGGAGAACGAATTGATAGGGTGTAAGTTCAGGGTTGCGCAACCGTGACTTCCCACCTCTATCACAATCATTCCCGCCGCAGGTGACGGGTAAAGCCCTACAAACCGGTATCGGTCTAGGTTCACCTAGCCGATCCATCTGTAGGCGTCGGTACCCCGGCTCTCACAACTCACCTTTTAGGGTTCCATTATTTGTTAGTCCAATTAAAAGGTCACCGCTGACCTTGCAACACAATTGAACCTAACATGCTAGTGATTCACCATCACATAACATATCATCATCAAACATAGCAATCAAGTATTTCATCCAAATCACAAGCATAGCATGAAAAGAATTAAAGGAATCTTAGCGAGCCACTTTGTGAACTTGCCTTGTTGAGTTTGATCTGGGTCACAATAGTATTCACCCTCCGTATACTCCTTGTTGCTCGCTTCTACCCAATTAAAACCCAGAATACCGAAACGAAAGAACAAAAGAAGCTTTAATTAAGACCAGCAAGTAAAAGTCTTTCAAAACGCATGATATGCATCCTAACATGTAGAGAAAGTCTATATGAAACTAACGGAATTGGTTTCATCTCATTTGGAGGCCTAGAGCTCGAGTTATGAATTTTTGAAGATGTATATACTAGGATTAGGGTTGCGTCAATTCATGCATATATTGTTAGTATATGAAGGGATCATGAAGGTGGGGAGTATACTGAGATTTAGAGAATAACTGTAAAGGGGTTAAGTATACTGCAATCTAGCTGGATTTTATCTAAGGAAGATGACAGGTGCATATGAATATTAGAAGAATAAGCATGGGTGCTTAACTGGATTCTACAGGGTGATCAACTCGATAGCAAGGTATTTATCATAACTTTGGGCTCAAAAGCCATTTTCTAACAAGCATCCCATCTCAGTTAGCTGCACCTTTATGCACAGGGTTCCATCAGCTATGGCCACATACGGTAAATATTTGTTTTTAATTATTTTCTTACAGCCATCGGGCTCATCTGCCATAGTGTCTATTGATGATTATTAGTTGTGAATTGGCAGTTTGTCATGGATTAATCAAATATTACTACTGCTAAAGCATTGAGTATAGCTGGACTTCATTATTAACCAATGATTATGCCTATTAGTTATCCCTCTACGGTAATGTACCAACATCAGCTTATCTTGAGCTTAGTTAGTGTTAATCAGCTAATCATCTCCATCATTTTCACCACGGTTAAATTTTGGCTGAGCATAACTGGTGTTTTAAATTTACTAAATAAGAATTAACTTTTAACTAGCTCTGCCTTTTATTACCACTGCTTTGCATTTAACAGTAATTATCCAAAATGCTTAGTAGATCGGGACATCATTAATTTGTCCTTACATTGCTTACCTGACGTAGTTAAGTATATGGACCACAGTCGACGTTCTCTAATGCATCAGCTAGTTCATTGATTAGGCATCAATAACACTTTTCACCAGACATAATACACGTGATTCTTACAACTGAGCATTAGCTTTAATCAATTTGGCACTAACATCTTATATGGATTGAGACCACTAATCAGGTGTACATTAGCTCATAGTTTAATCAATGCGGTTATCGAGTGAGCTAAGCACTAGCTAGTGAATAATTCAAAATGTCCAGATCGTGTTAAGTGAGATATCCATCAGGTATTAGTGCAATTAGTGAATTAATCAGTTTATTGATGGAGTAAGTATCTCAAATATCCGACCGGTTGACTGCATCTCAGTTGAGCTCGTATGCAACAGAGGTATCACTGAACCATATACTCCGTCCAAAATATAAGGCCCCTTTGTTTTATCCTAAGTCAATGTGTTTTAAGTTTGACTAAATTTATATTAAAAAATATTAACATCTACACTATCAAATAAATACACTATGAAAACATATTTCATGATAAATATAATAACACTAATTTGGTGTTGTGGATGTTGATATTTTTTAGTATAAACTTAGTCAAACTTAAAACACATTGACTTAGGACAAAACAAAGGGGCCTTACATTTTGGGACGGAGGGAATACATCACAAGGGCAATGAACCGTAACCAGTTTGGGGACAGAGGTAGACCACCGAATCCCTAACCCGCACAGCATACAACTTGATAATTAGCTGGAACCCCCGGTTGGTTTAAACATCTAGTAACACAGAGGAATAATCGAAAGGGAAAGAGGATAAGGAACTATGGTCTCACCCCGAGATGATTGAGCTTGAGGCTGAGGAGCGGGGTTGGTGGTCGATGGGGTCGCCGGTGGTGAGATGGTGCTGCTGTCACTTGGCTTGGGGTCGTTGGGGCTCAGGTGCTGCGGAAGGAGAAGACCTGCACTGGTATTAGGCTTCTGCTTGGCAGCGACGGCATAGGAGCAGCGAAGGCTCTCGGCGGCAGGACTCCAATGGCGGCCGGTGGTGGAGCTACGGTCGTCGGCGACAGCGGGGAGCTAGGAGCGCGCGGTGGCTCGCCGGTCGGCGCTGGAGAAGCTCGGCCGGCCGGTGCGGTCGGGCGTGGGGGCGTAGCCGGTGATGGGGCGGAGGGAGGACGAGGCGGGGAGCGGCGGAGGTGGCTGGCCACCGGTGAAGGGGGAGGCGGTGAGGCGGAGCTCGAGGGAGACGTCGGGGAGCTCCGGAGGCGGGTGGATGGGGCGAAGAAGCTACGGTCGGCGCGCTGCGAGGGGAACCGAGCAGGGGAGGGGCAAGGGTAGAGCGGCGGCGGCCGCGCGGGAGGGCGCCGGCGAGGATGGAGGGCGGCGCTCGGGCTTGGGCGCGCGGCGGCGACCGCGGACGCAGTGAGGACGGTGGCGAGCTGGGCTGGCCGGTGCTTGGTTGCGGCGGGGAGGCGCACTGGCGGCGGTGGTTTGGGGGAAAGCAGCGCCGGCGTGGGGGAGATGGCAAGGGCATTGGAAGGAGGAAAAGGGAGGGGCCGGAGCGCCCGAGGTATCCCTTTATAGGGCGCGGACGGGGAGGTCGAGGGGAAGGGGAGGCTTACCCGTCGGCGGCTTCGCCGGTGCTGGAGCGCGACGCGCGTCCAGGCGCGTGGCGGCGGTTGTCTGGCGCGCGGGACCCGGGTGTCAGCGAGAGGGAGATGGGCGCGGAGGAGAAGGGTGCCGCGCGGCGGCGTGCCCTGGGAAGGAGAAGGCACTGCGCGGGATAAAGGGGCCGAGGCCCATTTGGTGAACGGGAGGAGGAGAGGGAACTGGGCCAGTGGCCCAGTACGGGGAGAGAGGGTTTAAAATTCTTTCTCTTTTTTTTGGCTTATTTACAGTTTTAAAACTAAAGGAACTGGTTCAAAAGGTTTTAAACAAAATTGAAAAGGTTGTACAGAGTATTGGGACATCAGCAACTCATCTAAGTGTTCGTAAATTAGCATAACTTCATTGGAGTTATAAATTGGTGCTTAGAGAATAGCTGAAGCAAAAATCTAACTTCAGGGAGTTTCAAAATTTTCGTTCAAGGTCATTCGTATGTCGTGTCTTCTAGTGTTTTCGAGCTGATTCAAATTTTAATGATCTAGATGCATGCATGATGGTGAAAAGAAATCCTTGTATACACGATGATCCTCACTGATCCCGTGTTCTGAGAATAAGGTCGTTACAAATGCCACGATGGATGCACCCTAAGTGAAGGAGAAAAGCTCTACTTAGTGCTAATACATCAAGTCTAACCCTAATGACATGATTTCGTACGATATTTATAGTCTAAACTCCGTTACATGGGTCATGGCCCATTTTAGCAGCATGCAGGCAGATCTGGATTGCCAAAATTCAGGATGCATCTTTAGTGCACGTCCGGAGGATCCGAGGCAACCATCCGGCTGGAGTTTGGTATAGTCGGATCATCAAGATTGAATCCATATAATCGATAGGAGGCCCAGTGCCTGTCTCAGCTCCAACAGGTATACAACGCTCTTGCCACCGGCCACTTCGTCGCCTTCAGATCCAGCCGACGAGCAAACCAGCCTAATTCATGGCACACAAGGTCCTTCAACATCTATGGCATTGCCAACCTTCAACCTCATCGTTGAGGCATGTCTTCTTCACCAACTGCACTAGCGCGTTCTCCACGTTCCTCCCGTCCCGATGTGGGCGCCTAGAGAGGCAATCATGGTTCTACTGGCCTCCATATTACCTCCAACAGTTACTGCACTCGGGAGCCGGTGTCCGGCAGTTCGAAGAGTTCACCGTGGCACACTCTCAACAACGACGATGTCTCCAGAGGTGCCGGTACATCTGTGGAGTCCTTCAAATGTCCTGACACGTGTGTTGACACGTGCTGCTCCCCTGCGTGGGTTGCTAGCAATGTGTCCTTATGAGTAGGGTGTGTTAGTTTCGGATCTTCTGCACGCTCTTTTACATTTGGGTGCTGCTTTGTGGCACCTGATGTAACCTTTTCGTTCCAAGATTTAACGGGGCCAACTTTCAAAAAAGAAACTTAAGCCGTATTATTGATTCGATATGTCCAGCATGTGGAGCACTCACCAAGAGCAGCACTCGATAACAATAACTATATAGGGTCCTAGGACGGGTTGTTGTATAGTGCATTTATACGTGATGGATGAACAAGCACAACATAAACACCCGAAGGAAATGGCATGGTTTGTGCAACGCTGAGCGCGACTACTGCTGATAGCCGACACTTTGCTCAATTTTCTTTCTTCCAGATTGATACTTACTTTGTTTGGAGTACTTAATTAACCTCCTCCATGAACTAGCTTCCCGACACAAAGTCGCAAGAAATATTTCAGATGAAAAAAATACTACGTGTGAGTTATGCTAGCAGCAACATCCCATCTGGAAATAAATCTAAGCCCACTTTATAAGCTTAAACATAACCCCTACTAAGCAGGGCCTTGCTCAAGTTTGCTGGTAACACATAGATTTTGGCTGTTGAGTTTAGCTGCAGGGTCAGATACTGTAGATTGCAAGCAGTTGGAAGATTCATTTTGTCTTGCTTTTTTGTTCCTTTGCTCAAAAGATAAAATCTTCCCGTTCCAATAATAAAAGGAAAGATAATGATGATCAGGTAGGATAGGAGAAGGCCCGAGATTGACATGGATGTATCGAGATCACAGAGCCGCCGTAGTATATTATACTAACTCTTGCATATATATCAGTAGTTCGTACACAATTGTTCATTTTTTTGGTATCTTTTTTCCCAGCGAGAACATACCTACAGATACAGGCTCTGCTATGTATCTAGGCACAACAAGCATGCTTGTTGTCGCTGGGTGGCTGGGTGGTTGGCTGGCTAGCTGGAGTGGAGATGTTGAGACCATCACATACATCACATGACGGTGCAGGCGTTGACGTTCTCGTCGTTGAACATGTTCATGTACTGGACCTCTGGCGCGCCGGGGTCGGCCATGGCCTGCGGCGCGCTGCGGACGAAGCCTGCCGGCGCCTTCTTATCGTAGGCGCCACCGACGTAGGGGTAGGTGGCGAGCGTGTAGGGCACGTACGGCCACATCTCCGCCGCCTTCCCAGTGCTCTTCACCCGCTCCAGCACCTTGCGCGGTTCTACGTACCCCGTTACCGTCACCTTGCTCAGCTTCGGGTTCACCGCCACGGTCGTCACACCTATGCCATTCATCCACAGAGATGAACGTCCACTCAATCAATTTACACCAAAATTCTTTCCAAAAGAAAGTAAGATTGCTAGATGTTATTTGAGATATCACTATGTATATGTTACCCCGAATCGATTTGACGGCGTTCTTGACCCTCCTCTCGCACCCCTCACAGTCCATCTTCACCTTGATGTTCACCGTCTGCAAATCCACACTCCAGTTAATCACGTCTACGTTAGCTCAACAAAACGGCAGAAAGCAAATCAATCTCTTCACAGGATCGGAAGTTGAAACTATTTCCAAGAAAGATAAAAGCGCATATGTGTATTGGAATTCCACAAACCTCACCTGCAGTGGCCGCTTCTTCCTGAGCTTGAGGGCTTCCTTTGTCTCTGTCATGCTGCACAAATCAGAGAGGTGATCCAAGGCTCCCATGATTTTCACGCAGCTTTTGCGTCCAACAAGAAGGATTGATGCAGCGTGCTTGTGCTTGTTTGGAGTTTGGAGTGAGAGGCCAAGTGTTCTTGGGTACAGAATTGTGGGCGTAGGAAAGGGTCATATATATAGTAATATAGAGAGGGAAAAAAGGAGTTAGTATCTCGCTCGCTGGCTAATTTTGTATGGTCACGGTGGATGCAAATCCATACTGATGCTTCTAGGCTACACAAAGCGAGTGATTAAACCACTGAGCTTTCGGATTAAATGGGTGTGTTGGGCAAACATCCCGCAGCCAGGATGGACCATGCCCTGCTTCATAGGCTAGCTGTTTTCATAGGCTGGCCGGTTGATCCGCTGGATGAATTGCATACTTAATTATTATTATTAGGCTGGCCGGTTGATCCGCTGGATGAATTGCATACTTAATTATTATTATTTTCGTTTCACGGAGATATTTGTTTTGGTCGACCGGGAATGCACGGTATCAATTAGCTCTCTAGTTTTCCAAATTCTCACTTGAGTTATAGTTTATCATTTGTATCTCTGGATCTGCGCAGCGCATTAGCAACCACTCCTAATATATTGTATCTTAGTTTATATCTTATTATATTAAATAACTATTTAGATACAACCTTCTAATAGGTTGTATCTTAGTATTGTATCTAAAACATTCTCATTTATTATATTTTATGATCTATATTACTATTTTTAACCTTATAACCTGTTTGTGGCATAGTTATAGTACATAGTAATACAAGTATGAGCCACATAGAATCATTCAACAATTAATTTACATCGATTACACCGCTAAGAACCGGTTCCAAATTAAGAGACAGTTTCCTTCTTTTTCCTTCATAACTACCCTGCCACATAAGCTTTTTGTCTAGATGGCATGACTTAAGAGACAGCTGAGTTGGAACATTGAGACTGCCCTTACACTGGATGACCGGAAGCTGGTCGAAATTTCGTCTCAAAATTACGTGCCTTAAATTGACAATTCTGGAAAAAAAAACAGGTTTAACTTAAATTTTCCTAACTCCGCCTGTTTTTACTTGTCTGTTTCGTCATTGATACAATCTTCGATATACACTTTTGACCATTAACACATCACCGAAAATTAATAGAAAAATAGTATGGTGAAAGAATTCTTCGTGACAAACCTTGTAATGATTTGCACAATACAAACCCGATTTCTATATACGGTCAATACTTTAAAAAGTTGACCGTGCGTTCTGAAACAACATCCAAGGCGAACAGGACAAGGTTTTGGATCCTTTTGTGAACAATTTTCTACGTGGTTGAGGTTGGAAGCATAATAAGCAATAAGTAAATGATGTAAATAATTTGTCTAGAAACAGGTAAAACAATACGAGAAATATAGTACAAATTAACATGGTAGACAGTACAGATAAGATCATCAGAGCAACATAGTTCTCTCGCAGAGAACTTACAACAAATCTTTGATCGGAAGCAGTGCAGAATTGAGGCGGTACGTCGATGTAGTAAAGCACGGTACAAAAATATATTGAAGAACAGTATAGTCGATGCAACAACCAGTCGCGCAGTTGCACTATCCAGAAACACTATTGTCGCCCCGTGTAGGTCTCGTCACAGCAAAGCTTTCGGAGATATCGCCCCACTCTTCCGCAATGCATGCTGAGAAGAAGTGTCAATGAGGACCCAGTGGCACAGCACTCCAACACGAGTTTCAGATAGACAAAGAGAGTATGGAGTAGTGAAAATGGTAAAATTTGGATCCTAGGTAGTATGGATGTCTCGATGTTATATAGTTACAGCCTCACACTAGTAACTCCTCCAATAAACAGCTATTAATCACTAGTGACCGCAATATTTTATTCCTTTCGGTGTCGATTAGTAACCGACAGAATTTGCACCGAATTAAGCAATCCAAAACATTGGTTTAAAAGAGATAACAACAAGATTTACCAAAAAAATAAGTGGATGTATGTGCTAATAGTCACACTTTGGCACACCACCATCACAAATCACAAGTCACATGGATATTCATGCAATAATACATGAATACGCAGGCACGTACGTCTCTCATGCCATACTTATCATATTTTAATGAGTGGCATGAATCCCACCTTGTATGTTGCTTCTCACCTCCTTGTCTTTGCAATATGGGATAAAACCTTGCAATGCTTTGGAATTTTTAGAAATAGCCTTCATCCACATAGGCCTAGTGGGCTTAATTTTAACAAGCCCCACTGTCGGTGTTATAATCCAGCAATAATGAATGCGAGGCAGCGTATGCACAGCAGATCTAGCTGGGTGCACACGAGAGACAAAATTTAGACAGGTTTAAGCCCTCAAGGAGAGGTAATACCCTACGTCCTGTGTTTGGTGTATGATATTGCTTGTATCCTGAGTGCCGCAAGACCTTGAGAACGGATCTCTAGGTTGCTCAGGCTATATGTGTAAAAGAGTATGGGAATTTATGAAAGCTTATGGGAACTTACCGATCAGGGGATCCCTACCTGGCCTTATATAGATGACCGGGGTAGGATTACAAGAGTCCTGATCGGCTTACAGATTGGTTAACTAATTAGTTACAATAGAATCCGGGATTGCCGGGTAAGTGTTTATCCTTATCTTGTACTCCAAGTCGATGAGGCGCCCCTGTGTAGAAGTCGGACTCCAAGTTGTCGGCCCGGCCCACCCTATGTCCAGAGGGCCGGCTTTGTCCTCCTTGACGACCCGGGTGCCATGCCATCGTCAGTAGTCCCCGAGTCCTTCACGATCTAGCTGCGATTTCTCGTGGTGACATCCACGTTGGGTGCCTTTGCTTTCTTCCTTTCCCCGAGTAGCACCCGCCTGAGCATGCCCTTTTGCGGTTTGTAGGAAGATTGTGAAGGACTTTACGAAGCTCCTATAGAATAGAGAGAATAAGCCAAGCAATATTCACCCGAAAGGCAGGAATATCATGGCGGTTGAGTTAATAACGGGTTAGTCCTAGTGATATCCGGTTACTTCCAGCGGATGGGGACCGACTGATAGCCCAGCGGGGGACATACCATGAATCCTGACTGAATTCCCGAGAGACATCTGGTCTCCCAAGTAGCTCGGGTCCAGCTAGTGTCCCTCTGGATGGATGCCCTCGAAATTCGCATCAGAACCAGAACACAAGCTGCGGCGTTTCGATCCCGAGTGGCGGAGCCTGATATCCGGACGTTTCACTGAATCCGGAAGTTTCGGATCCCAGAGATTCCAGGGTAAATTTCCCGGAATGTCCGGGTGAAGAAACAGGTGGCTCCGAATTGCTCGGTGTTCGACTAGCGGCTGCTGCAGGCACACACATCTGCCCTTCACTCGGGTGTATTCAAGTGATTGTGTTCCCCTGGAGGCCAACCACTGAAACACATCAAACCGTAACATTTGATTCCGAGTCATTCGGTAACCGACTAGTGACCCGTTAAGGGCATGTTACCGTTGCTTTTTATGGGGGGGGGGTGTATTCAAATGGGCGTTATCCCCGGAGGGCTAACCGTTGAAACCCCGATTGCACAGAATCCGGAAATGGACGTTTGACGCCGTTGAAGCGGAGGAACCGTGCGGTGAATGCGGGTAGGTCACGCTGTGGAAGCGGAAGGGTCATCCTGCGAGGTGGAAATTTTGCTCCCATGCAGCTGTATTTCCTTTATAACCCAATCCGTTCACACTTGTTCCCCTTTTACGCTTTGTCTCTTCCGCGCTCAGACCTTTTGTCTTCCCGCTTCACTGAAAGCGCTGCCGCGCCGCAAATCCGAATTGCTGTCGACTCTGCATTCGTCTTGCCTCCGCATAGACTCCTCTCATCGCCATCCCTTGCATATGCCTCTCTAGCCAACCGGCCAAACCCTAATTAGGCGCCCCACAGCAACCCTAAATCAGATCCGGTGGCACTGGATGCACTCTCCCGTCTGGGCAGTTGATCCAGTCGAAGAAGAGGAGGACGTGCTGGTGTGGGCAAGTCTCAGAGAAGCCAGCTCCTCCATCAACCCGATGGCTCCCTGGGTGAAATCTACAGTGACTGAAGCTCGGCTAAACGCTCTGGTGGCCGTGGGCGTGCTGCCGGTGAAAGAGCTGGTAGAATGGCGTGCTGCTGGCGGGGAGGAATTTCTGACCCCGAACACCGGCGAGATCGTAGTCCATTCCTCCTTCTTCCATCGGGGGCTCTCGGTGCAAGTCCACCCCTTCCTCCGGGAACTGCTCTAATACAATGGCCTGGAGCTCCACAATCTCAACCCCAACGGTCTGCTCCACGTCGCCGGCTTCATTACTCTGTGTGAATGCTTCCTCGGCATCGAGCCACACTTCGCGCGGTGGAAGCAACTATTCATGGTGAAGCCGCAGCCGAGCAAGAGCAATCCAGCCGTGGTGGGAGGCGCCAGACTCCAGCTCCGGCCTAGAGCCATCAAGCTTTATCTGGACCTCCCCTTCCAGGCCTCCAATACGGGATGGCACTCGGATTGGTTCTACATCTCTAATCCTGCGCCATCTCTTCCGGGGTTCGGGGGTCAGCCGCCCGAGGTCCGACCGAGCTGGACCGACTTGCCGCAGGATTGGGAGTAGCCCGCGGTTATGGTGCTCATGGGGGCTCTCTCCGAGGCGCTCAAGGCCGGCGTCTCCGGAGTCGATGTCGTCTCCACTTTCATCCGTCGCCGAGTCCAGCCGGTGAAACTAAGGGCGCACCCGATGTTCAGATACTCCGACAGCCAAGACGTGACTCGGGAGTCGACCGACAAGCTCTCAGAGACCGAGGTGCGGCGCTGGGTCGAAAAGCTGATGACCCAAGGGACAGATCTAGACATTTCCCGGCGGCCGCCGCCCTTCAGTCGCACCAACCCACCGAACCAGGTGAGTGATCGTTCTTCCGACTCTGCTTATCCATGATTTGAGTTTTGGCCGAGTCTTTATTTGGATTATGTTTGTGCATCCCGACCTTGCAGGACCTATTCGGGTTCAGTTCCTCTGCTCCCCTTCCAGAGAAGGAGATATGGAACCAACCCCGATACGCCGATGTTACCAGCGGCGGGCTTCAGGGTCCAATAAGCGCATCCCTGTTCCTCGATCCAACAAATAAGCCACTTGGTGAATATTTTCTTGCTCATTCTGTCTTCGGAGCTAACAAGCCAGGGTGTTTTTCTGTAGGGCGCAGCGATCGGGGGACGTTTCGAAGGCTCTGCCGAGTGCCCCGGGCTCCAGCCAGGGCGGGAGCCAGCTGGGGCCGAACGTGCGGCCTTCGTCTCCTCCACGGCCTTCTTCTCCGCTGCAGCCTTCTTCTCCGCCACAGCCTTCTGCTGACTAGGATAGTCGGGCGGAGGGTTCTTTTCTTTTTGCACCCAGAGGGTGTAGCCCCCAAGCCTTTGGCCGACTCGGATAGTCGGGCGGAGGGTCCTTGATGTCTTCTTTGCTAATTCGAGTGTCTTATCTTTCTCCGTTCCTTCCTTGCAAAACTTGGCCAAGCGATCCCGGGACAAGATTGAGTTCCTTCAAGAGCAACTCCCAGCCTTTGAGCGACTCGGTCAGCGTAAGCCTGAGTGGGACAATCTAAAAGGTACCCTCCAGGCGACGCAGAATCAAGTGCTCGCCCAGGAGAGCAAGATAGAATCCCTGAAGAGGGACATTCGCCAGGAGGCCGCCCGGGCTCGAGGTAAGGAGACCGAGTCTCTTTTGATCATTTTGTCTGTTGGTGCTGACCTGTTTTCCTGCAGCTGCAGAAGATGAAAACTCCAAGCTCAAGAAGGAGCTTGAGGTGATGAAGGCCCGCGCCGGGCAACTCGCCGCTGCCGAAGAGGAGGGCCCTCCAAGCTTCGAGAGGAACTCGAGGCAGAGAAGGCTCGCGTCGAGCAGCTTGCCTCTGCTGAAGAGAGGGCATCCAAGCTTCAGGGGGAGCTCAAGGCGTAGAGGGCTCGAGTCGGGCAGTTGGAGAGCGAGGCCACCATCATTAACGGCAGTCTGAGGCGAGCTCTGGAGGCCGTCGAGGCGGCGAACAAGAGGTCCGCTGACTCGGCCGTCAGTAAGTCTACGCCTCGGGTTTTGGTTAGTCAGAATCCTTTAAATGTTCTACTAACTCCTTTGTCTTGTACTGGCAGCTTTCCAGATCTACCTCCAGGAGGTCAGCGATTCGGCTGAGTCGTTGGAGGTGGCCGGTCGGATAGCCTACAGCGCCTTGTGGGAGGACGAGCCGGTCCCGGAGCGCGCGGATGTGATCGTGGAGCGACTGCGACGGGCTCCCAACCAGGCAAGGCGGCTAGAGAAGGAGGCCACGGAGATTGGAGCCGTGCTGTCTCTTGGCGTGGCTTAAGTCCCACTACCCGTTGCTTGACATGGAAGCAATCGGGGATGGGTATGCCGCGGATGTTCCTGATGAAGCCGTGCCCGGGCTAATGGACGAGGTAGAAGCCACGGCTAAGTCCCTTGTCGACCGTGCTGGGCTGTGAGTAGTCGAAAACATGTAGGTTAGTTGCTCGGGACGGCCGAGTGACTATTTGTTATGCATATTTTGTAATGAACTTATCTTTAAGTTTATAGATTTCCTTCGCAAAAGATTCATTCCTGTGTATGTTAATCCTTTGTGTGTGCTCTTGCCGACCCGTTATAGCCCCCTTTGCGTAAAGTTAGCCATAGGCTGTGTCCCGTGTAGCGTAGGGTTGTGGCGTAAACCAGTGATCGAGAGCAAAGAGTTAACATTGGATTGTCTACACAGTACTAAAATAGTTTGTTCGAATGAAAAGACCGAGTACGATTGGATGCACCCAGGGGTGTAAGATCCGAGTGGTTGCTATGCGTAGCCATAAGCGTGCATAGCAAGTCAGTCGGGAACTCCGAGACTTGTTCAAGTGGCGCGAAAAAATGTTTATTCGTATTATCTGAAATATCAAAGTACAGAGTGTTAAGTATAGAAACGATGTAGCTGTTCAATGTTCCACGCGTTGGTGATGACGTTGCCGTTGCTGTCCTTCAGTCGGTAAGCCCCCGAGCGTAGCACTTCGGCGATCACGTACGGGCCTTCCCATGGTGGGGAGATTTTATGTATGTCTTTGTTGGACTAGACTCGGCGCAGAACCAAGTCGCCAATGTTGAATGCGCGCCCGCGGACGTGTTGGCTATGATAGCGCCGTAAGCCCTGCTAGTACTTGGCCGACCGAAATAAAGCAACTTCTCTTGCTTCCTCAAGCTGATCAATGTCGTCCTGTCTGGCTTCCTCCGACTGGTCTTCATCATAGGCATGAGTGCGCGGGGACACGTAGTCCAAGTCAGTCGGCAATACGGCCTCGGCTCCGTAGACCATGAAGAACGGGGTGTATCCGGTTGACCGGTTGGGGGTAGTCCAGAGTTTCTAGAGTACCAAAGGTAACTCGGCTGCCCACTTACCCGTGAACTTCTTTAGGCGTTGGAAGATCCGAGGTTTGATGCCTTGCAAATAAGACCATTGGAACGCTCAACCTACCCATTCGTGCGTGGGTGTGCCACGGCCGCGAAGTTGAGGCTAATGTTGTAGTCGTCGCAGAATCGGAGGAAGGTGCCGCCGCTGAACTGAGTGCCATTGTCCGTGATGATGCTGTTGGGGACGCCAAAACGGTAGACGATGTCCAAGAAGAACTCGACGGCTCTCTCGGCAGGAATCGTGGCTACTGGCTTCACTTCAATCCACTTGGTGAACTTGTCGACGGTGAAGAAGAGGTGTGTGTAGTCCCCGGGAGCCTTTTTGAGGGGACCAACCATGTGCAGGCCCCAAACGGCGAAAGCCCACGTTATCGGGATGGTTTGAAGAGCTTGGGCCGGCAAGTGTGTTTGCTGGGTGAAATACTGGCATCCCTCACAAGTGCGCACGATGTGCTCAGCATCAGAGATGGCAGTCGGCCAGTAAAAACCCTGCCGAAAGGCTTTACCGACTAACGACTTCGGCGCCGCATGTTGCCCACAAACTCCCGAGTGAATATCCTGTAGTAGTTGCTTCCCCTGTTCTTGAGGTATGCATCACTGAAGAATTCCAGAGATGCTCTTCTTGTACAGGTCGCCGTTGATCATGACGTAGGCCTTAGCACGCCTTGCAAGGCATCGCGCCTCGGTTTGATCCGACGGGAGTGTATCCCAAAAGAGGTAGTCGAGGAAGGGCGCTATCCAGTCGGGATCGATGATCAGAACTTCGTGAGGTGGCTGCTGAGTGTTATCAGGTTCGTCAAGGTGAGATTCGATGGTCTCGGGCACCGTGTCCGCTTTGATCGAAGGAACATGCAACTCCTGGAGTAAACCTCCAGCCGGAACGACATCCCGACTGGACCCCAGCTTGGCGAGTGCGTCTGCAGCTTCGTTGTCTCGGCGGAGCACGTGCATGATTTCCAGGCCGTCGAACTTGGCTTCAAGCTTGCACACCTCTTGGCAGTAGGCTTCCATGGTCGGGTCTCTGCATGACCAGTCCTTCATCACCTGCCTGACTACCAGTTCAGAGTCTCCACGGGTGAGAAGCCGGCGGATCCTGAGTGAGTTCGCAATGCGTAGGCCATGTAGCAAAGCTTCATATTCGGTGACATTGTTGGACGCCGGAAAGTGGATCCACAGCACGTATTTGAAATGTTCTCCTTTCGGGGAGATAAGCACTATGCCAGCCCCCGCGCCCTGAAGCATTAGCGAGCCATCGAAGTAGAGAGTCCAATGTTCGAGGTCGATGATAGAGGGCGGAGACTGGACTTCTGTCCACTCGGCCATGAAGTCGGCAAGAGCCTGAGACTTGATGGCCATGCAGGGGGCGTAAACTATGCTGAATGCCATTAGTTCCATTGCCCATTTAGCGATCCTTCCTGTGGCATCGCGGTTGTTGATGACATCTGTGATTGGGAAGGAACTGATCACCATAATCGGGTGTCCCTGAAAGTAGTGGACTAGCTTCCGAGATGTAACAAACACCGCGTAGATGATCTTCTGTATTTAAGGGTACCGCGCCTTGGACTCGGACAACACTTCGCTGATGATGTATACCAGGCGCTGAACCTTTTGGATGTGGCCGGGCTCGGAGCGTTCGACAACCAAGACAGTACTAGCCACCTGGATAGTTGCTGCAATATAGAGGAGCAGCGGCTCATTGGGCATTGGGGAGACCAGTATCGAGGGCGTAGTCGAAGCTTCTTCAGCCCGTTGAAGGCGTCTTGTGCCTCAGATGTCCAAGTGAAGTTATCCGACTTCTTCAAGAGCTTGTAGAGGGGCAGGACCTTCTCGCCGAATCGAGAAATGAAACGGCTGAGGGCCGCCATGCACCCGGTTAGCCGTTGGACATCTTTGAGGTTCTTTGGTGGCCCCATTCTGATGATGGCATCGATCTTCCCTGGGTTAACCTCGATTCCTCGTTCGAAAACGATAAAACCAAGTAGCTTGCCTGAAGGTACTCTGAACACGCACTTTTCTGGATTGAGCTTCATGTTGAATCGCCTAAGGTTGGAGAAAGTTTCTCCCAAGTCGGATAGGAGATCTTCTTTCTTCTCGGATTTTACCACCACATCGTCAACGTAGGCCTGCACGTTCCTCCCAATTTGCCCCTGGAGGCAGCGCTGTATGCACTGTTGGTACGTAGCATCGACATTCTTTAAGCTGAAAGGCATGGAGACGTAGCAGAAAGCTCCGAATGGAGAGATGAACGATGTTTTGATCTCATCATCCTCTTTATCTTGATCTGATGGTAGCCTGAGTAGGCGTCAAGAAAACATAAAATTTCACAGCCAGCCGTGGAATCAATCACCTGGTCGATGCGAGACAATGTGAAAGGGTCTTTGGGACATGTTTTGTTGAGACTCGTGTAATCAACGCACATTCTCCACTTTTTATTCTTTTTGCGAACAAGAACTGGGTTCGCTAACCAGTCGGGATGATACGCTTCTTTTATAAAACTAGCTAACAGTAGCTTGGCTATCTCGTCTCCTATTGCCCTATGCCTGTCCTCGGCAAGGCGGCGCAAGCGCTGCTTGACTGGCTTAGCGTCTAGCCGAACGTTCAAAGAGTGCTCGGCAGCCTCCCTCAGGACTCCCGGCATGTCTAAAGATTCGGTCCGAGTCAACTGCGAACCGATCCGGCGGGGTAATGACGTTCGGGGTTGGCCCGACGACGTTCTGTGGCTTGTGGGTTTCCCGGAGGGGAAACACGCCGGCTCCTAGCGCTTGCCGAGGAACCTGCATGGTTCTTAGAAATCTCAGCTTGCTGAAGGGCTGCTTCCTCCACTAGGATCTAGAGCCGCCGAAGTTCGTCGTGGCCTGGGGTGCCTTCAGGGATGTTGATGGCATGTGCGCCACCGAGACAGCGACGATGTTGTGACTGGGAAGCAGAAAAATTGGGACGCCGTCCCTCTCACACATGCGGAGTGCGTTATGGACCTGGTGTCCATGATCCCGCATGTCCTCATTGCGTTCTCTTTCTCCGCGTTGGCGAGCCAACGCAGTTAGCTATTGGGCCAGTTCCTCCTCCTTGGCAAGAAGGCAGTGCCGAGTGGCCGCTAGCTGCTCGGGAGTCTGTTCTTCGATGGGGACGAGCCGGTCGTCGTTGTCGACCGGTACGTCCAGGCTAGCCATGAAGACCTCCCGAGAAGGATCGTGGCTTCCCGAGCTCTCGAAGTCGTCCGAGTTATATTCGAGGACAGGTAGGAGAGATTCGATTGCACCAACCAGTCGGGATCCCTGCTCGACGAGTGGGAACCCGTTTTTGGGCAGCAGATCCGACTTCGGCGTAACCTCATTATTGGTGAGGGGAGCCGAAGGCGTGGACTCAGGGGCGAGTCCGAGTGGAGATGTTGATGAACCCTCCATTGATCGGCAGGATGCCGAGTCGCAGAGGTGAAGCTTGCCGATCTTGTCGGCGATGAAGTCCCGCTTTCCGAATCGGAAAAACTATCCTGAACCAGGGACAACGTCCAGGGAGGCGAATCTCATCACGCTGCCCAGAACGAAGCCACCATTGTTGTTGAAGAAATCCATCTGGATCTGACAGATGAATCTATGCGCAGTCCCCTACCTGGCGCGCCAACTGTCGGTGTTATAATCCGGCAATAATGAATGCGGGGCAGCGTACGCACAGCAGATCTAGATGGGTGCATACGGGAGACAAAGTTTAGACAGGTTCAGGCCCTCAAGGAGAGGTAATATCCTACGTCCTGTGTTTGGTGTATGATATTGCTTGTATCCTGAGTGCCGCAAGACCTTGAGAACGGATCTCTAGGTTGCTCAGGCTATATGTGTAAAAGAGTATGGGAACTTATGAAAGCTTATGGGAACTTACCAATCAGGGGATCCCTACCTGGCCTTATATAGACGATCGGGGTAGGATTACAAGAGTCCTGATCGGCTTACAGATTGGTTAACTAATTAGTTACAACAGAATCCGGGATTGCCGGGTAAGTGCTTATCCCTATCTTGTACTCCAACTCGATGAGGCGTCCCCGTGTATAAGTCAGACTCTGAGTTGTCGGCATGGCCCACCCTATGTCCAGAGGGCCGGCTTTGTCCTCCTTGACGATACCCGGGTGCCATGCCATCGTCACCCACCAAATCCAAAGAAGCAACATAGAGGGTATCAAAGATAGTTTTGCCAAAGTACTGTTAATATAGCACCGTTTTAGTATGAATGGACTAGGCCTTGAATTCACACCTAGGATAACAAGATTCATCTTCCACAGCTATTGAATGGACTACATGTTGAAATTCATAAGTTTTGCATGCATAGACTTCACTTGGTATCCAAACTAATACTATGCCACCAAAGACCCAAGCCTTAATGGAGCACTAATGGTCATGCTCCCATCTCTACTCATGAGCTCTTTCAAGAATGTCGTTCTCTTAAACTGCGACCACATAGTTAAGTTCAAGTAGGTGTATTCCTCATAGGTATTCTGTAGGCAATTACCTTCCTGCGGAATATGCTAAGACCTTATGCTAGCCTATCATACAGTGAGAGTATTGTTTATTGGACATGGGTATAATTAAATATGCACTTAATTGTTACAAGAACAACTTGTTTTTCTCATATTCTAAGTCATGGGATCTCCGATTAAAAATGAATGAGTTACAATTGTGATGTAACTTCAGATGGGCCTCATTCCCATGTCTATATAGGAGCTAGGGATACTGCCTTCTGTGCTAGACCCTTTGTAAAAGGGTCTGCCAGATTTTTCTCGATGTGAATGTATTTCACTACAATCACTTTGGAGTTTCTTAATTTTCTGACAGATTTAAGCCCCACTCAACATGTCTAGAAGATTTCATGTTATCTTTACTACTCATAATCTTAGCCAACACAGTTTGATTATTGCAGTACATAAGGATTGCTAGTATTGGTTTCTCAACCAATAATAAGTCTAAAATAAGCTCTCTTAACCATTTAGCCTCAACAGCCGTAGTGTCTAGAGTTACTAGTTCTGCTTCCATGGTTGATCTCGTCAATATGGTCTGTTTGCGCGTATCCACTTGTAGTTTTGATCTCATCAGCGTCAAAGATCCAATTGAAATCACTATCCTTCTAATACAAGTGCATGTCCACTATTTTTAATTCTAAAAGATGGTGTACCTCACAGGTAACGAACTACTCGCTCAATTTCTTCCCAATGATCATCTCCAGGATTATAATTAAATTGGCTTAATTTACTCACAGCAAAAGAGATGTCCAGTCTTGTAGCACCAGCAAGATACATGAGGGATCTAATTATTTGTGAATATCTCAACTAATCTTTTGCTTCTACTTGATTTTTGTGTAGCTTTATACTAGCATCATACAATATTGGAGAGATTTTGCATCCAAACCGGCTCATGTGTTCTCAGTATAATGGATTGATTTAAACTTATTCCATTCTCAGTTCTGATCAACTTTATATTCAAAATTATATCTCCCTCTTCTTCATATCATAATATTGAGACAAAAAGACTTGACTTTTTCAATCAAGACAGTGTTAGCTCCAAATATGAGTATGTCGTCAACATACAAATATAAGATCACTCATTTACCCCAACATAACAGTAATGCACATATTTATCTACTATGTTTATAGAAAAACTAGTAGATCTCAATGTTTGCTCAAATTTCTCGTGTCATTGCTTAAGTGTTTGCTTTAGGCCATACAAGGACTTCAATTATCTACACACTTTATTTTCCTGTCCGGATATCACAAAACTATCATGTTGCTCCATATCGATTTCTTCCTCCAACTCTCCAATAAGGAAAGTTGTTTTCAGATCCATCTAATGGACATGTAAATCATAGGAAGAAGCTAATGCAAGAAGCACTCTGATGGTGTTTAATCTTGCTAGAGGAGAATAAGTATCAAAGAAATACTCTCCTTTTTTGGTATTAACCTTGGCCTCAATAATACTGTCAAGCCTAAGCTTCTTTTTAAAGATCAACTTACATTCAATAGGTTTACACCCGATTGAACAATCAACAATATTCCAAGTCTCACGAGCCATGACAGAGTCCATCACACTACGAACTTCCTCTTTCCAGTACTCTGCATCAAGTGATGCATAAGCCTCTAAAAGAGTTTTTGGCACTTCATCCACGAGGTAAACAATAAATTCATCACCAAAGGTTTTCTCAATCCTTTGTCTCTTGCTCCTCTGAGGAACATCATCGACTATACTATTATCCTACTCAGGAATATCATACATTGGTTCAAAAATGGGAGTTTTAGACAATAATTATTCTTAGTTTGTTCATTCTCAGTTTGAACATACTTATCATGAACATTTTTAGTACATGATGTACTGTCTTCTATAGTCTGTGATGGCCTTCTGCTGCTCTCTTTGCATAAATATCCTCAAAGAATGAAGCACCATTAGACTCCATTATGGTGTTAACAGCAATCTTACGAGTATCCGATATTACTACTAAAAATCTATAAACCGTGCTATTACGTGCATAACCCAAAAGGCACAATCAACTATGTTTGGTCCAAGTTCTATGTTTTTCTACACAGGTATATTGACTTTTGTCAAACACCCCCAAGTGCACAGAAGATGCACATTTGGTTTTCTCCCTTTCCATCCCTCATACGGAGTAATCTCTCTTCTTTTAGAGATGACTCCGTTGAGGACATATGGTGCCATCAAAATAGCTTTCCCCATCATACATTAGGCATACTGACACTGTTCAACACGACGTTCACCAAGTCTGTTAGTCTCCAATTTTTCCTCTCAGCCACCCATTTGACGAGGTGAATATGGCTGTGTAACTTCATGGACTATGCCATGTTTAGCACAAAATTGGAAGAATTCGTGAGATACACTCTCCACCGTGATTAGACCTTAGTCGTTTAATCTTTCTATCTAGTTGGTTCTCAACCTCGGCGTTATACATTTTAAAATAGTTTAAAGCTTCTTCTTTTGTTTTCAGTAAATAAACATAGCAGTAGCGCGCCGCATCATCAATTAAAGTAACAAAGTATCTTTTGTCTCCTTTACTCAAAAATCCATTCATCTCACACAAATCTGAGTGAACAAGATCTAATGGTGCCAAGTCTCTTTCTACCTCTATGCCTGAAGGGTTTTCGAGATTGCTTTGCTTCCACACATGCCGGACACCTTGATCCTTTGACAATTTTACATTTTGGAATTAATGGAACAAGCCTCTGCTTCCATAGCCTTTACCAACAAAGGTACCAAACTTAGACACCATAGGTTGCTCATGCATAAGTGGATGTGGTATCTATGGATGAACCACCCACCAAAGCCCTAGTGACACGAGCCAAAACTTTGCCCATGTTTGCCACCTATGAAAGCTCCCATCCAAAAACCTCTCAGGTTTCATTGCATCGGATGCACCGGCCATTCTTAGTTGCAACAAGCTCAGTGGTGTTTCTAGATTGTTGGAAAATATAGGCAATATTTTAATTTCAAGAATTAACAGGAAGCATAATTCGTAATAAGTAAATGGTGTAAATAACATTTCTAGTAGGAGGTGAAACAATCTGAGAAACGCGGTATAAATAAGATTAGCAGAGCAATATAGTTCTTTCACGGAGAACTTACAACAAATCCTCGATCGGATACAGTGCAAGCTTGAGGCATTACATTGATGCGGTGAAAGTGCAGCACAAATATGCATTGAAGAGCAGTGCAGTCGATGCAATGAGTCGTCCCGCAATTGCACTACCCAGAAACACTATTAGTGCCCCAGGCAGGTCTCGTCTCGGCAAAGCGTTTAGAGATACCGCCCCACTATTCCTCGGTGCACATCAGGAAGAAGCGTCAATGAGGGTCAAGTGATACAATACTATAGCACAAGTTTCAAAAAGACAAGGAGAATATGGAGTAGTGGAGATGGTGAAATTCAGGTCCCAAGTAATGTGGACGTCTCCGTGTTATATAGCTGCAGCCTCACACTAATAGTGGCTCCAATTAACAGCAGTTAATTCCATTCAGTACTAATTAGTAACCAACAGAATTAACACCGAATTAAGCCAGTTCAGAATGTCGGTTCAGAAGGAGATAATAACAAGAGTTACTGAAACAAATAAGTTGATTTTTATATGCTAACATTCATGCGAAAATACGAGAATACACACATGCATGTGTGTACGTGTGTGTTTGGCCCAAGGCTCTCATGCCATATTTCTCATATTTTAAATGAGTGACATGAATCCCACCTTATATGTTGTTTCATGCCTCTTTGCCTTAGCAATAGGACAAAACCTTATAATGCTTTAGCATTTTTAGAAATTGATCTCATCCACATGGGACATGTGAGATTATGTCTAACGGCGGAGGCTCTAACCTAGGACTTTGATGTTCTTATAAAAGGAAGAATGTATATTAACACAAAACCATAACTTTCCTCCTTTCTTTGTTGGAATAATAATTAGCAATCACAAAATATGGAATGAGATTCCGGACTATAATCATGTACAAACTTGGCCTCTTCATGATAACTGCGTAGACATTGTGATCCATGTAAGTTTCGGAGGCATGGATGCATGTGTTGTGTGTGAGTTTTGTGCTTGTAAGTGGAAAATTGTTTATTCACATCTCAAGAGTTTTAATTCTTAGAAGAGTAAAATACATTGCGGATCCTTAAACTTGACAGGTGAGTGCAGTTTAGTATAACATCTCTCAAATACGGCACCTTAAATTTAGCAGGTAGGTGCAAATATAATCAAAACTAGTTGCCACCGTGGCAAGCTAACGTGGATTGCACGTGGGTTTATGAGTGGTTTAACAGGGAGGGAGGCATTTTGCAGATTGATTACGTTACTTTGCAAATAAGCCCTAATATTGTTTTTCTTCTTCACGAAAAAACAATTTGATGAAAAATTAATCCATTTTATTGAACCAAATCAACAGCTCTTACTTATGGTTGGATGCAAATTGGCTGTTAAGTTACTTCAGGAATTCTTTTTTCATCTATGAGCACCCTCAAAAGTAACAAGGACTACGTAAAATCCTTAAAATGACAATATCTATGGACGGCCGTAATAAATATAGCAATGAGGACTACATGTATAATGATTAACAACTTTGGAGCAGATCATACGTACGACTCTGTTTAGTCATAAAGTTTTCTGACGCAGTATAATAAATTGTTACGCCATATTGCGTAGAACCATTTGAATAATTTCCTTTCGTTTTTAAACTTCACCACATGAAAAGTCCTATTTTTGCCACCCAAAAGTAATTATTCTATGCTATATTGTTGCAGGACAGGAACAGTAGTACGTCACAGCAACGAACTAGTTGTAAATATTTGGGTTCGTTTGTAGTCTTTAACTTTTTTTGCATCATTAATGTTTGTTTGTTCTTCTTAATAAATATGTTGGTTGGTATTGATTTAAAATGTACATAAAAGAGAGGTTTATTATTATTTTTAATCCTCTGCCTTTTCTAAACAGACCGTACACTTTCTATGCAGATTTTCTTTAATCCTGCCTGTCTTAAACGGATAGGTTGGCAAGTATTAGAGTTTTATTTGCAAAGTAACGTAAACTATTTGCAAAATGCCCCATTATGGCGATTAAACCACTCATAAATCCGTGCTCAATCCACGTCACTTTGCCACGGTAGTAAATTACGTCGACGTGAGCTTGTTTTGACTGTATTTGCATTTAGAGCTGCCAAGTCTAAGATATCGATTTAACAATTTGAAAGATGTTATATAAAACTATACCTACTTACTAAATTTAAGGATCTACAATATATTTTACTATTTACATAGTAAACTATATTTGGCGAGCGCTACAGCCGATTTGTAGCATTCTATCGGCATAGGATCTAGCCGTCGGATGTGACGGCAAGATTAGCAATAAACAGGATTAGCTAAATTTACGGGAAACAATTTAAGTGACTATAGGAAATAATTGTAGTGATAATATGAAACATGGACAATTGTCTGTATGCAATACGTAGCGTGGGCTCCTTCTGTTAATGCAACATGGAAACATTTGTATAATGAGAGGGAAACATTTTACTAAACCTTGCGCAACAAAATTTTTGAACCAATACAACAATGAAATGTATACAACACAACTTATGATTCAAATTGCTAGATTTTCTGCATCGTGACTCCTTCTGTTATAGCAACGTGGAAATATTTGCGTAGCAAGAGGGAAACATTTTACTCAAACTTGTACAACAAATTTGTTAAACTAATACAACAACTAATGTTTGTTCATCTGGGCTAATGTGTTATGTTTCATTCATCCGGGTATTTTATTTCCCGTACAACAATAATTTGTTTCCATCAACAATTAATGGAGAAACTACAGCAGACGCTTGCCGAGCTAATTTGTTTATGTTTCATTCATCCGAATATTTTGTTTTCCATATTACAATAATTTGTTTCATATACAACAATCATTCGTTTCACATGTACAACAATCATTTGTTTCCATCAACAACTAATGGAGAAGTCCCGGATGCGGTTGATGGAGGCGAGAACATGCGGGAGGCGGCGGCACCACTTGGCCCAGGCGAGGGGGTTGGTAGTGCCGCACAATGATGGTGGCGATAGTCTGGCCAGTCGTGCACCACCTCGGTGCTGGGCTCCCTCGGCCTCTCCCGCGGTCAGCACGACGGCGTGCACGCCTACTCGCCGCTGCCGCTCGAGGAGATGGCGACGGGCGGTGCCAACGACAGAGCCATGGCAGCGGAGGCTGGGGCCGCGTGACGCTTCCCACGCGCCGAACAAGATCCCGCCGGGCTGCAAGAGGTCTCGTGGCGGCCCTCGAGGACGCCGCGTCGGTGACGTCGAGCACGGCTCGTTGGCCAGCGTCGTCTACGTCGAGCACGGTGCAATAGCCCGCGTCCCCGAACGGATGGCACGGAGAACCATCGCCGTGGGGAAGCCGGTTGCCGGCGAGCAGAGGGAGGCGAGGAGGCCGCCAAGGGAGGCGAAGATGAAATAGGAAAACCCTAGCTAGGTTGGGGGATTTTATAGGGAAAAAATAGATGGTTGGATGATTGATACGGGGATGAATGACTAGATGCTAGGAGGATGGAATTTCTCAATCCACAGGCAGGCTGGCGTGTAGCGTTTACCATTATATTTATACAGAGCACATGTAAGCGCGAGACTCGTAGAGCCACTCCAATAGTTGCCTAGCGCGTGCGCATAGGTGCGTCTGTCTTGTATGTCGAAAAAGGAGTGTCTGAAGCGAGCTGTACGGATAGAACCACAAAAACCGCTCCAACAACGCGAGGTGTCCCGAGCGTGACGTTCCAACTCTGTAATCAATCAAAAATAATGGAGAAAATGCTTTCAAAGAAATATGTTGCTTTTCTATCGGATCTTGTTCTTTGGATCATTCTGAAAGGTCTACACACCTAATCCGGATTCCAATCTTGATCCATGATCTACTTGCAAAACTACCTAGTAAAATCTATATGATAAGATGATGATAGGTTAATATATTCTTGATGGATAGTATGTTCCGGGAGAAAAATCACTTCAGCAGTGCAATGATTGCTTTGTTCTTCCTTTTGGGTTTGTATGACGCCGTAGTTTTCAGCCGCACGCAAGGTTCTCCTTGCAGTTTCCAATGGCTTCGTACATCTGTACCGCTTTATACTCGTATCTACTTTTGCTGCTCCTTTTGCCGCTCCTTTTCAGTTCAACCTTTAGTCAATTGAATAAGGAACTCTTTCTCCGCTCAAAGTTGTCAAGAAGTTACATACTTAGGAGGGAGGGGATACGAGGGGAGCTACTTGCCTGCTAAGTTTTCTGACCAACCTGGTCGAGAGGTGCCACTGTTCCTACAATTTATTAAGTAACAAAAAATTAATTTTATTTATAAAATTCACAAAGTAACAAAACATTGATCTTATTTATGAAAAAATCAGACCGAGAATCAAACAGAGCTCGGCTATTTAAAAAAACCAAACAAAAACTCTGATAACAGACAACTACGTACCTAAATTAGGTCTAAAACACCACCAGACGAAGCGAACATACCGACAAAGCTGACTAAATATGACACACACAGACAAAAACACCCCACACTAACGTCACCAGTTGTGTCATTGTTATCAACTATTGCTCCAATTACTATCAACTATTGCTCCTACGACCTGACGACTCCGACTTCGTCACACCATTACCACCGAGGGCACATCCTTGCCTATCGCGCCCAAACAAAGTCTACCACGACCATATCCATTCGACCCACCTATACTGAAGAGAGAAGCTAGATTCGAAGTGGAGTGTATCTAGACCGCTCTGGCCTCGAGAGGACGACGAACACACTACCCAGCAACATTCGTACATAGGCCATGCCCAGGCAACCCAAAGCAGCAACCATCGGCCCCACATTGGCCGCAACACCACTGGCCTCATGCTAACCTCCGCCGAAACGCCTACTCGTTGGATAGGATCTAGGTCTCCAAGACGACGTCTCCAAGGAAGGAATGATAGTGAAGACACCGTTGTCGCTTGATCCAGCAAATTTGAATCTAGGTTTTTTACCCAGAGAGCACAAGATCCCGAGAGATAGTGAGATGAGCTCCTCAACGACGCCTCCAAGAAGGAGAACTCATCGTTGGCATCAACAATAGTCGGGCAAAGTTTTGACCCAAAGCACTGTGCACCACGACCCAACCCCGGTCCTTATGCGCCTCAGCCCACACCCCCGCCGAAAGGAGCCCTCATGTGCTGCTACCCACCGTCGAGGCCGTGTTGAACCTAGAGCAAGCCCTCATTGAAAACCGAGCACCCGACCGTGACAGAGACTGCCTCCCACAGCCCTCGCAGCCTCCGCGCGTCATGGAGGGCCAGCAACCAAGGTGCGAGCCCCGATCTGTCTCCCACATGTAGATCCACATTGACAGCTCCAAATACCTCTGAGCTCCACCAGACTGCCGTCATCCACCCGCAAGCCCCAGACACCTCCACGCCCCATGCCGTCGCGCATATCCACCGCCGCCAACTAGCTATTGCTGATCCCGTCGAGCTCCAGCTGACCTCCAGGTCTGCCACCACCACCAAGCCACCACGCCGTCCGGCAGGAGCCGCCACGACCGCCCCAAGGGATGTCACCTTGGGTTGCTACCACCTGTGATGACGAGCGCCAACCAAGAACCACCCGCCACCTTTAGGGTATAATTACATATAATTTTTAGGGTACAGGAATGACACATATAATCCACGACACCACTCATGCCATGATAGGCATGTATGTACATCCGTGCTTACTCTTACATAGACTAGAAAAATATTAGAAACTCCATGACCATGCTTAATAAATGCCCACTCTATTATAGTAAACACGCACATCTAAGTGTACACCGAAGAAATACATCATTTTGGTTGGTGTGAATGGAGTAACGCATCAGCAGGACAATGCACATTTGCGTAGTTACATATATTTTGGATATGTATTTGCTTAGTTACATATATTTTGCATATTTTTTTTCTAGGAACAACAAAAATGCAGGAGCACAATAATTCTATTAAGATAATGATCCTGTTTATAAGGAAAATCGGATCAAAAATCTTACAATTTAGTTAACTAAAGAAAAAGGGACAAAAACCCCCAACACAATAAGCTTGCTACTTAGCTAAAGTAGGTCTAGGACACTAACAGACCACATAAACACGCCGGCAAAAACTTCATAAGAACCATATCAACGAAGGTGGACATGCAATCGTCACTTGGTAGATTTTGAGCTTAGCCTTCACCTTCTTCTTTTACATTCTCTCTTTTTCTCTTGGCATTTTGAAATTTGAACCATACAGCTACATATGTACATAAGAACCATCCGGTGCAGGTGATTTTGCATGGATAATCGATTGACTCGTACCAGGAATTTCACAACTTTTTTGAGAAATAAAATGAAGAACATTTGTACAACTTGCCCTGTAGCACACGTCCACACACATTACGTAAAGTATATATACAATCAAACACAAGAACAAATGCATGCAAAAATGAATGAATCACATCTACAAAATAGAATACAAATACACATTACACAACACGCGTCAAAGTGAAGGATCGGGAACGAAAACGAGGGGTGCATCATATATTTTACCATGCAGATGTGAGTTATTGGGCCTGGGACCCGAGGGCACACCTGTGTATATAGAGCTATGCTGGGAAATAAAACTGGACCAAATGTCATGTGCATCCCCCGGTCAAATTCAACTGTCTGCGGTTCTGCCCTGAGCACATGTACATTTTGCGCATAGGCAACAAAATATCAAAATGCATAATCTACTATCCGCATGATACATCCACCTAGACGGTCATCAGGCTCGGGTACGTAGGTCGTGAGATGCTGGTGGCGGGGCTGTAAGAGGCTAGAAATGTGTGTGAGAGAGAGGACGGGATAGAGAAGAATTAGACTAGGATAAAGGTTCTAATCTTTTGGGGAGAACGATATATCGATTTGGTAGAGACAACTTTGCTGATCTGACTATACCATACGGCAATGATACGTCTTAAAATCTCTAAACCAATCCGGAAGGATATTGACGATGCTGGAAGCATGGTTAACCTGAACATGAGGTTTTAATCCTTGCGAGCAATCGAAATAGCAATATGAAATAGCAATATGAATTGATAAGAGTAAAAGACTAGTAGTCCTTAATCTTGGCAGGTGCGAGCAGTTTAGTACAACATCTCTCAAAACATTAAATCAACTCCTTAAACTCGGCTTGTGGGTGCAAATACTGTCAAATCCAGTCCATGTTGTCGCATTCTGCCACCGTGACATGCTGGCATGGAGTAGGCGTGCATTAAGGGTCGCATGCATAGCACGTGAGCCTTGCCCGACCCCTGGACTGCCTCCAAAATATGCAAAAAAAACCATTCTTGTGCCGTGACCCTCCCCTATCTTCTCATCTCACCGAAACGAGGTGGAGAGGACCGTGAGTGATCGTTGGGTGTGTGACGTTAAAGCGCTCCGGCTGCATGCCAGCGGTTGACTAGGTAGCGGAGATGGAGCCGCGTTGTCGAGAACCTGGTGGTGTCCCTCCAGATTACGGTAAGTTCTCATATCAAATCCTCGTACTTAGCGGCAATTTTGGTAGGGTTTTGCCATGCGATGACCTGATGATTTGAGTTTACTTTTCTTGTTGTTTTTCATGTTGATAATGATTTAATTACCCCTTAGTTGCTTCATTAGATCGCTGCCTTGGTGAATTTAGGGATTAGTGTTTCAATTTTGGTTAGGAAGTTTGGATGCAAAGTGTCAAACTCACTTGTAGTAACAAACTAGACTAAGTATGTAGTGGTATGACGATCTCATCAACAATGTAGGATGTAGGAAAAGGGAAAGTACATTGTATTGGTATATTAAGAAAGTTGGTTGAAAAACGAAGACTGCAAAGCATAGGTCATATGTTGAATTCTTTGTGCTGTAGGTAGTGTTGATGAGGAGTTTAGTGTGGAGATGCACCATGGAGGTTTTTTCTATGGTGTGGGCAAGAATATGATGTACATAGATGGCAGTGTTGACTGGTTTGACAACTATAATAGTGGTACGTGTCATTGCTTTATGTTGACGATTTCTTAAGGACACTATAATACTCAAGGTGACCCAAAATTAGGCTTTTTTGGTGTCTTCCACAAAGGACGATTGCAGATGGTTCAAGGCCACTAAAGTCTAATGCTGACATTATTGCTATGAATAATGCTAGCAGAAGTTTCAAGAATCTGTTGATATATCTGGATCATGCGAACCTACTCAAAACACCAAATTAGGATGATATGCTTGTTGATGGAGTGGCAAAGGATCTGTCTCCAGTTATTCTAAGTCCAAAGAAAGTAGTATATGTTGATGAAGGTGATAAAGAATCTTCTGATAGGCTACCTTCTTTTTATGATGATATTGTGGTGAGCCCTAAAAGAAATCCAAGAGGTGGTGAAAGAAGAAGAAAAGGTGGACATGGAGGAGTGCAAGGGGAAGCAGAAGATGATTTACTCCACCCTGATATTGCAGAAGAAGCACCTAAAATGTGGATGAAGCACCTGAGTTTGCAGAACAAGAAGGAGAAACAGAGCATATAGAAGAAGATGATGAGCCTGATTCAGATTTTGTTGATAGTGATTATGAGTTTGATGAGGGTGATGATGACCTGTTTGCTGATAATGTAGACAAAGAGGTAGAAGATGTCATGTGTCCTAACACTGAGAAGGAACCAGCGTTTGAAGATGACAGTGAAGATAGTGATCCACCTAATGATGGAGACCTACAGTTGCCTGTTACTGAGGAAGATGACAGGATCAAGTTTCAGTTCAAAGCATTCAAACCTGTAGTTGACATGGCAGCTCTAGCATTCAGGCTAGGCATGGTATTCTCTGATGTGAAGGAGCTTAGGGAGGCTATTACTTCTTACAGCATCAAGAACAGAGTTCGGATCACCAAAACTACAAATGAGAAGAAGAGGCTTGAGGCACACAGTGTGGATGGATGCCCTTGGATGTTGAAGGCCACATTTGACAACAAAAGTAGAAGCATGTTAGTGAAGCCATATGTTGGCACTCGCACATGCCGGAGGGTTTGGGAGATCAAAGGTCTAACTTCAACTTTCCAAGTTAAGAAATATGTTGAGTGATTCAGAGATGATGAGAAGATGACTCTAGGCGCATTCGATAAGATATTGCAAAGGGAGTTCAACATGACTCCAAGCAGGCATAAGTTGGGAAGGGCAAGAAGAGCAGCACTTAAGCAGATTTATGGGGATGAAATAAAGTAGTGTAATGAACTCTGGGATTATGCTTAGGAGTTAAAATTATCAAACCCTAGAACCACATTTTATCTGAGTTTGGAGGATATTGAGCACCCTAATGGAACTACTTTGCAGTACTTTGGGCAACTGTACTTTTCATTGGATGCATGCAAAAGGGGATTCTTGAGTGATTGCAGACCAATAATATGCATAGATGATACTCATATCAAAACAAATTATGGAGGTCAACTTCTTACTGTTGTTGGGATAGGTCCAAATGACTACATCGGTCCAATTGCAATGGCAATGGTTGTGGTTGAGTCAACAAACACTTGGTTGTGGTTTCTGACAACACAAGAATGACCTCGATATCATCAACAAAGCACCATACACCATTATGAGTGATAAACAGAAGGTAATCACAATTCACAACTAGTCTCAATTCCCTTATAACATCTAAAATCTCTTCTCTAAACTGTGATGATATATAATAGGGCCTTATTAAAGCTATGAAGAAAGCTTTCCTAGATGTTGAGCACAGGTTTTGTGTGAGGCACTTGTACCAGAATTTCCACATGCATCACAAGGGAGAAACTTTACAAAATGTTCTTTGGGCATGTGCAAGGTCTAGTTCCATTCCTAAGTGGGAGAAGAATATGGCTCAATTGAAGGATAGCCTAGCATCTTATGCATGGGTAGACCAACTGCCTCCCAACACAAGGGTCAGGGCCTTTTTTAGTGAATTTTCAAAGCGTGACATGCTTCTAAACAACAATTGTGAAGTCTTTAACAAGCTGCTCTTGCTTTAGGTGTACTTTTACCTTCTACCTAGTGGTATATTATGTGTGTGTAGGTATTAATTGTGAACCAATATGGTTCTATGATGTCAGGTACATATTGGAAGCAAGAGAAATGCCAATTCTGACCATGCTTGAGAAGATTAGGTACCACCTAATGAATAGAATTTACACAGAAAAATGAAGTTGTTGACAAGTGGTATGGCAGGTTGTACCCCAAGATCAGAAAAAAAAAGTTGAGAAGAATGCATACAATGCAAACACGTGCTTTATTCTGCCAACTGGAAAATGTGTATTTCAGGTAACTGACAAAAATATTCAATACATTGTGGATATTACTGTGAGAAGGTGTGACTGCAAGAGGTGGTAGCTGATTGGGATCCCATGCAGTCATGCTATCTCGTGCTTCAGACAAGAAAGGATTAGGCCAGAAGATATGGTAGTTGAATGCTACTCAATCCACAATTACCTCCAAGCATATGGATAGAACATCATGCATGTGAGAGACAAAGTACATTGGCCAAAAACCAATGGTGTGGATTTGCAGCCTCCATTGTATGAAAAGAAGGTTGGAAAGCCCAAGAGGTGTAGGAAAAGACAACTAATTGAACTTGAAGGTGGGACAAAATTGAGCAAGCATGGAGTTACCATGCACTGCAGGAACTATAAGTTAGCAGATCACAACAGGAAGGGTTGCCATAATCATGATCCATCAAAGAGACAAAGGATTGATGAACTTGGTAGAGAAGTGGAAGATGATGAATATATCCTTCAGGTATGGCATTCTAACTGTTCTCCTAGTTAATACTTGTCTCAATTTTACTATATGTTAAGTTTAAAGTGCATGCCATGTAGAACATAATGCCAGTACAACTAGATCAATCTTTGGATCCTTCTAAGATAAATGGCAAAATGGTGTACAATTTCATGCATGAAGTAAGTCTCATTTTTAAGCAATTACTTGTTTTATGCAATTTTCATGAAATTAGCAATAATATCATGTGTGAAGGTTGATGACACTTCAATTTTCCTCATATAGCCCCCATCATCTCAACCAGTGCAAAACCCAGGGCCAATGCCAGAATCATCTTTTGTGGCTTCTCACAGGGATGCAATCCCTCCACCTAGGGTTACTACAGTAATGGCTTTAGGTAGGACAAGTGGGAGGACAAGGGGGAGGATTATCACTATTGGAAACAGAGGGAGAGTTGGCAACAGAGGAACGGTGCAAGAGGGTAGCATGTACTACATGATCTTTGGAAAAGACAACACCAACACCAATGCAGATGCTGCTATAGAGCTCAACAACACCCAAGATGCCCTAGTTGAAAACTTCACACAAGATGAGGCTATGGGCAACATTTAGATTCTCACAAACTTGTGTATGCTCATTTTGGTTGCAATGCATGTATGGGTACTCTCTGTTTCTAGATGGTTGCATTGCATTGTGAGAAACTTATGCACTTTGGTTTAATGTCAGGCTAATAGTTATATTGCATTGTCAGAGTGTTGTGTAACGTATATTCATCTTATGGCATAAACCCATTAGGTAGTCTATTGTCGGTGTTATAATCCGGCAATAATGAATACGGGGCAGCATACGCACAGCAGATCTAGATGGGTGCACACGGGAGACAAAGATTAGACAGGTTCAGACCCTCAAGGAGAGGTAATACCCTACGTCCCGTGTTTGGTGTATGATATTGCTTGTATCCTGAGTGCCGCAAGACCTTGAGAACGGATCTCTAGGCTGCTCAGGCTATATGGGTAAAAGAGTATGGGAACTTATGAAAGCTTATGGGAACTTACCGATCAGGGGATCCTTACCTGGCCTTATATAGACAACCGGGGTAGGATTACAAGAGTTCTGATCGGCTTACAGATTAGTTAACTAATTAGTTACAATAGAATCCGTGATTGCCGGGTAAGTGTTTATCCCTATCTTGTACTCCAAGTCGATGAGGCGCCCCCGTGTAGAAGTCAGACTCCGAGCTGTCGGCCCGGCCCACCCTATGTCCAGAGGGCTGATTTTGTCCTCCTTGATGATACCCGGGTGCCATGCCATCATCAGTAACCCCCGAGTCCTTCACGATCTAACTACGATTTCTCGTGGTGACATCCACGCCGGGTGCCTTTGCTTTCTTCCTTTTCCCGAGTAGCACCCGCCTGAGCGCGCCCTTTTGCGGTTTGCAGGAAGATTGTGAAGGACTTTACGAAGGCCTCGGTGCCCTACTGTCGTCAGTAGCCCCCTTCCACCGGGGCCCCTCGGTGCCAGTCCACCCCTTCCTCCGGGGACTGCTCTACTACTACGGCCTAGAGCTCCACAATCTCAATCCCAACGGTCTGCTCCACGTCGCCGCCTTCATTACTCTGTGTGAATGCTTCCTCGGCATCGAGCCACACTTCGTGCTGTGGAAGCAACTATTCATGGTGAAGCCGTAGCCAAGCAAGAGCAATCCGGCCGTGGTGGGGGGCGCCGGACTCCAGCTCTGGCCCGGAGTCGTCAAGCTTTATCTGGACCTCCCCTTCCAGACCTCCAATAAGGGATGGCACTCGGATTGGTTCTACATCTCCAATCCGGCACCATCTCTTCCGGGGTTCGGGGGTTAGCCGCCCGAGGTCCAGCCGAGCTGGACCGACTTGCCGCAGGATTGGGAGCAGCCCACGGTTATGGTGCTCATGGGGGCTCTCTCCGAGGCGCTCAAGGCCGGCGTCTCTGGAGTCGTTGTCGTCTCCACTTTCATCCGTCACCGAGTCCAGCCAGCAAAACTAAGGGCACACCCAATGTTCAAATACTCCGACAGCCAAGACACGACTCGGGAGTCGGCCGACGAGCTCTCAAAGACCGAGGTGCGGCGCCGGGTCGGAAAGCTGATGGCCCAAGGGATAGATCTAGACATTTCTCAGTGGCCGCCGTCCTTCAGTCGTGCCAACCCGCCGAACCAGGTGAGTGATCGTTCTTCCAACTCTGCTTATCCACGATTTGAGCTTTGGCCGAGTCTTTATTTGGATTGTGTTTGTGCATCCCGACCTTGCAGGACCTGTTCGGGTTCAGTTCCTCTGCTCCCCTTCCGAAGAAGGAGATATGGAACCAACCCCAATACGCTGACGTTCCCAGCGGTGGGCAGCCACCACAGAGTGGCACCCGACCATCCTCCGCCGGTGTCGGGTCGTCGAGGGGGGCCCTCGGTGACGGAGGAGCCCTGTGCTCCTCCGCCGATTGCAACGGCGGCTCCTGAGGAAGAGACTCAGGAGGATGAAGATGACATCCCCCTTCGAGTTAATTGAAGGAGGCGGACGGCGACTAGCGCCGTCGCGGGGGGACGAGATGATTCCTCCGCCCCGCCCGCCGCCTCAGGGGGCAGGACGACTCTTCCGCCCCGCCTGCTCCGACGGCTCTAGCTGCCACCACCGAGGAGGCCCCTTGTGCGGCTGATGACGTGGTTCCTCCCAGCCGGGGGGAGAAGAGGACTGCCGATGCCGCCTTCGGGGGGCAGAGCGGCTCCGTGACGTTGCTGACTCTGGCGGCTACCGCACCAAAGCAACGGGCTTCGGGGTCCAGGAAGCGCATCCCTGTTCCTCGATCCGACAATTAAGCCACTTGGTGAATATTTCCTTACTCATTCTGTCTTCGGAGCTAATAAGCCGGGGTGTTTTTCTGTAGGGTGCAGCGATCGGGGAATGTTCCAAAGGCTCCGCCGAGTGCCCCGGGCTCCAGCCAGGGTGGGAGCTAGCCAGGGCCGGACGTACAGCCTTCGTCTCCTCTACGGCCTTCTTCTCCGCCACAGCCTTCTTCTCCGCCACAGCCTTCCCCTCAGTGGAGTGGTGCGCCGCCGACTCTGCCCCCTGCTCCTCAGCCGGAAGAGGCCGCCGTCGGAATGCAGGCCCCTGCTGTGACGGAGCAGATGGAGCTGAGCCAGATGCAGACCACCCCGCCTGACCGCCGGGGGAATCTAGTGTTTCCGGTGGTGGAAGAGGACATTGGGCGCGTGCCCCCTTCCCCGGGAAGCCTCCACCTGGCCCTCCAGCCTCTGCGAATCCGGCAGTCAGATGGAGATAGATGACGTCCAGGAAGCAGGCGAGTGGGTGGATGCATTTGGCGCCGCTAACAATCTCGGGGAGGAGCTGCCGACGCTGATGAAGGCAATCCGGGAGAGTGCCAATTTGTTCAACGGGAAGCTCCTGCCGCTAATGCAGGTACATGTTTTTCCTTTCTTGTGTTCTGTAGTTTTTACTCTGGGGGCACGGTTAGTGCACCCAGAGGGTGTAGCTCCCGAGCCTTCTGCTGACTAGGATAGTCAGGCGGAGGGTTCTTCTCTTTTTCGTAGTTTTTACTCTGGGGGTACGATCAGTGCACCCAGAAGGTGTAGCCCCCGAGCCTTTGGCCGATTAGGATAGTCGGGCGGAGGGTCCTTGATTTCTTCTTTGCTAATCCGAGTGTCTTATGTTTCTCCGCTCTTTCCTTGCAGAACTTGGCCAAGCGATCCCGGGACAAGACTGAGTTCCTTCAAGAGCAACTCCCGGCCTTCGAGCGACTCGGCCAGCGTAAGGCCGAGTGGGACAATCTGAAAGGTACCCTCTAGGCGACACAGAATCAAGTGCTCGCCTAGGAGAGCAAGATAGAATCCCTGAAGAGGGACGTTCGCCAGGAAGCCGCCCGGGCTCGAGGTAAGGAGACCGAGTCTCTTTTGATCATTTCTGTCTGTTGGTGCTGACCTGTTTTCCGACAGCTGTGGAAGATGAAAACTCCAAGCTCAAGGAGGAGCTTGAGGCGATGAAGGCCCACGCCAGGCAACTCGCCGCTGCCGAAGAGAGGGCCTCCAAGATTCGGGGGGAGCTCAAGGCGGAGAGGGCTCGAGTCGGGCAGTTGGAGAGCGAGGCCACCATCATAGACGGCAGTCTGAGGCGAGCTCTGGAGGCCGTCGAGGCAACAAACAAGAGGTCTGCTGACTCCGCCGTCGGTAAGTCTACGCCTCGGGTTTTGGTTAGTCGGAGTCCTTTGAATGTTCTGCTAACTCCTTTGTCTTGTATTGGCAGCTTTCCAGATCCACCTCCAGGAGGTCAGCGATTCGGCTGAGTCGTTGAAGGCGGCCGGTCGGATAGCCTACAGCGCCTTGTGGGAGGACGAGCCAATCCCGGATCGCGCGGATGTGTGATCGTGGAGCAACTACGATGAGCTCTTGACCGAGCAAGGCGGCTGAAGAAGGTGGCCACGGAGACCAGAGCCGTGCTATCTCTTACCGTGTCTAAGTCCCACTACCCGTTGCTTGACATGGAAGCAATCGGGGATGGGTATGCCGCGGATGTTCCCGACGAAGCCGTGCCTAGGCTAATGGACGACGTAGAAGCCACGACTAAGTCCCTTGTCGACCGTGCTGGGCTGTAAGTAGTCGGAAACATGTAGGTTAGCTGCTCGGGACGGCTGAGTGACTATTTGTTATGCATATTTTGTAATGAACTTATCTTTCAGTTTATAGATTTCCTTCGCAAAAGATTCGTTCATGTGTATGCTAATCCTTTATGTGTGCTCTTGCCGACCCGTTATAGCCTCCTTTGCGTAAAGATTAGCTGTGGGCTGTGTCCCGTGTAGCGTAGGGTTGTGGCGTAAACCAGCGATCGAGAGCAAAGAGTTAATATTGGATTGTCTACACAGTACTAAAATAGTTTGTTCGAATGAAAAGACCAAGTACGACTGGGCACACCCAGGGGGTGTAAGATCCGAGTGGTTGCTATGCGTAGCCATAAGCATGCATAGCGAGTCAATCGGGAACTCTGAGACTTGTTCAAGTGGCACGAAAAAATGTTTATTCGTGTTGTCTGAAATATCAAAGTAGAGAGTGTTAAATATAGAAATGACGTAGCTGTTCAATGTTCCACGCGTTTGGTGTATTCATGTTGTCCTATGTTTGGTGTATGATATTGCTTGTATCCTGAGTGCCGCAAGACCTTGAGAACGGATCTAGATGGGTGCACACGAGAGACAAAATTTAGACAGGTTCAGGCCCTCAAGGAGAGGTAATACCCTACGTCCTGTGTTTGGTGTATGATATTGCTTGTATCCTGAGTGCCGCAAGACCTTGAGAATGGATCTCCAGGTTGCTCAGGCTATATGTGTAAAAGAGTACGGGAACTTATGAAAGCTTATGGGAACTTACCGATTAGGGGATTCCTACCTGGCCTTATATAGACGACCGGGGTAGGATTACAAGAGTCCTGATCGGTTTACAGATTGGTTAACTAATTAGTTACAACAGAATCTGGGATTGCCGGGTAAGTGTTTATCCCTATCTTGTACTCCAAGTCGATGAGGCGCCCCCGTGTAGAAGTCGGACACCGAGTTGTCGGCCCGGCCCACCCTATGTCCAGAGGGACGGCTTTGTCCTCCTTGACGATACTCGGGTGCCATGCCATCGTCACCCACCAATTCCAAAGAAGCAACAAAGAGGGTATCAAAGATAGTTTTGCCAAAGTACTGTTAATATAGCACTTTCAGGGTTGGCCTCTTTCGTTTGTTCACTGATGAAGAGCAATAATCAGCCATGACAGTGGGGGTAGTAGTGACGAGAAGGGTAGAGACACAGCTCCAGCTAGGGATTTGGGGGAGACCAAGCAGAGGGTACCGATTGGGGGCAGAAAAAGGTAGGAATTAGAGGAGAAGATGCTAGGGATTTGGGAGATTTAGGGAGAAGAGGCTAGGGATTTGGGATTTCGGAGGCGCTTTAGTTGGGTTTGGGGAACGGTCTAGGGAAGGAGAATGAAGCATTTTTTTTAGAGAAGGACGGAGGGTTTTGGTCTCAACTGTAAAATGTGCGCCTACTCCATGCCAACATGCCATGGTGGCAAAATACAGCAACGTGGACTGGATTGGACCCTCACAAGCCGAGTTTAAGGAGCCAATTTAACGTCTTGAGAGATGTTGTACTAAACTACTCGCACCTGCCAAGATTAAGGACTGTTAGTGTCTTTTTACTCATTGCAAATATGGATGAAGTATACTGATAAAAATTGGGGCTCCAGAGAGCGAGCTTGACAAATGGTCCTTGGACACAATCGACGGACTCAAAATAATAGCGTGGCTGATTGTTAACTAAACAAAACCCAAGTAATCTAGGTAATCAACCGGTTTACAAGAAGGAGGGGGGCATGGTGCTCTTGGGCTCCTTCTTAGGTGCAGTTCCCTTGAGCGCAGCAGCAAAGCAGCAGCCAGCGGCAACAGCTAGTGCGAGCAGCAGTGGTGGCAGCTGCAGCGTGAGAGAGGAGAGACAGAGCTGAGCGCTAGGTGGTTTTATTTTTTTATTCTAAAATCGTATGGAATTGTGACTCTTAAGTGAATAACAAAGTCTCTAAAATTCATTTAAACTATGTTTTGGACAAATTTATAGTCGTTTTCGATCAACTTGATGAGATGGATTCAACCACAATCTCCTATTTTTCATATGACTTACGGTTTAAAAAATCTACTTTCAGTCACCTATTTTCTAATTTAGGTCAAAACTCTTCTTGTATAATTTTTTGGTATTACACTCTTATTAACAGAATTTGCCCTCGAATACTTCACATCTCAATACTCCCAATTGCCTTTCCAAGAAAGGACACGAGCCCTCAACACATCCTTTGGAGTCTAGATATACTCAAACTGTCCATGCGTTTTAGAGTGAAAAGTAGTACTAACATGCAACTTGGTGCCCAGAGCATTCAACAAACTTTCATGTAAGTTTGAGTTAATTCGATATCTCGATAAAAATCAAAGGTTTCTAGTACACCATGCAGCCTCACTTATGTTGTAGACGATACACGAGCACTAAATTCTTCAACCTTTCTCCAACACATGGTTCGAACCGACCTCGAAACGTCACGCACGGAGCACTGTGAGATTCTAAGGAAATGCCCAAGCAAGACTATTAGTGCACAAACCTCCAAACTCATGTCATCCAAGAACAAAACTGAGGCTCTCTCTTGACGCAACTCCTACACTGGTTGACACATGCCGCTTCTACTAAGGGGTACCACAACACCATTCTAAGGTTATGAGGACATCCCTACTAATGATATAACCACTCTCTTACTTCAGCCTGAAGTACCACTCCTCTAGTGCTAAAAATACAAGGACCCGTAACCAGGGCTTGTGCTCGATAACTTAATTATTAGGTACTATCATTATTTGGTACATTTTTTGGTATCAAAGAACATATAGTGCTTCCTAAAGGATATGTTCTTTTTTACTTGTTAGGAATGGAGGTCCAAGCCAAGCTAAGTTGGACAAGCAATGGAGCATGAAGACAAGGAAGGATGAACAAGGCAGCCAATATACAAACAAGTTTTCACTCAAGACTTCAAGCGCAAATGCACGTGATGGTTTGGTGCTGTAAAAGAAGGCTTCCACATCAACTTTGGTCCAAGAGTTCTGGACTTTGGTTCGGTTTGCTGAAATAGCCCTGACTTCAAATTTCTATATCTCGGGCATATGGACTCCGATTTGGGTGATCTTGGACTCTATGGAAAGTTTATCCCATGCACTCTCCAAAGGATCTGACCCCATCTTTAAATTCCTAAAAGCACACCACAATTGCCAAAACAGTTTGGGGATATTTTGGAAACAGAGTCCAAAGATGCTACGCCACCTCATATACTCGTAGGATGCTCTCTTTAGTTTTGGGTTTCACTAAAGTTTAGAGCTACCTACATTTTTGCTTGTCGTGTTCTTCGTTTGTGTCTAAAGACTAGATCAAGACCGTTCGCAGAATCCCACCTCTTTGAGTACTTCAATTATATTCACAATTTTAGATTGATATTTCATAATTATTGCTCATTCTTCGATCACTTGGCAGGGGTTACAACTTCATGTTCATGTTGACCATGCTCTTGGCATCGTCAATAGCCTAACGGAGTTGGTCTAGTGATTGCTAAGGCACATCATCATCGCACGATGTAGTCGGATCGTCAAGGTCAAATCCAAACAGATCTTAGTTATCCCTCTACTAGAAAGACTGGGACACCCATTATTCTATCAACTAGTATCAGAGCTCAAGTTGCTAAGTGAAAACTTTCCAATTTGTCCATAGTAGTAGATTGCATTTTTTACCTATAGTACACTTGAGCCAAAAAAATAGGTTTAGTTCATCCCCTAGTCCAAGCCAATTTGAGCCATGCAATTTTCATTGTGGTATTTTGCTTTGTTGAATTTTTGCTGTGTTAGTCATGTTGAGTTGCTGGTTTAGATTGGTTCTTGGTTGAATTTGTACTACTAGATAGTACTTGTTGTTGGTTCCATCTAGTTCTTGTGGCAAGAAATCAAAGTAGAGGAACGACAGCCTGCTGTAGCACCAAGATTGTGACCGTGACAAGCTCACAACCATCAACCACATCAGCACCTTCCTGCCACGCTTGCCATACCTTCTGGACTGCCACTTTTGTGCTACCGCGACAACTCATCCACCCGCTGCCTCCCCACTTTTCTTGTCGTGCACCTTTACTATTGTTTGGCACTACCTCTAGCTCGCTACCCACCACCACTTGCATCTTCACTCGATGGAAGATTGTGTGTGTTTCGATCACCCATCAGATCAGCAAGAACATGGAGAGAAGCCCCACAAAGGAAAGTCCAAGCGTTACTTGGAATCCAAGTTGAAGTGCAAAATATTTTGCCGTGTTTGGTTTGGATCTATCCAAATATCTCTTCGGCAAGGACTTGGCCAACCACAAGGGATCCCCCATGTCCTTAAGAAGCCTCCTGGACGTCCACTTCTCCTTGCTTTCAAATAGGAATTCCAAATTTACTTCAGATTCAAATTTTATCCGAATTCAAAGGCCTTTCGGACTCGAAATTTCAAAGTTCTCCAAACATTCTGAACAAATTATGTAAAATGAAGGATATTTTCACGAGCCTACTGTAAAAATTTCAGCTGATTTGGCCCATCCGTTTGGGAGATATAGCCAAAAAAACCAAACGAGGGGCTGGTTTTGTACCCCTGCTGCAGCAAGGATTTCTGCCTGCTTTTGCTGCCACAGCAGACTTGTGGCAGGAAATTGAAACTTGTTTCTTCGATTACTTTTGTTCTGTTTTGAATTTTTCTAAGGCTTAAAATTTACAAAGAAAAAGAATAAGAATAAGAAGCCACATAGAAGGCCACTGATATCAAAAAAAGAATAAAAAATCTCAGAAGAATTCTTGCACTGCATTGCTTCTTGAGCTTGTGATCTTTTGCCTCCATTGTTTTAGTATTTATGCTTAGTTAAATTTTGCTCGTTCTATTCTAAGTTCAGCAACTAGGACTAGTATTATTGAGCATATTTTCAACTTTGCATTGCTACTTTTATCACTTGCTTATTTCTTTGCCCCTCACAAAACCTTCCATATTTCACCACTCTATACCGTGCAGATTTTTGACCACTTGGTAATCGCTTGTTCCATACTTTTGAGGTTTTTGACATTGTCGAGGTAAAAACTTGTACGAATTGTGAATATCTTGAGTGTTGAGTGGCTTGTCACCACATCCTAGTAGCTAGTAGGAACATTACACTTGTGTTCTTTCTCCCCACACCCAGAAGTTGAGAGATGACTTCCAAGGTGTTGTGTCTCAGCATGTTGACACATGCTTTGCTAGTGCTATGGACCGGATTGACAGGATCGAAGTAAGCATCAAGGAGTTGAATGCTAAGTTCGACGCTGTCCTTGCCTGTTTGGATGGCACTTCGAGAGTGCCACCACCTCTACATCAGCCATGACCACCACTTTGCGTACCCGCTCCCGTGCTCAATGCTCCACAACAGTGAGCACACCGTGTCCCTGACATTGCTTCACAAGCTTCTGGTGTTTCGGTACATCCTAATATTGCTACCGCAGCCATGGGTGAGGATGAGGAAGCTGTAATTGATGATTATCAGGGAGGATCCAAGGACGAGGACACAATCAACTCCAACAATGATCAGCTATATCAACGGTTGTGACACAACCGACATGGTATGCACCCACGTCGGGAGGTATGTGATAATAATGATGTCGTTAAACTAAGGGTAGATATAATCCTGATACGTAACTTACTTGGGAATTAGAAGTTGAACAACACTTTGCATGCTTGGATCATCCCGACAATAGATGTGTTAGGGCTGTTGTTTGTGAGTTCACCAGGTTTGCTTCTATTTGGTGAGCTGAATATTGTAGGCTGTATAATGATAATATCCCTACTACTTGGACTGCTTTGAAAGATGCTATGCGTACTCATTTTGTTCCTCCTTATTATCAATGTGAATTGCTTAATAAACTTCAGTGTTTGAGACAAGGCAACAATTCTGTGGAGGAATACTATCAACAATTGCAAACTTGTTTGATTAGATATGATATTGTTGAGGATAATGAGGCTATGCTTGCTAGGTTTATGTGTGGTTTAAACAGAGAAATTCAGACCATACTTAAGTACAAGGAGTATAATTTTATCACTCGTTTATTCCATCTTGCTTACAAAGTTGGACGTGAAGTGCAGGATCAATAGTCGAAGACAAGAACTAATTTTTCTACAGGGTGTACATCTTCGTGGACACCTTGCACACCTGTTGCCCCAATCCACACATATCACTACCCCGTCAACTTTAAATGCTAAATCAAGTTTGTCTCCGGCAAAAACAGGACCGCAAGCACCTAGAAGCAAAGTCTTCCTCCGCTGCCTGGCAAAGAGGTCTTCTACCATTGCATCGACCGAGAAGACCACAGATACACAATGCCATACCTGCCACGACTATAGTCACCTGCAAAGAGAGTGCCCCACAAAGCATGTGATGATTATATGAGAGGATGGGGCATATGATTCCGCAAGTGAATATGATGAAGATACATTGGCTCTCATTGTTGCAAAAGAACAACGTGACGATGAATGTGATCAAGATGTACAATATGAGCACCGAGGATGCAGATCAGTATGTGAGCTTGATTGCACAACAAGTTTTCAGTTTTCAACAAAATCAGCAACACAATTTGTTTCACCCAAAAGGTGTTGTGAAGGAGTGTTCTAATCGGATTATAATTGATGGGTGAGTTGCAATAACTTGACAAATTCGGAGATAGTTGAGAAGCTTTCACTCACCACACATCCACACCCTCATCCAATAGTTCAACAACAGGAGGGTATTTTACTACATGTAATGGTTCAACAACAGTGGCAAGCTAAAGGTAACAAGTATGGTACAAATGTATTTTACTATTACCACTTATGCTGATTTTGTTGATTGTGATGTGGTACCTATGCAAACATGCTCAATGTTACTTGGTCAACCATGGCAATATGATAGAAATTCTGTGCATGATGGTAGGACTAATCAATACGCTCTTGTGCATAAGGGTAAAAAGATTGCATAAATTCCTATGACTCCTAAACAAATTTTGAAAGATGGTCTCACTAAAACTAGTAGAGCTAAGAATCAGAGCAAACCACGAGTGAAAATCAACTTGTAGCTAAAGAATTTGAGTAACACAAAGCTACAATCAAAACTGATCCTAGGCCTTCTAATGAAATAAAATTGAAAGGTACATGTTTGCTTGCAAGTAAATCTGATATTTCTGATTTGGATGCTAGTACTTCTGTTTGCTATGCATTCATATGCAAAGAGGCCTTGTTTTCATTTGAGAATTTGCCTCAATCTTTCCTCCTGATGTCACTAACATTTTTGCAGGAGTTCGCTGACGTCTTTTCTGAAGATATACCACCTGGATTACCACCTACTCGAGGAATTGAGCACCAAATTGATCTAATTCCCAGTGCCTCACTGCCCAACTGTGCACCATACCGTACCAATCCGGAGGAGACAAAGGAGATTCAGTGTCAAGTATAAGAACTACTTGACAAGGGTTATGTTCACAAATCGCTTAGTCCATGTGTTATTCCTGTTATATCGGTACCTAAGAAAGATGGATCATGACATTGTGTGTTGATTGTAGAGCCATTAATAATATTACTATTCAATATCGTCATCCTCTTCCTAAGCTAGATGATAGGCTCGATGAATTGAGTGGCTCTACCATGTTCTCCAAGTTGATTCGCGTAATGGATACAATCAAATTCGTATGAAATCGGAAGATGAACGAAAAAGAACGTTTAGAACTAAATTCGATTTATATGAATGGTTAGTCATGCCTTTTGGTTTAACTAATGCACCTAGTACATTTTAGAGATTGATGAACAAAGTTTTACGTGATTTCATTGGACAATTTGTGTAGTCTATTTTGATGATAAGATTTATAGAAAATCTTTAGAGGATCAATTGGATCATTTACGTGTTGTTTTTAATGTTTTACAAGATGCACGTTTGTTTGGTAACCTTGGGAAGTGCTCCTTTTGCACGGACTAAGTATTGTTTCATGGCTATGTTGTTACTCCACAGGGCACTGAAGTTGAAAATGCCAAGATCGAAGCCATACAGAGTTAGCCGATTCCTAAAACAATCACATAAGTGTGGAGTTTCTTAGGACTTGCTAGGTTCTATCGATGTTTTATCCAAGATTTCAGCACTATTATTGCATCATTAAATGAGCTCGCAAAGAAGAATTTTCATTTGTTTGGAGCAATGCGCAAGAGGAGACCTTACGGTATTGAAAGATAAGTTGACACATGTACCTTTACTTCAGCTCCCTAATTTTATAAGATGTTTGAGCTTGAATGTGATGCTAGTGGCATTGGTTTAGGTGGTGTGCACTACATGTCATCCCCAAACTAATGGCAAACTAATGTTGTTAATAGAACTTTATCTACTATGCTTAGGGTTGTTCTGGAAAAGAATTTGCATACGTGGGAAGACTGTTTACCTCATATTGAGTTTACTTATAATCATTCGCTGCATTCTACCACTAAGATGTGCCCTTTTGAGATTGTTTATGGCTTTATACCTCGTGCACCAATTGATTTGTTACCTCTTCTATCCTCATAGAAGGCTAATTTTCACGCTAAAAAATGTGCTGAATTGATATTTAAAATGCATGAAACAACAAGGAGAATATGGAGACCAATAATGCTAAGTATAAAATTGATGTGGATCAGGGAAGGAAACATATTACTTTTGAGCCTAGTGATCTTGTTTGGTTGCATTTGTGAAAATATAGGTTCCATGATTTGAGGAAGTCTAAATTAATATCTCGTGCGAATGGACCACTTAAGGTGTTAGAGAAAATTAATGATAATGTATATAAGCTTGAGCTGCCTACAGATTTTGGGATTAGTCCCACATTTAACATTGCCATATTTGGGTAAGAAAAATGAGTTATCATTAAGGACGAGTTCAATTCAAGAAGGGAGGATGATAAGAATATCCCTACTAATGATACAACCACAGCCCCAACATCAGCCCCAAGTACCACTCCTACATCAGCCCAAAGTACCACTCCTCTAGTGCCAAAAATGCAAGGACCTATAACCAAGGCTCGTTGATGCGGACATCTCCTGCACCAAGGTTGAAGATACCACGGCTCATTCCAATCCACCAAGTCCACCTCCAAACTCTCGTGGTCCAATGACAAGAGCTCGAGCTAAGGCTATCCAACACGAGGTGTTTCTATTCCTTGACTCCTTCCCACTTGATCTGAGGTCGAATGGTATACTACCTGATGCTTCAACTCTTTGCTTGCTTAGATGTGAAGGAACGACCAAGTGGAGTGACGCCAAGGGGAGGAAGGACTTGGGATACTGCCTGGGAAGCATGTCCGGACATTCCGGACAAGGATACCCGGACACTCCGGATGACCCAATCCCGGAGACACCGAGATCCCACAACACACCCAGACATTCCAGGCAAGCCCGGAGTCTCCGGACGTCCCCCGCCAGGAATCTGCTCCTCTCAGGATGGTGCCCAGACACTCCGGCACCAAGCCCAGACATTTCGGGAGGGTGGCCGAGAACAACACCCTCCAACTCCACTCCCGGACACTCCGGCCCCCAGACCCGGAGACTCCGGATGACCCCTGCCTGGAGCGCCAACTCCGACCCTTCGAACGTCCACTGAACAAGGCGTCCAGACATTCCGGAAAACTTACCCCGGAATGTCCGGGCCCTACGGCCGGACATTCCGGACAAGTTACCCCGGAATGTCCGGGCGTACTATCTGCGCACAGTAACGGGCCGAGGCCCATGTAAGGACTTGGCTTAGCCCTCAAGGGTTACGGGGTTAGGGCTATAAATACCCGTACCCAAACCCTAATCAAGATTAGACTCGTTGTTAAGACTAAAAGTGAGCTTTGCTCCTAATCTAGGGTTTCTTCCCTCTAGATTAGGGTTCCATCTTAGGCCTTGTAATCTCTCTTGATTGTAAGGACCGGCGCGTGCCCCTGGATGGTAATCGAGGCATTCATTGAGAGGAGGAGTTGATTTGAGTCCTAGTTCCAAAGGCTAACCCGTTGGGGTTTTGTTGTTGGTTTGGGATTTCATCTAGGCCCTTGTAGTTACCCCTTGTCCAAATCATGAAGATCGGGAGCCCTCCGTATCAACTTGGTATCAGAACTCTAGGTTGACACGATTTGGATTTGTATCCCCTCTCTTCCCTACCCCCAATTGCTAGCTTTGTTTTGGTTTTTCTTGCCTATTTTGAAAACCCCACAAAAAAGAGCCTGTTTTGAAATCTTGATGCGATTCGGAGTTTTGGGTGAGTTTTGGTTGGTTTTGATCCACTAGATCTTTGCTATATTTGTTGATCTAACCTTCCTTTGCGTTGCCTTGGCCTATTCCTCATTTTTCCCCTCCGTTTCGTGGTTTTTGGAGCCGCCCCTGTTTCAGATCTGAAAACCTCCAGCACACCCGGAGTATCTGGCCTACCCCGGAGTCTCCGACCTACAGCAGCCGAAAGTCACTTCTCTCGGGACGTGCCCCGGAGTATCCGGGAAATTTACCCCGGATCTCCGGGCCCACCCGGAGTGTCCGGGTAATCTACCCCGGAATCTCCGGACAGAGCAATTGCAGACTGCATCGAGCGAGGTATAACCGTCTATCTTGCTCTCTTCCTTTGTGAACCAACATCCTCCTTTTGCGACGACTTTGATCCTATCAAGACTAGCTCTTCGATGATTGCTAGGGTTTTGTGCACTTGTTCTATCTAGTTTAGCTCTTCCCAAGCAATCAACAACGATAGTCTTGTAAGATCTTGGCATAAAAAAAAAGAAAGGGAAAGAAAGAAAGAGAAAGAAAACAAGTCAATGCCAATGATCCTTTGTAGGGAAACGCAAGCTTGAAGGAAAATCTGATTAGGAAGGGTAGTCAAGTGTGCAAATCTTTAACCCTACCTTTTGCAATCGAGCTAGCGTCTTTCCTTGTATTTGTGCAACGCGAGCTCATAGTCTTCGCTAGGATCCTTTTATTCTAGCTCATTTTCTTGGTTGCACAAATCCCATTATCTTTGTGAGTGAGTTGTTTGAGCTTCGCTTATATCCTTGAGATCAACTCTTGTTACATTGTTTCATTGTGGATTATTACTAATCATCACAAAATCTCATTATTCCATTTTGCTTAGTATCTTGTGCTAATCCTTCCGAGATCCACCAAAAGCTTTGTTGAATTAGTGCCTTGGGACTTGGAACTTCTTCAACCTACTCTTGAGGAACGCGTTTACCTTCCGCGGGCCCCGATCCTTCAATCCAAGGAGGCAAAGACTTCGGTGGTGAGTGAGGTGAGGGAGTTCCCAAATTCCACACATTTCAATATATCGTTACATTGCTAACCATGTCTAGGGAAGGATCCCATGGAGCGAGTGGTAATGAGGATTGTGTGACTCGAGGGCAACATTTGGCCCTCCAACGGAGCCTCCATGACACTGTGGACAATTTGAGGCATGATATGACCCGACAGATGGAATCTATGAAGACAAGCATTGTGCAAGAAGTTGTGCAAGCACTTCGAGGCCAGATTCCAGAAGCAGAGATTGATGAGGAGGATCCTCTTGACGAGACTGATGCCGAGATGGCGGCACGGCGTGCCCAAGCTCGAAGAACTGCTAGACACCGAGCATCCCTTCCTCCATCAGGAACCCGAGACCCAACCTTGGGGCCACACAATCATGGTTGGGCAAGGAGCCACCAAGGACGTGATGGGCATGAGGGAAGTGCCTCAGAGGGAGGATCAAGCTTTTATCACCCTAATGGCCAACGACATCAAAGGCACCCGGACAGAGACCCAGGGTTCAGAAGGCAGAATTATCAGGATGAGGGTACAGAACACCGGCAGAGGGGTCCACCAGGAGATGGGGAGGAAAAGTTTGGTAAGCTCAAGTTCATAATGCCCAAGTTCTCCGGTGATGTAATGGATCCTGAAGAATACCTCACATGGGAGCTCAAGGTGAACAAGGTCTTCCGGATGCACAATTACTCCGAAGAGAAGAAAGTTGCTATGGCCTCACTTGAGTTCGATGGATATGCACTTATTTGGTGGGAGCAAGTGCAAAATCAGCGAGGCGAACATGGAGAGCTGCCCGTCCTGTCTTGGATAGAGATGAAGAGGGAAATGCGGGCTCGCTTTGTGCCCAAGTACTATAAGCGAGATCTCTTCAAGAAACTCCAAGACCTCAAACAAGGCAGTCGATCAGTTGAAGAATACTTCAAGGAGATGGAAACCGCCTTGATCCGAGCTAATATCCAAGAGACTGAAGAGCAGACTATGGCCCGTTTCTTGGCCGGGTTGAACCATCCAATCAAGCACATCGTCGACTATCAACCCTACAACACAGTTGTGGAGTTAGTGCATCAAGCTATCAAGGCCGAGCGCCAAGTGCAAGAGGACGCTCGCTACTCCAAGTCTTGAACATATGCAGCACGTTCCACTCCTTACACCTCACGTGCCACGGCAGTTGCTCCTCGCCCCGGTCTGAGTGCAAAGTTTGCCCCAAGAGCTACCTCAACCAAGACAGAGAGTCATATGGGGGGTGGAATTACAAGTGTGCACCAATGGACAAACACAAACTGTCCTACCACCTCTTCTTCAAAGGGAGCACCGAGTCCAAGCACTGTTTCTTCAATGGCTTCCACGGGCAAGACTCGCGACATCGTATGCTTCAAGTGCCAAGGGCGTGGTCATATGCAAAGAGAGTGCCCCAATGCACGAGTAATGTTGATCACTGAAGAAGGCGAGTATGAGTCTGCTAGCGAGGGCGAGATTGATGCCATCCATGAAGTAGCCCGGATTGAACAAGAAGGAGAATATGAAGATGGACAAGAGCGAATCTATTGCGAGACCGAGTCAGGTCCATCCCTCGTCGTCACCAAGAAGATCCTCACCGTCCAACTTCAAGATGAGCCTGAACAACGGTGCAACCTCTTCCAAACCAAGGCCGCAATCGACGGCAAAACCATCAAAGTCATAATCGATGGAGGGAGTTGTCACAATTTGGCAAGTCAAGAGCTGTGCTCTAAACTCAACCTGAAGTACAAGAAGCATCCACGTCCTTACCATGTGCAATGGTTGAGTGACAGCAGCACCGTCAAGATACAACACATGGTGCAAGTCTCCTTCAAGATTGGAGCTTATCAGGACACGGTGGAGTGTGATGTGGTACCCATGACGGTGTGCCACCTTCTATTGGGCCGCCCATGGCAGTACGACCGAGCGGCGCGCCACGATGGCCACACCAATGAGTACATCTTTCGATGGCACCATAAGGAGTATGTGCTTCGCCCCATGACGCCAAGCCAAATCATCACCGACAATGCTCAAAAGTTGGCAAGGCTTCAAGAAGAAAAGAAGAGAGATGAGTGAGAGAGCACAACTTTGAGTGACTTCCACAAATCGGTGAGCGAGAGCCACAAGCCCAAAATGAGAGAAAAGAGTCAGGAAGCGAGTAGAGGCTTAGTGATGCTAGCCACCAAATCCGAGATGAGAGGAGTGAGGAATGACCCACCTACACTACACTTTGTACCTGTATACAAAGATGTAGTTGCTTTGACTAATGACTCACCCCCACTTCCTCTAGCTATGTCTCGTGTTTTGCAGGAGTTCGAGGATGTTTCCCCGATGAGACCCCGACGGGGCTTCCACTCATTCGAGGCATCGAGCACCGCATCGACCTCATCCCGGGAGCTCCTCTTCCCAACAGGCCACCTTACCGCGCCAACCCCGAGGAGACCAAGAAAATTCAACGTCAAGTACAGGAGCTACTTGACAAGGGGTATGTTCGCGAAAGCTTAAGTCCTTGCGCCATTCCCATTATTCTTGTCCCTAAAAAGGACGGATCTTGGCGCATGTGCGTTGATTGTCGAGCCATCAATAATATCACTGTGCGTTATCGCCATCCCATTCCTTGTTTAGATGACATTCTTGATGAGCTTAGTGGCGCAACCATTTTTTCTAAAATTGATTTGAAGAGTGGCTATCACCAAATAAGAATGAGTGAGGGAGATGAGTGGAAAACCGCTTTTAAAACTAAGTTTGGTTTGTATGAGTGGCTTGTCATGCCTTTTGGTTTATCCAATGCTCCCAGCACTTTCATGCGCTTAATGAATCATATTTTATGCCAATTCATTGGTAAATTTGTGGTAGTCTACTTTGATGACATCCTCATATATAGTAGAACTTTGCATGACCATGTTAGCCACATTAGACAAGTTCTACTCGTGCTTAGGAATGAACGCTTGTTTGCTAATCTTGAGAAATGCACTTTTTGTACGAAGAAACTTGTGTTTCTAGGCTTTGTTGTGTCTACTCATGGCATAGAGGTAGATGAGTCCAAAATTGAAGCTATTAAAAATTGGCCTACCCCTGTCAATGTGAGTCAAGTGCGTACTTTTCATGGCCTAGCAAGTTTTTACCGTCGATTTGTCAAAGATTTTAGTGCTATTGCTTCCCCTTTGAATGAATTGACAAGAAAGAACATTCCTTTTGTATGGGGGCAATCTCAAGAGAACGCTTTTCAAGAATTAAAGAAATGCCTAACTGAGGCACCCTTGCTTGCTTTACCGAATTTCGCTAAAACCTTTGAAGTTGAATGTGATGCTAGTGGAATCGGTATAGGGGGTGTGCTCATGCAAGAAGGTAAACCGGTCGCTTTAGTGAGAAATTGAATGGTGCTCAACTCAATTATCTGGTTTATGATAAAAAATTGTATGCTTTGGTTCGTGTCCTAGAAGTTTGGCAACACTATCTTTGGCCAAAAGAATTTGTTATTCATTCCAATCATGAATCCTTGAAATACCTTAAGGGCCAAGCTAAATTGAACCGAAGACATGCAAAATGGGTTGAATTTATTGAAACCTTTCCCTGTGTAGTCAAATACAAAAAGGGGAAAGAAAATATTGTGGCAGACGCTCTTTCCCGCAAAATGACCCTCTTGAATCAACTCGAAGTTAAAGTTTTGGGTTTAGAGTGCTTGAAAGATTTATATGCTAATGACCCTGAATTTGCTTCTCCTTTTGCTAATTGTAGAGAAGGAAAGGGTTGGGACAAATATCATGTGCATGAGGGTTTCCTTTTTTGAGCTAATAAACTATGCATCCCCGAGTCGTCCGTGTGTTTGCTACTTTTGTAGGAATCACATGGTGGCGGCTTGATGGGACACTTTGGGAGGGATAAGACCTACATGATGCTGTCCAACCACTACTATTGGGCGAAAATGCGACGAGATGTGGAGAGATTCGTCCAACGATGCATTACATGCCACAAAGCTAAGTCAAAACTGAACCCTCACGGTCTTTATACTCCACTTCCTGTTCCTAGTGCACCTTGGGAGGATATTAGCATGGACTTTGTGTTAGGATTGCCTAGGACCAAAACGGGGAGGGATTCCATATTTGTGTTTGTGGATAATTTCTCAAAAATGGCTCATTTCATTCCATGCCACAAGACCGACGATGCTTCACATATTGCTACATTGTTTTTCAGGGAAATTGTGAGGCTTCACGGCATCCCCAAGACTATTGTCTCCGACCGCGACGTCAAATTTCTAAGTTACTTTTGGAAGACGTTGTGGGTCAAATTGGGCGTCAAGCTTCTTTTCTCCACCACATGCCACCCTCAAACGGATGGGCAAACCGAGGTCGTCAACCGCACCCTCTCCACACTCCTTCGAGTCATGATCAAAAAGAACTTGCGGGAGTGGGAGGACTGCATTCCCCATGTGGAGTTCACCTACAACCGAGCGGTGCATTCTACCACAAGCTTGAGTCCCTTCGAAGTGGTGTATGGTTTCAACCCCTCTACACCACTCGATCTTCTTCCACTACCACTACATGAGCGAGTCAACATGGATGCCTCCAAGTGAGCGGCGTTCATCAAGAAGCTCCATGAGACGACAAGGGCCACCATCGAGCAACAAGTGCTTCGTCACGCCAATAAAGTCAACGAAAGCAAGAAAAAGATGGTGTTTGACCCCGGTGATCTTGTGTGGATTCACCTCCGCAAGGAGCGATTTCCGGAAGAACGTAACTCCAAGCTCAAGCCACGCGGAGATGGTCCCTTCCAAGTGCTTCAACGCATCGGCGACAACGCCTACAAGATTGATCTTCCACCGGACAAGTACTCGGTGAGCAACACCTTCAACGTCGCGGACCTTTCACCCTTCCATGGCTACAATGACTTGGAGTCGAGGTCGACTCTTTTTCAAGAAGGGGGGAATGATGCGGACATCTCCTGCACCAAGGGTGAAGATACCACGGCTCATTCCAATCCACCAAGTCCACCTCCAAACTCTCGTGGTCCAATGACAAGAGCTCGAGCTAAGGCTATCCAACACGAGGTGTTTCTATTCCTTGACTCCTTCCCACTTGATCTGAGGTCGAATGGTATACTACCTGATGCTTCAACTTTTTGCTTGCTTAGATGTGAAAGAACGACCAAGTGGAGCGACGCCAAGGGGAGGAAGGACTTGGGATGCTGCCTGGGAAGCATGTCCAGACATTCCGGACAAGAATACCCAGACACTCCGGATGACCCAATCCCGGAGACACCGAGATCCCACAACACACCCGGACATTCCGGGCAAGCCCGGAGTCTCCGGACGTCCCTCGCCAGGAATGTGCTCCTCTTGGGATGGTGCCCAGACACTCCAGCACCAAGCCCGGACATTCCGGGGGGTGGCCGAGAACAACGCCCTCCAACTCCACTCCCGGACACTCCGGCCCCCAGACCCGGAGACTCCGGATGACCCCTGCCCGGAGCGCCAACTCCGACCCTCCGGACGTCCACTGAACAAGACGTCCGGACATTCCGGAAAACTTACCCCGGAATGTCCGGGCCCTACGGCCGAACATTCCGGACAAGTTACCCCGGAATGTCCGGGCGTACTGTCTGCGCACAATAACGGGCCGAGGCCCATGTAAGGACTTGGCTTAGCCCTCAAGGGTTACGGGGTTAGGGCTATAAATACCCGTACCCAAACCCTAATCAAGATTAGACTCGTTGTTAAGACTAAAAGTGAGCTTTGCTCCTAATCTAGGGTTTCTTCCCTCTAGATTAGGGTTCCATCTTAGGCCTTGTAATCTCTCTTGATTGTAAGGACCGGCGCGTGCCCCCGGATGGTAATCGAGGCATTCATTGAGAGGAGGAGTTGATTTGAGTCCTAGTTCCAAAGGCTAACCCGTTGGGGTTTTGTTGTTGGTTTGGGATTTCATCTAGGCCCTTCTAGTTAACCCTTGTCCAAATCGTGAAGATCGGGAGCCCTCCGTATCACTCGTGCTCGAGAACTTTAGTTATCAGGTACTGTCGTTTCTCGGTACTTTGTTTGATATTAAAGAATATATGATGCTTCCTTAGGAATATGTTCTTTTGCTTGTTAGGAATGGAGATCTAGCCAAGCTAAGTTGGATAAGCAAAGGAGCATGAAGACAAGGAAGGATAACACAAGGAAGCCAATATACAAATAACTTTTCACTCAAGACTTCAAGTGCAAATGCAAGTGATGATTTGGTGTTGTACAACAAGGCTTTCCACTTCACCGTTGGTCCAAGAAGAGTTAGAGATCAAGTTCCAAAAGTTCTAGACTCTTATTTGGATTGCTGAGACAGCCCTAACTTCAAAACGTTTATATCTCGGGCATACAGACTCCAGTTTGGGTGATCTTGGAGTCTATGGAAGGGTTATCTCATGCTCTTTCCAACTATTCTTACCCCATCATCAAATTATTTATAAGCACACCGCAATTGCCAAAACAGTCTAGGGTTGTTTTTGAAATAGAGTCCAAAGGTGCTACACCACCTCTTTTCTTTATATACCCCTATGGCATACCCAGTTTTAAGGCTGGATAAACCCATATGTTTCTTGTACTGGTCCCATGATCAGTAGCCAGTACACACAAGTTAACCTGTGTACCATAGTTATACACACACAGTATAGGGTCTGTTATATGATTAGACCGCCACGGTCTTTATTTTACAATCATAGCCTATTGGCTAAATAAAAGAGTTTGCAGCGGAAAGATACACGTCGAAATTGCTCATAAATATGACAAACCCGATAGGCAATAGACTAGGGTAATGCCATACTCTTTGTAGTCAGTGTTGTTGTCATCGGAGTTGTATTCGTCCTCCTCTAGCCAATTCAACAAGCCAGGTGAGTATTGAATGTACTCGCAAGCATATCTCAGAGAGGGTAATACAGCTATTTTCATGCAAGACTTTACTTGAAGGGTTAGCTCTAAATCTAGGTTGCAGGTTGTAAGGAAAAGGAAGTTTTCATTCAATGATGTAAGAATAGTTTACAAGCATCTTTGCAAAGGTTTTAGCATCTGACAAATCAATGTACTCCCCGAGTTAACAATAGTTCTACCATCGTCTTATCCGTGAAGAGGTTGATAGCTCCATCTATCGCCTCTGGCATTCCTTAGGTCATCTCGTGCTACAGCTCGTAGCCGAGCTAAGTTTTACTTCTGCAATTCCCGCTATGTACCAGTAGGTCATACTGCACTCTGTGGACACATCATGCCCACATCCTTAATCTCGTATCCCACATTTCGCAAGCAGATCCAGTCTAGCCGATATGTGGCCTAACCAAGTTATGTCCATGACTGAGTACACAGCTATTCAAATAGATTTTAACACTCCGCAGAGGTTATACGGCTTTACTCACAATATGTAAGTCTCCCTTGTTGCCAAGCGCTAATGAGTACACTTTCAGGAGGTGTATCGGTAGGGTTACTACAACGAGACTTTTCCTCCGCATAGCCCTAACATTAAATCTGCCAAATGAGTTATACCCAACTTTTGTTTACGCTCGATTAACCTCGACACATAGACAGAAACGGACCCATCTTTGTGTTAAACAACTTCCTACGTCAAACCACGAGAAGGTTTTCTTGGGATTTTACCATCCATTTGCACTTTTCACACGATCGCCTATGGGTTCATACGCTAGCAGTCAACGGAGTAATGGGTCAAGTCCTTCCCATAAAGGACATGTGGAGGTACGATGAACTTAGGAGAGCAGCATTTAGGTTCAGTCCTTAATTGATTCAAGCAAGGCTGCATATCACCACCTTATAACCATGTCTCCACATGCTACGACCGTCTTCGGACTCTACTTATTGTTCTCACCCGAATCAAAATCATTCTCCCTTTTTTATTTTGAGATTTTGGCAAAAATCATTTTCAAGCATTCTCCTTGGGCAATACATGTCCCCCAAGGGTTTATCCCATATCCAATAGTTTGTTCCCATAAGCCCCTTGAAAATTAGGTTTGTTCTATAGTGGGTATAAGCACGGCTTACAGCCTATAGACCTAATACTTCACTAGAACTATCATGTCCAGCGGGTAGTGCTAGGGTTACAAGGGTACATTCCATCGAACCTTTGACAAATGCAACTATAGGACGTAGCTAAGCCTAACATAAAATAGTGTTTATACTCACATAGCATGCATGGTTAAAAGCAAAATATTTAAGTTTTATCACATATAGGTTCCAACATGATCCAAGGGGAAAATGCTTTCCTGGTAGCTCTTGGTTTTGATCCTAACATGGGGATGGCTCCGAATCTTCCTTGCGAATGTACAGAACACTATCAACTACACATGCAAGAGCATCGAGTAAATAAGTAAATCCACATAAGGTCCAAATGATTATGCCATATTTACTATATGCCTCTAATATGATTAGGTGCCCAACACAAAAGAGCTTAGGTTAACGTTATTGGATTAGGGTTTTGGGGTTTTTGGGAAAACATGATCTTATATTAACCTTTAAGACCTCAAAGATTTTGATTATATCATGACAAGAGTCCAGAAGGTAATAAATGTGGAAATCAAGTTGGAAATATGTTTCTAAGGTTCTGGACTTAAATTCAACTTTGAGCCAAATTTATATAGCTTGAAATGAACATTTCAACATATAAGGGAATTTCAAGTTCATCGAGTTTTATTCAAACATAACTTGATTCATGTCTCAGGTGTTCTGGGAATTAATGGGAATATGTAGGGCATGTTCAAATATTTTGGAATGCCTTCATATCACATGTTCTTTAGTTGCTTTATCATGTATTATTTTGAATCCTATGTATATTTGGGAACAAGAGAAGAATAAATACTAGAAAACCTACATGGACTAAGTTAAGGGCTCTGGAATCATATTCAAACCTATTTTATATTTTAAAGAGTTTAAATTTCAAGCAAATCTTATTTTCTTCTTTGTTTCCATTGAAACAGGTTTGAAATTTGGAATGCCGAACTGGGAACCAGATGGGTTTATGCCTTCAGCCAGAATGGAAATACGCCTTTTATAAAGAGCATACATAGAAGGAAAAAGAGGCCTCCACTTAACGGCGGTAGGCCACACTGGACTTAATCACGGTGCAGGCCTGCTAGTCGGTGGGGGGTTAGGTTAGACCTAACCATTACCTTCTCCGCCGCGCACGTTAAGACAAGCAAGGGAGAGAGAAAAGGTGGCGGTACTGCGGTGTCTAACGGCGGCAAGCGGCGGAGTCTCGGGTGTCGGTGATGCTGGAGTGGGTAGAGGAGATCTTCGCGGCTTGACTAGTGGTGAAGACAACCCACCTATGGGTCCTAGAGCGACAGTGGAGGCAAAGGCCAGATCTGGTCAGTGTAAGCAGCAATCAAACCTAGATTCCAGTGAGCTCGAGCTGCAATTGAGAAGGGGAAAGGGGTTAGAGGGGAGCAGAGGAACTCAGTAGAGCAGCAAAGGAAGGAAGAGGGTGAATGGTTCACCAAAATCCGTGAGCAACTGTGGAGGTCCTTGCTGGAGGTTGCGAAGAACGCCGCTTGGAGTGATTTTGGGGGCTGTGGTGCTCGGGAAGGAGCTTAGGACTTCAAAGGGGATGAGTGGAGTGCATGGAGGAGCAGGAGGGCTCAGCCTCGGCTTTATAGCCATATGCTGATGCACGGTGGACTCAGTGCATGAGTGGAGAGCATGGGCCGGCAGCTATGCGGATGCTCCGGGCGAGGTAGAGCACAGTGAGGTTACGCGGCTCCCTAGTGTAGGCGATGCGATGGGGCGGCATATGCAACGAGAGGTATGCGCATGTCTCGGTGTGTTTGAGCACATCCGTTGCGCATCCAGAGCATGTGCAACGAGCGGCATGCGCATGTCTCGGTGTGTTTGAGCACATATGGACATGTCCCTCATGCCATAGGAGAGGTGAAGACATGGAGAGAGGCACAACAAAGCTTGGTAGTGTTCTGAACAGGGACGGTAGACAGGAGGGGTGAATGCCATCATCAGCATGATTAGGGTTATGTTGGTAGGGAGAGTTAAGGCATGGGTAGGTTCCTGAGGTGGCAGAGATGAGGAAGTATTTTCCTCAAATTTTTCCATGATTCTTGGAACAGGGAAACATGGTGTAGAAGTTTAGGCAGATTTTGGCACTTGAAAATGCTAACAAGTTTTGAACTACAGGTGGCCGTATTTTTATATATTTGGGTTCTTGGGGACATTTAGATGGTTGTAAAATTTTCTGAGAATTTTTTGGAGTTTATTTCTATATGTTGTAGTACAACACTCAAATCTACTTTAGATTTAAATATATTGTATTTTAAAATATTTGAGCTATGCTTCTCCATTTTATTTTTATATCTGGGTTGGAAATAGTTTAATAATGCTTCCATAATTTTCTTGGAATTTTTAGAGGATTGTAATTACATGTGATCATGATATTAGGGTTTCACCCCTAGGGTTCAGCATTTGGAAATAATTGAGGGTATAGGGTAGACTTAGAGTTTTGGAGTGGGGGTAGTGCCTCGAGTATATGGGAGGGGTATGTTTCATGTTATCTTGACTTTAGAAGTATGGGATCGCATGTATGGCTTTAGGGTTATATTTTTGCCACGAATAAAGAATTAGGGCATGTATTTGTATATAGATATGGGCATTGCATACATTTGTACTTGCAGTTCTAGTGTCGTGGAGATATTCATGAGATATGTGTTGTGGTGGCAATGCCATGTGTATATTATGTTCATGCATGGCTTGGGTAGGTTTATTACATGCGATGACATGCTTTGCAAATGCTTAGAAAATCGAGGTGGGACAACCCCCAGGATGCTCTCTTTAGTTTTGGGTTTCGCTAAAATTTAGAGCTAGCTACATTGATGTTCATTGTGTTCTTCATTTGTGTCTAAAGACTAGATGAAAACCATTTGCGGTTTGCCACCTCTTTTAGTACTTCAATTATATTCGCAATTTCATATTGCTATTTCATAATTCTTGCTTGTTCTTCGATCGTTTGCAGGGGTTAAAACCTCATGTTCAGGTTGACCGTTGTCTTGGCATCATCAACAACCTATCGGAGTTGATCTAGATATTGCTAAGGTGCATCGTTGTTGCACGGTGTAGTCGGATCATCAAGGTCGAATCCGAACAGAACTTAGTTATCCTTCTAATCGAAAGATCGGGACACTCATTGTTCTATCAATTTAGGCTGACATATGGCGGCTCTCTAGGGTCTAAAGCAAGGCACACATAGATCCACTACTCCAGTGTAAAAAGAGCAAATAGTAAGAGTAAATGGCATGGGGGCCAATCCATCCCGCACCCAAAACCATTAACTCTATATGTGGAAGACAAATCATGCAACCTAACACTCGGCATCCTCACTTGGCATTGCGAAAATATTGCATGGGCACAAACAAAAAAGTTTGAGGTTGACTCCCATTTAATCAATCCATATAACCACTACAGAAACTACACTATCAATTCTCCAAGAGTTATCAGGTTCTACTGGCCGCCTCACTACTCACTAATGAAAGGACAAGGGTACAGGTCAGAACGAATGATCAAACCCTACAAGATAAGGGCTTGGCTAAACCAAAGCTCTACACTAAGCTCACACTCTCAGGACCAAACTAAGCAACGCCTCTTCCATAAAGGAAGACGAGCACACCTCATCAGTGGATATCCTCCCTAGAGAACAAGGTGACCCATTGAACTTCCAGGTTGTGCAGTAATTCAGCAAGGGAATTAATTGAAAACCATCATCCTATGGTTCAAGCAATCAGACAAAAAAAATGCTAACTGTTGCTTCTATCCTCAGCGGAAGTAAGACCACTTGATACTGGATAGAGAACAACTCGGCAATCCGAAACACAATCTTTCACCAAACACTTCTTCAATAACCTCCAAGAATCATAAGGTTGCTCATGCTCCAACGAAAACACCTTGACAGACAACGGCTTACACAACCTTACCAAAAGAGCCAAAAATTGCTCATCCTCCATACTCACTAACCAAGGGTTCATCTAATCAAAATGACCTAAGAGAGGTGATAGCAAACTTGAAAAGGTCAGCTCCTCACCAGATGAAGCAAACAAGACAATCGATTTCATAAATCCAAATGTCACGATTAGGAAATGAGCAACTAGGCCACTTCCAAGTAAATCAACAAGACCTCATCGAGACAATGATTCAAACCTTGGCGGAATCTTCATCCGCGTCTTCCGACACCACAAAGCAAGCTCAACTAGCCGCGTGAAGTTTATAAGCAATAGACTTCATCAAAAGGTCCACCAGTCTCGACACTTAACCACATGACAAAGATCAGAAGAACAAAGTCCAACAAATCGATGGGGAAAAACAAATAGAGGACGGCACCAACAGAAGGCTTGTACTCTAGAAAGATCAGTGGAAGTGATGCTCACATTAGAAGTACCAAGTTGAGAAACATCATCGGTACGCAACAAGAAATGAACTACAAAAACACCACCAATAGAAGGTGATCAGCACATGTAGTGCACATGGCGACATGTGGCAAACATGGTTCCAATGGCTTGAATAGAGAAGACAAATAACCGCTTCGATTAAGGTCCACGTAGGGCCACGTAGGGCCTCATAACATCGCTTCATGAACTCAACTGCTCTAAGGAAAAAAACAGCATAGCGATCATGACATCCACCGTCATTCTTATCAGGAGTGTATAAAATCCAACTCATCACATTGCATCTTGGTACCAACATCTACCAATAAATCAACATTTTGACTGTAAGGCAGGAATCACCTCCGAAATCCCACACACAAAAAACTATACTCCATAAACCTCACTAGTGTTGCCCAAAATCTTCAAATCCAATCATTATCCTACTCTATCAATCATTACCTTAATACCTACAAATCCAAATACAACCATGATTCTCAGCTTCATATATTGGTATAATCATCCTACCAAAACCTCGATAATTAAACCCCTATAGATAAAAGATCACACGGACCTACCACACTTGTTCTTCGATAGCCTAGACTAGAAGAGCCACAAAAGGACTTATCATTAATCTCCCGACCTCAATCAGATCTTCATGTAACCATAAGTAACAAAATCCTCCAATTCATTGATCACTACTCTAAACCTAAATCACCATAAGAATTCCATAAACCTAGCAATTCACCCAACCACCAACCTTTCATAGCTTCTATCAGTCCACTAAAATTCATTACTAAGATCCATAATAATCCGTTATCCAATTCCACAATTCATTCATAGAGGAGATCTCCTTATAAATTTCAATTGCTCATAGAGAATATCTGCTCATAAATTAATCATATTCACCAATTATTCATGAAGGCATCATAATGAAATCCACCAAGCCAATTTCATAACCTCTATAACCTAGCAATCCAAAATCAATAGATTATCCTATTCATGCTAATTCGAATTATCAAGTCCAAAATTTGCATTATAGCTTTATCGATTTGCCAAATCTATTTTCAGGCTCACCCCGTCAAGATTAACAATCCAGTAGCTCAAATACCTTGGCACATTTTAATTCATGAGTCATCATATTTATAATCGAAACATCGCCAAGCTAACTCAATTTTAATCCTCAAGGATAATAATAAAAATCAATCATTTCTTTTTGTCAACTTCCGGTCTAGCATACCGTATTTAGTAACCAAATCCAATCCCTTTATCTATCTATATTTTCATAAGTCCAATAAGGAAAAATTAATAACTGAATCCATCAAACCATATCTCGTCATCCCACTACTCATGAGCCCTAAGAAAACACCATGAGTGATCAAATCTTTTCTTTGCAATGCTATCTTTATCAACCTTCAAGAGCAACTTTAACCAACCAAGGCACACCACTAATAAGACCAAGTCAAAAAGAACAAAGAAGAAAAACTTACTCATACCTGACACAAGGCACTGCAAGCCTCCCACGACAGCGGCTTGCTAACTAGCACAACAATACTTTGAAATAGGAATCAACAATAAAAGATATAGGAAGCGTAAATGCAAGGATGACCCAAAACCCAACCTACTGAGCACCTGCATGTCAAATTTTAATTGGTTAAAACCTAAATCAAGTTCTAGTTACCAACTAACTAGTTGAGTTAAATAATTACCTATCCCTAGGACCTACAGCCTACTCTGATACCAACTGTAACACTCTAGATATCAACCCTACCTAGAATGCTACCACACTATGCAAAAACTACTAAGTTTGGGAAAAGTTACAAATTTCAGCAAAGTCTCCTTTGTTTATAAAGACATCCATGACATGCAATTATCAAATATAATATAATTAACCCAGCATATAGTGAATCACGTAGTTATAGATGCCATAAGAGTCCAACCAAGCATATAATTCAAAGTACGAACCCATCAACTACCTAATAGGTTATTTAGAAGCAAAGACTCCAACGCTCCGATATCTTTGAACAGCTCAAAGGCTAAGCAACTATATAGAAGATAATGAGCTAGCATATGAAAAATTATGTGAAGTGACTGAATGGGGATGCGCTACTCCCTCCCATGCATATTTTTGCTCTATGTACCTGAAAACCAAATAAAAACCAAAAAAACAAAAGTGAGTAAAGGATATTCAATCAAGTACAATTTAGAGCCGTAAAGAAACAATAATCTTTATTTGAAAATAACACATGATCAGAAGCCAAAATCTTTGCATCAAACTTTAACAATTAAATTAGAGCATCCCGGAATATTCACACTTAGTAGTAACTCAAGACATATACGATAATTAGAAATACACCTAGCCTCTCAACAAAACACAAAAACGAGCTTCTCGACAAATTCTAAGTATCTTCTCTTTTCTGGTCCCTCACTGTTATTTATGTATCTTTAATTTTATACATCCAAATTAAGCAAACGAGTACTCTGCGGACGTCTACAGGAAATTTCCAAAAACATTGCTATTTAGAAAGAAGAATTAGTTCCATTATTAAAACCACTTAATTATGCTTAACAGTTCTTGAACCTGGAAAAACTGCATAACAGTAACAAAATTTTGGCTATAACTTTTGAACCATACCTTCGATTCGAGCAAACTTGGTGCTGCTGGAAAGCTAACAAGAAAACTCATAACTTTCCTAGTTGGCTAAACTCAAATTTTGCATGTTTTGGTTGCAGTTTTACGATTAAGCTCTCTAGTCATCTAATCATGCAATTAATCCCCAAACTTCAAATTTTGAAATTTCTTCATGACCACACCTATTTAGGGATTAAATAGAGACTACTTTGTAGTGTAAACCTCAAATTCCTCATCTTCTTCTTCTTCCTCTCTTCCTCTCCTCTCCCTTACGTCTCTTCTCTCCTTCCTAGCTGCTCTCAGGCTCCTCCTCGATGTAGCTCCCTTGAATTCAACGTGTTAGGGCTAGGGTGCGTGTGTATGTGAGAGAGGAGAGAGAGAGAGCTGAGGACTAGATGCACTTGTTTTTTCTTTTTGTTAATTGTGAAACTGTATTGAATTGGGACTGGATTAAATGAACTCTCTAAAATTCGTCTGAACTCCTTTTTGGATAAACATATTGTTGTTTTCAATAACTTGATGAGATGGACTCAAACATGGTCTTATATTTTTCATATGACTTAGGGTTTGAAAAGTCAACTTTTGATCAGCTTTTTTTTCAATTTATGTCAAGGTCAAAACCTTCTTTTTTTAATTTAGAGGTATTACAGCCGAGAGCTGGCTAGACACGAAAGCGGCCGTGCAGCAATGTAGCAAAGGTCACGTCCAGCCAGCGGAGGAGGAGAACGGCTGTGAGGGTTGATGACGAATGTCCCTTCCCATAAGTTATTAGATGGTGGCCCGAACTTTCGGTGAGACGAAGATAACTAACGGTTTGGTGGAGTTTGACCTTGACGATCTGACTATACTGTACGCGACAATACGCCTTAGCAATCGCTAAACCAACCTCTGATGGTTATTAACCTTGCTGTAGGCGCGATCAACCTGAACAATAAAGTTCGAGTTCCTGCAAGCAATCGAAGAACCAGCAAGAACTATGATAAATTGTAATCTGAAATTGTGAGTATTAAATTGACGCAAGAGATAGAAGAAAGTATATTGGGATTCCACTGGCAATCTAAACAAGATAGTAGTCCTACACGACTTGAAGATACGATAATGTAGCAGTAGCTAAACAACTCAATGAAACCCAAAAACTAAAGAGAGAACCCTATGGGGTATATAAAGACAAGAGGTGATCTGTTACAGAGGCAGTCTCAGATTGTTTTGACTGTTGCGATCGGGTCGTAAGGAATTTTGATATGGGGTTGGACAGGTTGGAAAGAGCACGAGATAAGCTTTCCAGAGAGTCCAAGATCACCCAAATCAGAGCCCGAATGCTCGAGATAAAGAAGTTTGAAGTCAGGACTATCTCAGCAATTTGAATCAGAGTTCAGATCTTATGGCACTCTATCTCTAGCACTTCTTAGACCAAAAGTGACGTGGGAAGACTCTTTGTATAGCACCAATTCATGTGGGGACATCTTCATGAACACATAAACTCCATTCCTTCCCCCTCCCGAGAGTTTGAACTTAAATCCTCGCTTGTTCTTGACGATCTTGACGAACCGTCGTTTGTTCTTTATAACTCGGGCAGCGGATGTACTTGAAGTAGTGAAAATAGAGATGACAGTGGGTATATCTATAAAAGCTATATCCTCATCAATAAGAGTCAGTAGTAGGGTAGACCGTACAGGAGGAGAATGGAGGAGACGACCATGGAGTTAAGGTTCTAGATGAAGAAATTGTAAATACGACACATACGGACGTCATGGGATATATCGCATGGAATGGACCGCTAGCTCCGATTGGTACCAAAATTTAGGATCGGACTAAGTGCCAAGAGTTAAAAAAAGAGTTTCCAATAAAAGACACGAGTAGTAACAAAGATTGCCCGGAAATCTCGTTATCTGTGACACGACGGGACACGTCGGTTGCCTGAAATGTCCCGAAAGTCTGACGTGCATGCCCGTCTCCAATAATTCTCGATCGACCGCCAGAAGCTTCCAACTATATAGCCGAAAAAAGCCGTTACTCTGCACCTGCAGCTAGCCACGCTACCGCGAGGAGAGACGACCTCCAGTGACACGTTGATCATTAGAAGAGTACTCTATGGGCCCGACGTGCTTGTGTGGCAGAACAGGATAAGATGTCAAGACCATTTTATTTTGGATTAAACGTCAATCTGGCAACAGCGGCGTTGCTTTCAGTAGTTACTAGGTGAATTGGCCTTTCCATCGAGTGCCGGACTCCAACAATGGAGCCCGCCCCCCCTTGACAGCTCGGGCAACCTGTGGCACTAGTTTTGTGGACAGACTAGCTGAACCTCACCGACCAGCCGCTTAATTAGACAGGACAGCAGCACATCGTAATTAAACCTTAACGGCGACCGATGGCATCCATGAAACAACAGTTCGGAAGATTTTGGATATCGGAGTAGGGATATATGCGTCATATGTATACCGTATACCGTGAGCGAACGAGAGAGGTGATTATGTGCACTCGGGTCCTGCCGAGGCCAGAGTCTGGATTGGCTACTTCTCTTAGTCTGGACTAGCCACTTCTCCTGAGGATATGTCAAAACACCCAGAAGAATCCACCCTCGCACGCTTCAATCTCTGGTTCTTTTATCTCTCATCTCAAATCTCGTGCCATACATATAGCCGGGCCCGGTCCAGGCTTGAAAACGGAACGGTAATTTCCTGGCCGTTTTCAAAAAAATGGAACGGCAAGTGTTATACGGAAACGGAATCGGAAATACATGGTACGAAAATGGAAACGGCAACGTTATACGGAAACGGAAACGAAAATGGGCCGATTATTTCTATCGGAATCGGAAACGGTTCTGAAAAGAAAATCGGAAAAAATCCAAAAAAGCCTAGCGCCCCAGCCCAGCCGGCCCATCAGAATCCCCAAGAGGGTTAAGGGGCTAACCGGCCAACCCCCTACTCCCCCAGTCCCCGACCCGTGTGCCTCGTCGCCTCCTACCGGCCTACCCCGTGCGCCCCGCTGCCATCAACCCCTTGCGCCCCACGCCGTCGACCCGTACGCCCCGCCGTCCCCGTGCAGTGAGCCTTGCCGGCGCTGGCCGTCCTCCGGCCCTCCCCTGTGCAGCTCCCCTGCAGTGCCCCGCCGGCTGCCGTTCCTAGCCCCCAGGCGATCTGCAGCGCCACCTCACCGGTGCGGCAGTGTCGAACATCCTGCGGCTGCCCCTTTCCCCGTGCAGCACCCCCGACCCCGACGCCTACGCCTTGCTGCGCCCCCGACGCCGACACCGACGCCGAGCCCTCCTCCCACTGCACCAACTTACCAAGCCGCGCCGACGCACCATCCATCCCCGGCCATCCGACGACGCGAACGCCTGGGCCCCGGCCACCCAGCAAGGCAGCACCTCCGCCCACCTGAGCACGCCAGCGACTCAGTGAAGTACTGTCTAAACTCTGAAGTAGTGATGTGTGATTGTGATTGTGATTTGTGTCAACGGTTAGAACTCTTCTGTAGCTCTGTTGCAACTTGCAAGTGCTTAGATCAATATAAATCAAGTCAAACAAAATACCAGAGAATAGAGATTTAGAGTTCTAGAGATTCTAGTGTACAATCTTTTAAATTTTCATGGGTTAACTCGACTTTACCAAGTCATTGTATTTGTATTATGCAAATGATGGTCACATGCTCATATACTGATATATAGGCCCTACTGGTATACTTCTTGTTTTTGATATATAGGTCATATACTCATATACTAATATATAGGCCCTACTGACATTATACTAAAACCTTTTAGAGTAAAGATGGGAACAAATGAAGAGGGTGAAAGAGGTTGCTCACATATACTTCTTGTTTTCGTTATGCTGTAAAAAGAAACATGACTAATTATATCTAAGGTCTAATAATAACATATGCTTGATCAACAATTTAATTTTTTTTGAACTACTTAGTTGTATTAAGGTGTACTAAAGCATGTACTTTTTTCTCACAGATGGACACTACCGGTAGTAATAGTGCAAGTGCAAGTATGACATCCCTGGCTATGTGTATCCCTAATGCCGCTTCAACTCCAAATGCTACAGCTCTTGCTTCAACTCCAACTATGGAATTAACCGATGAAACTAGGGTCAGGCCTCCTCCTGTGAAGAGATCAAAGAGGTCAACATCTGATGTTTGGGAGCACTTCACGAAGTATGATAAGACTGTGAAAGATGAAAATGACAATGATTTTGTAGAGCTATGGGCTAAGTGCAATAAGAGTGGATGCAAATATGTGAACTGATGAGAGAGCAGTCGAGGCACATCAGTTTTTAGAAGTCACTTGAAACATCAACACAATATCTTGATTGGGCAGCAAGTACTTAATCTGAAGAAGAGTGAAGGTAACGACTCCACTGCATCGTTGAGACTTATAGGTATGATGAGGCTATCAGTTTAAAGAAATTTTATCTTGCAATTATCATGTATGAATATTCCTTCAGTATTGTTGAACATGAATACATGGTTGATTTCATCAAGTCTTTGCGTCCTACTTTTCCAATTAAAAGTCGTCCTACCGTGAAGAAAGATATAGTGAATATATTCGTGAAGGAAAAGAAGAAATTATATGAGTACTTTAAAACACTTCAATGTCGTTTTAGTACAACCATGGACATGTGAACATCCCTCAAACCAAAGGCTACATGTGCATCACGGTTCATTGGATAGATGATAGTTGGTCCATGCAAAAAGGGATTATCAAGTTTATGCATGTAGAAGGGCATCATTCGGGAAAGAATTTATGCTTTGAGTATTATGATAGTATAGTGGATTGGAATCTTGATAGGAGATTGTTTGCACTTACATTGGACAATGCTGTAACCAATGATAAATGTGTGGGTAGTAGCCAAGTTAAATAAAATATCAATTAGTCTGTAATGGCATCTTTTTTTCATGTGAGATGTTTGAATCATATTTTGAACCTCGTTGCTCAAGATGGTCTTAAGACAATTGCACCAGCTATTGCAAATATTAAAAATACAGTTGTAATTGTGAAGAATTCTCCATTGCAATACGAGGAGTTTAAGAAGTGTGCTTCAGAATGTGACTTGAATGTGAATTCAGAACTCTCATTGGATGTGCCTACAAGGTGAAATTCCACATATGACATATTGAAGAGTGTAATTTACTATAAAGATGCTTTTGATAGGCTTTTTCTTCGGCATGAAAGGAAATATAGAAAATGTGCTCCTACTTTGAATAATTGGATCATGGCTACAAAAATATCTACATGCTTGAAACTATTTGCTGATTCTACTGTGATATTTTCTGGCTCTAAATATCCGACTGCAAATCTATTTTTTATCAGCTTCTGTAAGTTTAAGATTGCAATTACAGAATGGTGTGATAGTTCTGATGCAGTAATTAAGGCTATGGCACATTCCATGAAAATTAAATATGATAGGTATTGGGAAAAGTCTAACATGGCACTTGCTGTCGCATGCTTCTTTGATCCTAGATATAAGAGAAATGTGATAGAAATTTATGCACCAAGAATTTACCCTGACACTTCTATGCAAGAGATTGAGAAGTTTAATATAGTTGTTAACCAGTTGTTTCAAGCTTATGCCTCAACTTCAAAGAATACAGCATCTAGTGCTACTAATATACATCAAGTGGATTCTCAGTTTGATGATGTTGATGGAGATGATGATCTTGACATGTTCTTGCATAGCCAAAGTAGAACTGATCATGGTACGAAAACTGAGTTAGAAGTGTACTTGGAGCAACCTCTTGCACCTAAAAATAAAGATTTTGATATCTTATCATGGTGGAAGGTCAAACACAATGAGTTCCCTATTCTCTCTCAGCTTGCTCGTGATGTACTTTCTATGCAAGTATCTACAGTTGCTTTGGAGTCGGCATTCAGTGCCGGTGGACGGGTCGTTGACCCATTTCGAAGCCGTCTAGATCCTGAGACTATTCAGGCTTTAGTTTGTACTAAAAATTGGACCACAGCATCAAAATCTCTATTTGAACTATATAAACTATGTGTTTGCTTCCTGAACCATGTGTTTTGGTAAACTATATAAACTGAACTGATGGTTATTTAATATGTTCTTTATGATTGAAAATCTCTATTTGATGTGATGTTGTTATGTTGTCAACTTCATATTGTGGTTAATTAGTTATGTTATATATTCTATTTGATATGCTATTGTCATGTTGTGGTTAATTGTTTATGGCTAAAACCTCTATTTGATGTGTTGTTGTCATATTATTATGTTGTGGTTAATTGTTTATGTGACACATTATTTATGTCATGTTGGTTTTGTTCTATTCTGTGCACGGTTCAAGGGGTTTTTGTGTTCCGATAAATATTCATTATCGTTTTCGTTTTCGATCGTATTCGTCTCGTTTTCGTTTCCGGTACTTCCCGTTTCCCTTTCCGTTTCCGAAGTTTCCGTATTTGTTTCCATTTCGATAAAAGAGTGCGGAAATGGAAACGGTTATACCTCTTTTGACCGTTTCCGTATCGTTTTCAACCCTACTGGTCCTGATATATTGGACCCTAAACTCCTATATCTCTGATGAACTCAAAATTCTCAGTAGCACACATAGGCTCATTGCACAAAGTCATCTGAACTACTCTTTATCCAAGGAAGAAAATGATCATCTGACTTGACATCGCATCAATCGTTTTGTGAAACTTTTTGCAAACTTAGTACAATGTTTTCGTGGTTCAATAAATTTCAACGACTTCATGTTTTGTGAGCTAAGTAAAACCTTATATATGCTTTTAAATGCCTTAATTCCCTCTATTTTACCATAATTAAAATATACTCTCTCTGTCAAGGAATGCAGATCATTATAGGATACGTGAGTTCGCTAGCACATGTAAATAAATACAATCAAACAAAGTCAATGTTGTTTTCTTCTTTTTGTTTTTATGAACACCGGAGAACCGTCGAAGGGATATGCATGCAGCATGCTATGGCGCTAGTATCGGTGAAGGACTTACTCCTTGCTCTTACCTTCTGTCTCGCTGCAGTGAGTGGAGAACACAGAGATGTTGTGGGTTTTTGGGGTGGGCCTTCCAACGATTCATTGATGCAATTTAGGCCGAACACGAGTACAACTAACATAATACATATACTCGTACAGGTTAAGAAAAAGTATATTTAACCACCTTAAGTATTGGTCCAGAGGCACTTTACTCTTTTATCTACTTTTTCGGCCATTAACCCCTTGAAGTAATAAAATCGGATAAATTACCCCCCAAACCAGTTTTGAAGATCCGTTTTGCTAACTTGGCACATATTCAGGGTGGTTTTAGCCACCTAAGCAACTGACGTGGTGACTATTTAACAAATAAATTAAGTAAAGATGTATTTTTCTCTTTTCTCACTCAGTTTCACGTGGAACCCATTCGTTGGACTTCTTCAACCTCTAGTCTGTGAAGAAGCTTGCGATTTCAGCAGAAGGATGGATAACGCAAAAATCTTAGCAGTGCTCCGTCTTAGTGATGTCAAGGAAGCTCCAATGTGGAGGAGTTGGCCAGGGGCACCTTATCCCGCTGTTTTGTCTGGTGGCAATGAAAGCTAGTGCTCGTGATGGAGGAGAAAGAGAGAGAAGGAGATAAGGGATACAGGAGAAGAATAATAAGAAAAAAGTCGTAAGGCCCTATATGTCAGCACCGTGTCATCGTCTATGTGGCAAAACCATTGGCCAAAACAGGTTTAGCGAGCATTTTATCATATTTTGTTATTTCATGGGGTTAAATGCTTGAGAAAATAGGTTAGAAAATAAAGTTTCTATAGGACAATACTCGAGGGGTTATATATACTTTTTCTTGTAAGTTATACATACACATGCATTACATAGGTTGGGTCCCTACCATCTGATGGCCTTGGGCTGTTGCACCTTTGGCCTAGCCTCATGGCTCACCCTGTATAGTCATTACCGTATGATGATACGTCATCCCTGAAGTTGCGCCACGTCACAAAGCCCTCTGATGTCTTGGCGAAGCCCCCTTTTACTGCTCTAGGCCTCCAGTCATTGTCAAGCGATGCTTATTTGATCGAAGACTGGACAAAATCCTGATCACTTGAGCGGGCCCTCCTTAGCTAGATCTGGCAACACTAACCTAGTGGCCATTGCACCGCCCTCATTGCATCCGAGTGCACCTCGGGCAGGTCTCGCCTTGGCCGACAACACCACCTCCACATCTCGCCTCTCCATCATTCTCAGTACTAGATCTGTGCGCCACCTATGCAAGGCATGGACCAGGTGCTCCTCCATATTACCACCTCTGTCCCTGGTGTAGATGTGCATCTCCACCACTAGAGCCTCAGAAGAAGCACCATCCAGTGAATTTTTAAAAATATTTTTTTCCATAAATCGCAAATCTACAACACTGATCACCTAATTTTCAAAAACGGGCTTCTGTCAGCTTAGGAATGGCCAAAAAGGAAATGTCGGCATTCGGCTAGCCGATTACTGGGTGTGTCGGCAACGAGCTAGCCGATTGGTCAAGTCGGTCGGTGTCGATCCGATTTTCTGGGAGCTATCAGCCCTAATCGGCTCGAAACACGTCGACTAATGCGGGCTATCAGCCTCTAGGTGGCCAACTGAGCCAGTCGGCATTAACATGCGTGACTCGGCCCCCGGGCCACCCACAGGCACACGGTGAAGCCCCACAGAGAGAAAATGGAGGAAGGCGGGAGGCGGTGGCGTGGGCTAGTTTGGCGGCGGCGGCGAGCCTGGAGGCGGCGGCGAGTTGTGTGAGTTGAGGAGAGAGGGGAGAGGAGAGAGAGGAGAGAAGAGAGAGGACAGGAAGAGGAAGAGAGGTGGCGTTGCAGATTTTCATCGTCCCACGTGTTAGATAAACCCTAACCCTAATTATTTTTGGATTTTAGTAATATGTTGTTTAGCTTAGCATGTTAGGTTTATTGAAGTAGTTAGCCCTAACACTTGTATGTTAGCTTAGCATTTGACCTTAGTACATTAGTATGTTAGATATGTATAAGGTGTTAGAAATATTTGGCAGGCGGCATAGCGGAATTCCATCGTCACGCGTGTTAGATAAACCCGTACACTTATTTTGGTGGAGAAAGGTGAACGATAAAATTTGATATTATAGGCAGAAAGATTAGAATTTATCATGAGCCCTATGTAGTTGAAGATTTTAGAAATAGTCACAAAACATTAGACGAGTCTGTTAGCGTTGTTAGAAATAGTCATAAAGAATTAGCCAATTTTTGTGATTACCACATAAGTTCTGAACGGAAAAAATAGAAGTCGATCATATAGCTCAAAAGTAGTCGTAAACCTAGTTTTGTTATTATAGATCAGTTGATTATATGTAGCATTACAGTAGGAGTCTCATAAATCTTGAATCTAGGTTTAGCGCATCATTGTAAAAATTTTGACAATGATGTTACGGATGACAGGTCTGTCAAATATAGTGAGATTCAAGGTTTTCTATGGTCCTGGAGAAGTTATGACTAACCCATCTGGCAGGAACCATAGCAGGAGCCGAGGTAGGTGTTTCCGTGGGACCTACTGCCGTACTCTCGGCACACACCTACACAGATTCCATCCATGATTCTGACACCGGGTACGTCTTTATTACTGCTTCCGTAATAGAGTTTTCACTTTTTCACACGATCTTTAACTATTATTTCACAAAGGTTTTGGTGGTACGTCCCAAGGGGAGGAGGTTTGGACAACCCATCCAAGTACTACCTTAACACTCACTTCGACCCGCCGACAGTTCCACGCACAGAGGTTTTTCTTACTCCCTCGTCACCACCGCCACCCACGCAGGACATCCAGCCTACACCTCCTTAGTCAGATGAGCCCTTGTTCAGTAGAGGTCGTCGTATGATTTCTCCCCCAAGACAATTGACATACTCGGACTTGTGCAAGAGGCACCGAGGGTGGTGCGTCGAGGCCGTGGACAGGGAGGCCCAGGAGGACCTGACCAGGGAATCCATTACATGGAAGACTTAGTTTATTTAATACAAACTAGAGTTCGATACATTGAAATCACTAAACAAGGGGTGACAACATGGTACAACAACATTCGAATAATACAACCATAAAACCAAACAACCTAACAGAACATACAGAACACTACTCAGGGTCTTTCAGGTATTTTCTCTTCCTCATATGACCAGCGTGAGCTTCCCTCCTTCTTCCTTGGCATGACGCACCATCTCGTGCTTCCTCGCCCTCTCAGCCTCACGTGCCTCCGCAGCTCGACGTTCTACCTCCTTTTCCAATGTCGTGCCTCCTGCCAATGCTTTCGCTTCTCCTCCTGCTCTATCTCGTGCATGTGGCACTCAGCATAATCTCAAATCCACGACACCTCACGCATGAGTTGTTCTTCATCGTCTTTCGATTGGGTACTGTCTAGCCACTGTATGTAGTCATATATGGTAGGGGGAGACTGCAAGCAAGTTTTGTTAGCATAGTTGCACATCATATTACAAATGTGGGTATGTGCGAGTTTTACCCTTTGACGTCGTGCAACCACGCCAACCTTTGCTGAATCTTCATCGTAGTTAGCACGCATGAAGAACCTTCTTCCGAAGGTGTACGACATCTCTTGTGACTGCATCAGTCTGCACGGGTCTTGGCAGTAGCAAAGGGGAACCTCGACTCCTTGGGGCACAGAAGCCCTCACTTCTCCTTCAACATGTCATCAGAACCAGATGAAGCCATTCCTATCATTTTACCAACATACTTACTATTTCCATGAAGCTAAAAAGAAAAAATAACGCAAATATTTACCTCACACGCGTGCCGCCGCAGAGAGCTCTCTTCCGCCCTGCCTCTGAAACTCTAATGTCCCCTCTCTCACGTGTGCCACTGCCGAGAGTTGTTTCTCCTCGCCTCCCTCCTGAACCCTAAACCCCTCTCCTCTCTCTCTCTCTCTCTCTCTCCCGTGCCGCCGCCCTATCTCGCTCTATCTATTCTGCTTGTGGGAGGCAGGGGGTGGAAGGTCACTAAATAGGACAATGTACAAGTTCACGGGGTAGAATAAGGGGCATCAGCAATCCTACAGCCGAGTTTATGACTTGTCGGCCAACCACTTGCCGACTGGTCTCACAGGCAAGCCAGTGGGACCAATTGGCAGGGGCGCAATTGACTTTTCTCCCTCTCAGCCGACTGATCGCCGACTGGACCGTCCCGCCATAAACGGTTGGGTCATGTCAGCTATTCTGCAGCCGATATGCCCTGCTAGGCTGGAAGTTTGCCGATTAGCCTCTAGTCAGCTTTCTGGCTGCTGATATTGTCTTTTCGTCCACTCTTCAGCCGACGGAAGCAAATTTTTGAAAATTATGTGATCTGTGCTGTAGATTTTGATGTATGGAGAAAAAATAATTTTAAAAAAAATTTCCTTGCCAGCACCTCACTACTAGACCCTGCGGTGATGCCAAATTGGCCAAATCCACCTCGAGGCTCTTCCCTACCATGCCGCCATTGTTCTTTTTTAGAAAAGCCACGAAACAAGATTGATCCTGACGGGATCTCATACAACTTATCTCCTTGGTCCATGTCCTGTCTCCATTTGCTTTCTCTCTCTCTCTCTCTCTCTCTCTCTCTCTCTCTCTCTCGCTCGCTCTCTCTCTATCTCTTTGTCTCTCGCTTGATATCTCTCCTTTTCACGCACGCGCCCGTGTCAAGAATGATCGCCGGAGGGGGTCTTGGTGCTACAGACCTCGCCAGACATTTAGTTTAAAGTTAAGATAACTGTGTTATCTAACATTAACCTAGCTAGGTTAGCTTAACTCTGATTTTGTGTTTGATAATTAAACTAAATTACTATTTGGCTACATTAGTGGATTAATTAGGTTAGCAGTACAAAAGATGAATTTAAGAGAAATAATTGTATCGTGTTAAGTTATTCTACTTTTTTATAGGTTAGTTTAATTTTAGGTTAGATGGATTAAATAGCTTTAACCGGGTTAATCTAACTCGACCTAACTCACATGCGTTCGGGTGGTTAAGTCCTAACCCATCCATAACCCAGAACCAAATAGGACCTAGGAGTGTGACAATAGGAGTCACTTGTTCCATTTGGAAAAATTGTTAAATAGGATAAATTGCTGAAAAACGCAAAAATGTCGAGTAAAAATAGGGAAAAATCTAGAATTGGGAATTCTTCGACACCTGGGAACAATTTAGGGGTCAAAAGTAGAATTAACTCGTCGTACAACCCGTATCCTGTGTTGGGTTCATTCGCGTCAGCCAAGTCAATAGGATAAGCCGGTATTGCCTGGAATGTCGTGATTAGATTGTTCAGTACCCTGTTGCAGTGGGCGGCGCAGATATCTACGCATACTATGCACGCCTGTCTGGGGAGAGACAGAACCCTAGCACATGAAACAAGAGTTTGGTTTGCCGTCCATATTATCTCAGCGTCATGATGCAAAATGCTTAAGCAGTTGCGGCCTATGACACGATTCGCAGAGCAGCAGTAGGCCATTCGGAAAATCTCGGATCACGTTAGCATTTCACCAAGGGACTATAATTGCAGCGATCGTTCTTGAGCTACAAAAAGCCTTATTCAAATTTTAAGTTAAGATATAACTATCGCTATCTTCGTACGGCAATATATCAACGCCAATGTAGCAAATGATGTATGTCCGAAATGGGAAAACTAGGTGGTACCAATACCACGGCTTACGGCCACTTCTCAAAATAGTTACAGTTCCACAGGGTATCTTGCACAGCACAGCAAAGATTATTATGACAAGACAAAGCAGACAAGCATTCTCCATCAAACAAGATTCTGGACCACAATGTGGTACAGTCATTTTTATGTTAAAACTATCAGCATACATCAAAGTCGTACTTCAAAACAAATAAGAAATATATCCAAATTTTGGACAACATGATTACATCATTTTCCCGTGCCACCTGTAGTCCGTTTTACTCCTCTTTTTTCCCCTTCATATCACCCTTCGAAGAACTTTCAGTAACATTCAGATTGCCAGATACTAGTGTCATTTAACCAGAGGTGTAAAGATTTGCGTACTAATTCTATGCTCCAGGAAGCCACGCAATTCTAAGAAACATAATAAAATCATACCTACTCGTGGAGGGAACAAATAAATTATAGACCAGTTGTTTACAACATTTAGTTACTAGTTTTGGATTAGTGAAACATCAGCTCCCACCTCCTTTTCTAATGATGTAAGATTGTGAACCATACACAGCAAGTAAACTGCAGGCTGCAAGCTTAAGCTCTCATATATCAACATCCCCTCCTGAGCTGGCTGAATCGCCATCAGTGCCATCACTACCACTGCTGCTGCTCCCACTTCCGCTCCCACTCCCACTGCTGCTGCTGCTGCTGCTGCTGCTGCTGCTGCTGCTAGAGCTAGAGGTGTCCTGCTCCTCCTGCTGCCCTTCTGCATTGACACGAGCTCGCAGCGCCTCAGCTGCATTGAGTCCCTCATCAGCTTCATCATTTACATCGACATCAGCAATTTCGTCATCCATATCAAGCTGATTTGGTAAGTTGATGTCAAAACCACGAACAGATGTCCCTTGTGCTGAGGCTATATTATTGGGTGAACCATTCTCATCATCACCAAGTATGTCTAGGTTTTCATCTTGGTCATTTGGATCAGGTGAAAAGGAAAATAGGTCTGCATTAACTGGTTGATATGTAGAGCTCCTGTTATTGTTTCTTGGTTCTGTCATGGGCAAGGGAGCAAATGAGCATAAATTACAAATATTGTCTGAGAAATCAGATATTTAGCATATGGTAGAGAACACACAGTAATCTTTAGCAATTTTTTAGAGTACAAATGTTTGTCTCGTTACTCCATCTTTATCGGGGCAATCTTGCTTGTAGCATGGAAGGCATGGAGAAGAATCAACATGACCACCTTATTTAATACTCTTATAAAACAGCAGGTTTTAATACTCTTCCATCTTTGTTTTTGGGTAAACTATACATATTGAAGGAATGGTATGGTAGGGAACAATTTTTTAGAGTATAAATGTTTGTCTCGTTACTCCATCTTTATCGGGGCAATCTTGCTTGTAGCATGGACATAAGGCATGGAGAAGAATCAACATGATGACCTTATTTAAGACTCTTATAAAACAGCAGGTTTTAATACTCTTCCATCTTTGTTTTTGGGTAAACTATACATATTGAAGGAATGGTATGGTGGGGAACAATGCTATCGATATGCCTCAGAATTGTAGAAGACATGTATTTGGTGACCTAGTGTTGTGCTCTTGGTTTGGGCCCAAAGGCCAAGTAGAACAAAGGGAGACTAGAGAAAAATGGGGAGAGGCTCCCAACAAGGCCTGGAAATTAACTTTTAGGAAATGTAACTCCATGAAAACTAAGTAGATATCAAAACTAATCAACCCAACAATATGGAAATGTGTCAAGCTCCCTTGCTGCCACGCACACACCTGGCTCCGCACCAATGAAACTGCTCATCCTCGACCTATAATGCAGAAGTGACAAACTCCTTCGACTGGGTGGCAGCCAAGGTTGAAACCCTATGTGGTTGCATAGAAGTAACCAGGTTGCAGCCATGATGATACTCTATGACAGTGTTGTGTTGGTCATCTGGAAGGCATCTCGCCTTGCGTTATTCATTGAGCACAAGACAGCTTTGGCAACTGGTGTTGTGGAAGCAATGATTTACAGATATGACCAACTTTGTAGTAAATTTCATTGCGCTTATCAGTTGTTTGGGTCCATTGCAGTCTTCTACTCACACTGCGACAAAACCAGAGGCCAAATCAATCAAGTTATTTGGCTCGTGCACAACTACATCATCCAATATCACCTTCTCAAAGGCCCTGTGCTCGTTGTTGCGAAGATCTTCAACGGAGAGTATTGCCCGGTGAACTTTCTTTTGCGTTAGTGCACATCTTGCTCTAGAGCCGTGAGGCATTGCGTGAGCCTCTAGAGCCGTGATGACCTCCTCCAAATGTAGAGAAGACTGGAGAAGAAAAGGGAAGGACTGGACTTCTCTATTTCATCTTTCTTGCTTCCACTGATTATAATTCCCCCTCATATGGAAGGCCTCCAGACAACTACTGGAAATTAACTGCTATGAAGCCTAACACTATGGAAATTAAAAAATATCAAGACTAATCCAGACAACAGTATGTAAATGTATCATATTTTCTTGCTGCTACCGTGCGCCCTTCCTCTTCCCACACGACAGGCTCCACAGTATAACAGTTCCTAGTGAAAGATCTCATCCTCGAGTTGTCGAACAGGGGTAACAAACTCCTGCCTTGGCTTGGCGGCCATGGTTGAAACCACAAGTATAACTTCTTCCCTCAACCACAAAAGATCCCATGTTCAAAGCACCAAAGGTAACCACTGTTACACGCCCAGCCCACACATCAGCCCCTCTCTCTTACCTGACTCTCACTTCTCCATACGCAATTCCCTCAGCCTCTCGAAATCGTCGCATGTCGCCCCTCAACTTACCGCCAGGGATGACTGATTTCACTAGGATGCACGGTGCCTCCCCTCCTCCAGCATAGAGGCAAAGGGCGGAGGACAATCATGAGTGAGGGCACTGCACGCACAATGACGACAGCAATTTGCAGCGATATCAAGTGAGCTGCGTGGCTGGATGCCTGTCTTTGCTTAGGTGATGTGGTGACTGGTGACAACACTGATCCTAGCAATATAGGAATTAATGTATAAGCAGATTAAACAACTGAACAATACGGAAACATATCAAGTTTCCTTGCTGCTGCTGTGAACATGCATGGCCCCCCAACATAACACAAAAATCAAATTCCAGAATGATATAGTAACAAAAGGAGTAGTTTTCAAGATTTTAGGAAATAGTGATGTTTACTAGCACGCTGATCTACAATTGAGCTGACAATGTATAGGAAATTATCATGAATTCAATATTCATGATATCAGCCAAACAGGCCCAACCGTCAGCACCAGGCGAAGGTAGTAGCTATCTCTTTAAATTAGTAAAGTTAGGATTTATATCCAATAGACAAGGATATTTAAGGTTAGGATGGAGAGTTGAGTTTGGGACCAACATGTGGATCAAGTCATGAGTTGTCCTGTTATAAAGGAAGCTACCTTGCTTGTCTGGAGCAAGAGCCCAATCTCTCCCTCTCCAAAACCCTAGCTCATAATATCTTTGGTGTCAGGACAACTAGTGCTCTACCATCAATGGCTAGCAGCGAAGGAGGATCAAAGAAGCAAGACCACCACCGACGATGCCATCGGCGGCTTTCACTAGCAATACAACCATCCCTACAGGATCCCTTCCCTTATTCTACACAAGATGACAAGACCACGGCAAGAACCATTGCAATTCTAGGAGTAGGAGATGTACGGAGGAGCTTGTGCATTAGGGGTGGTTGGCATGGGACAGGCTCACGCCCATGGATCCACCTTAGGCCCACAAATATATGTAGCTACAGGAGATGAAAAACCAAGAGGGAGGAACCCATGCCCTCCTCCTCAGAGCCGGTGGCATTTTGTGCACTCATGGTAGATTATACGTTTGGTAGCGACGGGCTCGCACCAGCCGGTCCTCTTATGGCACGGCTCGGCCCTATTGGTCCTTATCCCTCCGGCACGATAGGATCTCCTCTAGGCAGTTGGCTGGCCACATTGAGACAATAGCACAGTCCTTCAATGGTGCTAGTGCACTCAAGCTCGACGTAGCTAAGGGCTACCTCCGCCTCAACGTCATGCATCTAAACTTCAGAGATGTCGGGGCAGTTGTGATGAGCCCTAAAATGACGCACTTGAGGCTAGGCACGAGCAGGCCTGCCTAGGACTTCCGCATTGCTCGACGTCCACACCCCGAAGAGCCAGTATCCTCCACCGCTTCAATGCTGCGGCTATCACTACCTCCCTAACACCCTTGGCAAAGGGGCACGACGCCGGGCTCATTAACCTCGGGACATTATCGTTATCCTTCCTCAATCGCAGTGTGTTGCCAACTTGTCAAGCAGCTGGCCAGTGACAGCATTAGTCACTGAGGGGTAATCATCATCATCAAACATTTGCTGCTCATGAAGAAGGCATACCAAGCACATTTCCCACCATTGTGCGCCTCTTCTTTTGAGTAAGCATCAAAACACCCTTAACAACCCGCCTATATTGCATGTCTCCGAATTATTTGTGCACAGTGGTCCATGTGTGCCCTAGGTAGGGATGATTGCGACACCACGTAGTTGTAGGATCTAGGATAACGACTAGATATGAGGTGAATGTGTGGTTTTTAAGTTCTACTTCACAAGATAAAACATAAATCGACTAAGGTCACTAAGTGATCATGCAAGGGTTTGCAATCCTAGGGGTCAATCGAGCAATTCAATTCTAGGAAAATAAATTGCAGAAAGTAAATATGGAAAGGGATAAACCACAAGAGATTGACGGTGTGATGTTTGTTCATGAAGTTCGAATAACATTTTCGAATAACTACCAGTATACATTTTCATTGAGGAAGCTTGATATGTACTTCAAGCCAGAGCCAACTCCATGTACAAAGAGCATTTTCTCTCCACCACTATTGGTAGCGCTTCTCTTCTTGAAGGATAGGTACCTTCACAAACACTTAGGCCTCTTTAGTATTCACACGTACTTGACAAGATCACAGAGAACCTCCTAGCAGTCTAGGAGGTGGCAACATCCAGTAGTAACAAGTCAATGAAGAACGCAAGGAGGTGACCTTGTGCCTAATAAAGCTCAATCAAGAATGCACTAGGCACTCCAATCACCTCTCTCTCTCCCCCTTTCCACTCTCACTCTCATTCCCCCTCACTCTCCCCTCCCCAGCACCCCCTTCACCCTCCCTCCTCCCCCCTCCCCCTACTCACACTCCCCCCACTCCATCCCTCCCTCCCTCTGACAAACACAGTGAACAATGGGAGAGGAGAATATGCAAGAGTTCATCACCGTATGGGAGTATTTATAGCCCCAACCACCAAGTGAAGTCAGCGCATTTCTAATCTTAGCAGAATCTAGCTAACCTATTCAACCAACATGGGTCAACTACAAGTCACAAACATGATCAATCAACCACAGGTCACAAACGGTTATAAATGTAGCCTTTATGACACAGACCAGTCCAACCGCCATGGCATATCAGTGCAACCAGATATTCAAAATCTTGTGGCAGCAGGGAGCAATCTTCTCCTGGAGCATCGATGCAATTGAATCACTGAAGCAGTTCAATCGACTACAGTTGAACCAACATACCTTGATTATCAGATCTTCAGAATTTGACCAGAGAAATCTCGATAGATTTCCAAATCAATATAGGGGTTCGAGCGGTACAACCAAATCAATGGTTCTACTAGCGTTTCAATGACCGTGCTACCAAAAATTCGTGAGATAGAAAACGAGTTTGTTCCATTTTCTAGTTGGACTTTTGTCGGCACAACCCACCAACGATTTACCCGTGAGATAACGGGTCAAACCGACTCAATAGATGAAACATGATTCAGAAAATGCAAGTTGAATGCAAATGCTTCCTAAACTGAGCTTGTTAACATACGACACAACTGTGCAACTCGACATCCACCCCTCTTAATAGTATGGCATTTATCCTAGTAATTCAATCTCCAAGATTGATAATAGCTAAGGAGAAGATTTTATTCTTCACTACTACCTCTGTCACATGCTTTCATACTTAGAGGGATGTCGATGCTTTGGTTATTTCATCAATTCAAGGGACACTCTCCTTCACATCAATTAATGAAATATTAGTCTCTTTGTTTAGTTGTCATTAATCACCAAATCACAAATTAGGGCCCTAGATGTTTTCAGTGGGCAGCAGATGCAATCGATATAGAATTTGTGCATGGCCGCCACACGACAACTAAAGGACAAGCTGTTTGGGCAAGGGTGTAAGGCCATGTGCATGGACTAAAGCATTTGTTGCATTAAGTGGCACACGAGACAACCTACAGTGCCACGACATGTACTAGTGCAACTGGAAGCTTCAAATTCTACTCAACTACAATGACAGCTCCAAAGGCGACGCCTCGTCGTTGCCTACCGTCACCATCACTTCTGCTAATTCTCACCATCACTTCTGCTATTCTCCCTATGGTCCACTTCCGCAACGACGATGACAATAATACAGTGGTGGGTCCTTCACCCTGATTGACACCGGTGGTTATCATGCAGAGAAGGTGACACTACTCCTACTAAGGCACTACCTCCTCACCCGACAAGAGCATTACTTTTGGCTACATCCTGCAACGATAAAGATATTGCAAGGCTCTATCTAGCTAGGCTTACCAATGGACCAGCTGATATAGGTGAGCCTCTACTTCGGGGCCATGACCCAAGTATACAACCCATGTCGGCTTACCAAAAGAACAGCATGTTCCTTTCCTCATCACCAGGCCTCTTTGGCTGCAACCATAGCCACCTACTAGCAGCTGAGGACAAGGATTGTCCCGGGGGGTGTGACATGGGTAAAGGCCCATACGGTAGCGCTATATCCTGTAACGATAAAGGCATTGCAAGACCCTATCTAGCTAGGGTTACCAATGGACCAGCTGCTATAGGTGGGCCTCCACTTTGGGGACCCAAATCTACAACCCATGTCGGCTTACCATAAGAACGTGCGTGTTTCCTTTCGTCGTCATGGGGCCTCTTCGGGCTGCAACCATGGCCACCTCCTAGCAGCTCGAGGACGAGGATTGTCTGAGGGGGGTGTGACATGGGCGAAGGCCCATAACGGTAGCACCAAACCAAACGGTAGCTATCTCTTTAAATTAGTAATGTTAGGATTGCTATCTTAAAGAGGTAACATTAGTTAAATTTAGGATAGAGAGTTTGAGTTAGGATTCAACGTTGATCAAGTCATGAGTCGTTCTATGTATAAAGGACTAGCATGTACTCCCTCTAGCCAGAAATGTAAGATACATTTTGATTGGTTAAGACAAGACTTTGACCAATAGTTACTCTATTAATATGTGGTTTATGTGATATAAAATCACAATCGTAAGAAAGTACTTTTTAATACGAATCTAATGATATCAATTTTATTTCACATAAATCACATACCCTAGCCTTGTCTTAACTAATCAAAATACGCCTTACATTTCTGGACGGACGAAGTACCTCTATGAGATTAAGCAAGAAAACAGAAGGATTAAAGCTTTCTGCCTTGTATCTCTTAGGGTGAGAGCCCTCTGTCTCGCTGTCTAAAACCCTAGCCGTAATAATACATAAGATACATATCACAAAATAGCATGCAGCCAGCCAAGGAACTAGGATGTCAACATCTATGTCCATATCTTGCAAGTGCAAATACAGCTTTTGGAACTGATGGTACTTATCTAATTTCTTATATGCCATCGTTTGGACCTGGCATGGCCCTTTTTCTCATACCAAAAACATTTGAGGAACAATGAGACAAAATGAAACAAGATTGCAGTACCACAAGAAGTTTCAAAAAATTTAATATGACCAAAAAAGTGAATTAGTCTACCTCGGTAAAGTAACACCAAAAATAACTGCAGAAATTGCAACAACAAATGTCAGATTTAACTACAATGATGCATATGCATTATTAACCTTTTAAGGATTAAAATCCTTCGAAAATCCTTTTGAACCAAAGAGGCCCTAATATCAGCAGTCAAGAAACTAAAATAAGAAACTAAATGAGTTGTTTGCTATTCATGAACTGATACAAGAATAACGTTACCTGGATTTTCAGGTTCACCAATGTCAATGCGCTCAACCTCAACCTGCAGGATGATCATCAACAGTCAGAATCATAATTTAGATACAAGGGTCTCTTGAAATATTAAACATTAGATTGGAATTGTACAACATCACATCACGAAAGGTTGGCAAAGATTTCATACAACACTTCTATAAACATATCAATATCTTCATCATCTGACAAATTAAACTCTGAATTAAGACATTTAAATTTTCAGATAATCTAGTCACGATACAATATCGTGTCATAAATATTGCAGAGGTGAACTTGCTATTGCTATTCAATGTAGTTTGAATATAAACCAGGTGAATGAAAGGAGGATAAATGCCACGATGTGCGGTACAAAAGGATGGCTGCGGCGTGGCATTGCGGGAGGGGAAGAGAAATGGCTCGATAACGAGCAGAGGAGGCAGCGAGGGTTTCTGCGAGACGATCGAGAGGAGGAGCCAAGCACTGGTAGGAGGCTGGGCATCACTGTTGCATTATCCTTGCTGGCCGGCATAAGTTTGATATGATATAAGAATTGTTAAAACAAATAGAAAGGCAAGTTTAAGGTTTACAACAATAAGCAAGTTCGTACTTTGAACAGAACAATCAGCAAGATTGTAGTTTAAATAACAATTCAAGTTTCTGTTAGAAATGCAAACAATATTTGGGCATGCCATAGTAAAGCACCAGGAAATTCAAATACTAACAAGTAATAAAGAATTTACTTTAATATAAAACAAATATAACACTTGTCTTGTGGAGCTCCAGGGCTGTTGGCAACCTTTTGAACTCAAAAGAGCTTTTGAACTGATTAGGGTTGAATTTAGGCAAACATTGCCTTTCTTGCTGAGCACTATGCCTCCTTAAACCTTTGACTTTAGTTGGGTAATCAGGTGGCATGCTTTACAATATACCAATGATCTAGTTGTCTTGCTTAATATGCTATTGATGAAGATTATTGAAGTACATATAGATGATGCATCAATGGTAACAAAGAACTCTGGGCAAAGACATTATGGGCTTTAGTATTTGAAGTTTAAAAAGTACGTATGCATATTATACTTGCATACCTAGTATTCAATATTATTTGTTTTTCTCTTTGCCCTCGATCTAAAAATGAATAGCTAGCAAATGATAGAACAATGACCTACATTTAGCTAGGGCACATGTAACATGCTAACAGAACTTACAGGAACCGAGTGTATAGCAGGTTTGTTCATGGCCGGCGACTTGCCAACTTTCGCTAATGGAGGAGAATGGGATTCACCCATTCCGGTAGTTGTAGCTGTTGAGGTAGTTGCTGCAGACTCTCCTGGAACCCGGACATGCCTTAATCTCTTGACAGCCCGATGCAACCGCTCCAAGCGAAGGTCTCACCATCAAAAAACAAGACACCATCATTATCCTTGTACTCTTCCTGGCTTCCCTCAAATGCCACCTTTGGCTTGCCAGGCTGATTATTATGAAATTCCACAGTTACCCGGTTATCTTTGGTCTCTGCAGAGAGCCAGCTTGAGTCTTATCAATGGATGCTGGCTTAAATTCATCTGCCAACTCGAACATAAGAAATGATTAATGCAAAACCTAATCTGATTAATAACATAAAATAGTAAGGACACATGAGCTTTCACATATCAACAAGAGTATACAGTTCTGTTAGATGGTATGGAGGAGGTAACCTTTCTTGCTTCTTAGACAATTATGAATTATGCCTGCTTTGATAACTTGCTTAGGAGGAAATTCACATAAAATACATAAGAAATAACTTAAGGTAACATCGAGTTAACGACTGGATGGAGAGATTAAATGGCATTAATTAATGCCTCATAGACATTACCCAATGGATCAATACTCAGATAGCATGAAGAACAGAAGAAGGTTCTAAGATCAGTGGGCATGGACCAAAGCATTACATATAACCATGGCATGTGGCCTTTTTGCCAAAAAAAGTGTGATTTACAACTCAGTTCTCAAAGATGGACTGTCGCATGGAAGGGAATGCTAGAAATCAGACAACAAAAATAAAAAGGTGCTTGCATTGGATTTTCAGTGAAGCGACATGACCAAGTTCAGCACTGCAGAATGATAAGCATTGCATAGAAAGCAATTTGCTACTCTGCAGTAGAATTACTCGACCATGGCCGCCTTCTCAAGCCATCCAAGGGAGAAAAAATACTTAGAAAAATAATCCACAGCTTGGGGAACACCATTTAGATTCTTTAGGGTAATCCCTAGGACAAGTGAAAAGATAAAAATAAAAGGTCTTTAATATGGCCTAGTAGTACCAACAAAAGAGTACAGTAAATAAACTAATACAAGACCTTTTCAGTTCAAATTGTTTGTGTGAAAAGAATTGCACAGGGGGCCACACAAGAAAGGTGCTCCAACCTACTATGTGCAAACTGCAAAGCCCACCATTGTTTCGTTGAGATCTGAGACAATTTAACTTCATAATAATTCCAAGTGGTCAGGCTTGAGCTAATCCTGACTTGGGAGTCTCTAATTAGCCAAGCAGATGGCTCAGGGATGCTGGTTCAGAATCTCCCATTTAAAAGGGAGTCCTACCTGATCAAATAATGACCTGTATTATAGAAGGCCAGAATTGAAAGACAAAGGAGGAGAAACACTGAGCCATAAGTGCCTCCAGGTACTTACAAAGAGAGAATAAAGGATAAATATTCACCTGTCGTGGACTAGCAGTGGGAAGTCCAAACAGAGTCTTTTGGGAATAGTATTGTATTAGGAAATTAGGAAAAATGCGTCTAATCTGTTAGGAGTCGCTTGTGTTACTTAATGTCTAAGGGCTATGCATACAATTATAAGGATGCTATGTATTTCATAATCTATTCTCTCCAATACTCTCATCTCAACCCTATGTCTACCTAATGCCCTGCAGCCATGCCTCTTCAGCACGGCAGTTATCCCATCGTGAATCAAGGTTCAAAACATTTTATATCCGTTATGAATCAAACAAGGAATTTTTTTGCTTTCCTATTTCATTGGAGATAAAGAGGAGGAAACAAAGTTTGATTTTGTGCATGTGATAGAGGAGGAGTCTTACCATACAAAGTTTCCAGTAAAAGGCCCCAAAACAGAAGGAAGCAGATCATCCAGGGCAAGATATCAGGGATTACGGTTCTAGTTCTTGCTATTTGTGCATCCTGGCGCCTCGACCTCTCATCTACATGGGTGATACGGCTACGCCTACTCCTAGTGCGTCTACTGTCGCTGTTGTTCAAGACCACCCCAAGGTGGGTGCAGCAAGTATATCTGCTGCCAGAAATATATATGCACCTAAGTTCCCGTGCATTACAAATGAGACGAAGAGGAGCTAGCTGAGATTACTAGAGAAAGCATGATGCACATGGGTCAGATGGTGTACACAAGGAAGTAGTTTGGCTGGACTTGACAGTTGGTGTGCTAGTTTGGTGCAACCAAAGGTTTATTTATGCATGCAGGGAGTCCATGTGGGCATCTGATTGGAGAGAATCCTCTGGGAGGAAGCAAAGCCACACAGATCAGGAATTTTATTCGGTTGCAATTAAAAGAAGTTCAGATCAGTTTATTTTAAGAGAGTGGATTTTGTACATGTACATGTGGGTACATGAGTTAAGGATTTAGGTCAATTCTCATATTTATGCATCTCAAAAATTCTCCAAAAATTCATAGATGTTCATCATGTTATAATGTACAAACCCACAAAATTTCATGCAAAAATATAATCAAGAGTGCCCTACACAAAAAAGACAAAATTGTTGCTGCGTTGTTTTAAAAATAAGTTGATTTTTTGTCTTTTTTGTGTAGGGCACTCTTGATTATATTTTTGCATGAAATTTTGTGGGTTTGTACAATATAACATGATGAACATCTATGAATTTTTGGATAATTTTTTGAGATGCACAAATATGAGAATTGAACTAAATTCTTAACTCATGTACCCACATGTACATGTACATTTGCTTTTCTCTTATTTTAAAAGGACCACGAGATATTTTCGGCTGGACACAAGTCAAGGAACCAGATTGGTTACTATTTCCACAAGCCACGTCCACAATCTCAGATTAGATGGAGGCACAGTAAACAAAAGGAGTTATAGTAATTTTTGTTTCCATAATTAAATTAGCTCGATTTAGTATTTCCTATAGGTGCCGAGATGTAAAGCATCCTAGTTAATTAAGAATAGAGTTCAGATCGCATCACTAGAGATAAATTAGGAAAGAGTTTTGACGCGGTCAGGATGCATGCTGGACACGCCCAGTCAGTAGGGTCGGCTATAAAGCCAAGTTTGTGTGCCTCATGTAATTTTTCAGGTTATGTTTTGAGAGAAGAAAACCTCTACTGGCGTGTGAGTTCCTGCGACGCATGGATTACCTGCTGAACAATATGGTTCGTCCACGTTTTTCCTTTGGATCAAGGGGTTTGAGCGTTGTTCCTGCCGAGTTTGTGACGACCATTTGTAAACCGGGGACTATCTTTGCCGCTGAAGATGGAGTGCCATGAAAGATCAGCGGCAACAACAGATCGAACCTCGCCTCAAGGTTCATCCACATCATGGAGCCATCTAGGGCTGCTACTGTAGCCACCATCATGACAAGCTGCTTGTCCAAGAGGGTGTAATGTTGTGGACTAGCAGCGGGAAGTCCAAACAGAGAGAGTCTTTTAGGGAATAGTATTGTATTAGGAAGTTTAGGATAAAAGGAGTCTATCTGTTAGGACCTGTATTGTGTTAGAAAGACCTAAGGGGTGCAATGTTGTGGACCAGCAACGGGAAGTCCAAACAGAGAGTCTTTAGGGAATAGTATTGTATTAGGAAGTTTAGGATAAAAGAAGTCTAATGTGTTAGGAGTTGTATTGTATTAGGAAGGCCTAAGGGCTATGCAACCACTATATAAGGCTTGATATGTAGTTCATAATCAATCAAACAAAAGAATCAATCTATTCTCTCTCATCTCAACCTAATTTATCTAATCCCCTGCAGCCATGCGGTTTGCCCATCTCAGCACGCCAATTATCCCATTGTGAATCAAGGTTCACAACATCACCACAAGACTGTGTTCTTGTTATCACTGTTCATTTATCATTCTTGTAACGGTGGCTCTTCATTCGGAATGAAATTGTGAATATTTCTCCACCATATCAAATCTCAATTACACAGGCCTTTGACAACGACATAGATCATGATATGTACAGAAAAAGAAAAGTATAGCAGGGATGTACGCCAAACTGAGTAACCAAGCCTGAACTGAATGGAGAAAGATCAAGCTAGCAAACAGTTTGACCAAACACTAATAAACTAAGCAACAAAAGTGCATATAAAAAGACAGCATGAGGGGACAGAAATTATGCATCGTTAGGAGCACTGAACCAGAACAAAGAATGAAAGGTACGATTATGAAATGCCAATGAAATAAGGCTGACTCCGTATATGCTAGGAATAAAAGAAAATGCACCATGTTGTTAGGCAAAAAAATTAATTTGTGAAATTAATTCTTTTGAATAGTTCTTTCGCTATTGACATCAAACTACTCCATAATTTGAGGGACCCAACAATCGCTACCTGATAAACAAGATGAATTCAGCATAACAAAACATATTAACGGAAGATAAGCCCACAGAGATGACTGATGACGAGTTACACGTCTCGACCTAAGAGCATCGTGCCATAGTCACAACCCAAACATCGGTAGCAGGACATGCTGTGGCCACCGATTTGATGAATTCCAGAACTCGAATACCAAAACACACGTCCAACACCATAGCAACAATTGGTCCAAGAAAACACCTACCTCCCATCGAACTAAACAACTCTATAATAATCGCCGATTCAGATCGTATTCTGAGGCAGTGAGCGCTACTACCGTGAAATTTGATGACCTGCTGATGCGCTTTGTTAGTACCACGAAAGGGAAGGGGGGAGGGGGGCGGATTTGAGATCTTACAGCGGAGCGTGCAGTACTTGGCTGTGGGGGAGGGGTCGCGGCAGGAAGACCCCAGCCGGAGCTCGTACCACCGGTTCGGTTGCGGCGTCGAGGTCGGCTCGCCGATGTTGCTGCTCGCCATCCCCGCGCCGTTTCGCCGCCGCAGCGCGCTGGATGATCGGTGCTGCTGCCTCCAATTGAGAAGACCTAGTTTTGGATTGTTGGGGGTTGTGTCTCGGAAAACAACAGTCAGCAGGTTAGGATTGTAACTAGCTGGGCGCGCCGAGGATGAGTAAACGCTGCCTATCCCTCTTGTGGTTCTAAAATTGATTGATTCCTAACCTCGTTTAGAAAAGGCCAGCGCTACAAATTGGGGATCTAGCTATCGCAGCAAAATTAGTAATAAATATAATTAGTTAAATTTATGAAAAATAATTTAAGTGATTATAGGAAACAATTATAGTGACAATATGAAACATGGACATACGTAGCGTAGGCTCCTTCTATTAATGTAACATGGAAATATTTGTATAATAAGAGGGAAATATTTTACTAAATCTTGCACAATAAAATTTTTAAACCAATACAACAATAAAATGTACACAACACAATTCCGGATTTTTGAGAAACTTATGATTCAAATCACTAGATTTTCGGCATCGTGGCTCCTTCTGTTATAGCAATGTGGAAACATTTGCGTAGCGAGAGGGAAATATTTTATTCAAACTTGCACAACAAATTTGTCAAACCAATATAACAACTAATGTTTGTTCATCCGGGCTAATGTGTTATGTTTCATTCATCCGGGTATTTTATTTTCCGTACAACAATAATTTGTTTCCATCAACAACTAATGGAGAAACTGCAGCAGACGCTTGCCGAGCTAATTTGTTTATGTTTCATTCATCCGAGTATTTTGTTTCCCATATAAAAATAATTTGTTTCATATACAACAATCATTCATTTTACATATACAACAATCATTCGTTTCCATCAACAACTAATGGAGAAGTCCCGGATGCGGTTGATGAAGGCAAGGACGCGCGGGGAGGCGGCAGCACCACTTGGCCCAGGCGAGGGGCTGGTAGTGCCGCGCAATGATGGTGGCGATAGTTTGGCCAGTCGCGCACCACCTCGGTGCTGGGCTCCCTCAGCCTCTCCCGTGGTCAGCACGACAACGTGCACCCCTACTCGCTGCTGCCGCTCGAGGAGATGGCGACGGGCGGCGCCAACGACAGAGCCATGGCGGCGGAGGCTGGGGCCGCGCGACGCTTCCCACGCGCCGACAAAGATCCCGCCGTGCTACAAGAGGGGTCTCGTGGTGGCCCTCGAGGATGCCGCGTCGGTGACGTCAAGCACGGCTCGTTGGCCGGTGTCGTCTACGTCGAGCACGGTGCAATAGCCCGTGTCCCCAAACGGATGGCACGGAGAACCATCGCCGTGGGGAAGCCGGTTGCCAACGAGCGGAGGGAGGTGAGGAGGCGGCCGAGGGAGGGGAAGATGAGATGGGAAAACCCTAGCTAGGTTGGGGAATTTTATAGGGAAAAAATGGATGGTTAGATGAGTGGTACGGGGATGAATGGCCAGATGCTAGGAGGATGGAATTTCTCAATTCTCCTAGACCCGAAATGCATAATTAGCAGATGATCGTGTCGACGATCAACTCCCACCGTCTGAAATCCCATGAGTGGAGCCCACCTCTGTCCTGTTCCATCGTATGCATGCGGCTCTGTCGGATTGTGGCCCGTTATTATGCTCTAAAGTCTTGTATTACCTCCTTTTTATTTATTTTTTCTAGAGCCCAAGGTCTAGTATTTACGTATATATAGTAAAGTTTTTTTTCTAAAAGATATCAAATTTTGAAAATCATACAATGACGGCTCGTGCAGGACTTATAATGAATTAAGTTGATTTTTAGGCTCATGGCCACTTAGCTCGTTATTAATATTTTTCATTATTTTCTTACGTTCAAATTTTAATTTTAAAGTTTGAAATGTGAATTAAGTTTTGTCGAATTCTCCAAGTTAAAAGTTGACAATTTTCAGGTAAGGTTGGAGTCCTAAGTAGAAAGAATGTAGTATTGTCCGGAAAGAATTAAAGCGTACTTAGTGTCCTAGTTGAAAGGTATGGTGTTTATATAGGAACCTTGTAGTATTGTCCGAGTAGAAAGCTTGTAGTATCAACAATGTAGTGTTCGAGTACAAAGTTTGTAATATTGCCTGAGTAGAAAAGCTCATAGTCGAAAGATCATAGTGTTCGATTAGAAAGTTTGCAGTATTGTCCAAGTAGAAAAGTTTGTAGTGCTCATAATATTTGAGTAGAAAGCTTCTATTGTCCGAATAGAAAGCTCGTATTATTGTCGAAATAGAATGTTCCTAGTGTCCTAGTCAAAATGTCATAGTGTTGGAGTAGAAAGTTTGTTTTATTGTCCGAGTAGTAAAGCTCATAATTGAAGGGTCACAGTGTTCGATTAGAAAGTTTACAGTATTGTCCGAGTAGAAAAGTTTATACTACTCACAATATTTGAGTAGAAAGTTTTACAGAGTAGAAAGCTTGTATTTTATCTAAGTAGAAAGCTACCAAGTAGGAGCAAGTATGTGTGGTTTGGGATCAATGTTTTGACTATAAGAGAAAGGGAACCTTTTCCTTCTTGTAGTCCGATCCTAGCAAATGGTGGAATTCATCACTAGTCGTTGATCACAAGCAATTCATCCAACGGCGTTCATATGTCCTATATAATCTTTCCATCCACCCCTCCATCCATCACCAAACCCTAACCCCTCCTCACCGCGACGGCTGACATGAGACCACACGGCCACGATGACCGGAATGTGGGCATGTAGCAACCATGGTGAGTGGACATGCAGCAACGACCAGCACAAGAGCACACGTCGGCAAGCAGTGACTCCTCCCCACCATCAACGCCACCTCCTCCATCCATCCTAGCGGCAGGCACACCTAGAAGGCAACAAGGTGGCTCCTCCACCCACAACAGTCTGTGGTCAGTATAGAGGACGAGGACCGCATCCTTGATTATGAGGCCATCACGACCAGATCCATCATCACCCGAGCCCGCCACAGCCGGATCTGGCGGCGGCGGAGACCATGGAGGAAATATCTGGGTGGGAGGACCTCGGGACGGTTCATCTTTGGCCGATGAAGCTCGCGCCGAATCAGGAGTTCCCATCCGAAACAGCACCATCATAGCATTGTCCACTGCTAGGGCATGGGCATATTTCATGTTGCCATCGTATATTTTTTTTGTTATGGATAGTGATTGATGATGTTTCCTAGCATCAGTGATTTTGTTGCCTAGGATCTTATTACAATAGTGTTTCATTTTTTGTTGTGATTCGAGTTGTGTAATGTTATAATCACGCAAAAAATATGTCCGCATGATAGATCGAAACATTGGTCCAAAAGTGCACCTATGATATTGTAATTACGATACAAATATGTTTCAATAGTACAATGATTTTGCTACAACACCTTAATGATCTTGTTGCATGCCTTGACCTAATTTCTTTCCATGAAATCATCTCGACCGAATTTGCTTCCACTGTTGCAACAACAGAATCGTGAGTTTGTTCCCCCTAAATTCTAGTATTTGTTTCCTTAAACATCATATCTACATGCATGTGGTTGTTACATTGGTTCGGTGAACTTGTTGTGCATGTTTTAATAAAAGTTTATGTTGGACTACAAAATGTTTTCGCGATTGTTTGCTTGGAAACAATCAGGCTAACTTAAGTGAAAACCAAATCTGTCGTGATTTACGGCTACGTGTTACACACATTATGCTATAGCTCATCCAACGACCTAATCTACTCTATCTAAATGGTGCAAAACTGGTCCAATCTCCTACACATATCGGTAGTTTGATGCCTAGTCATCATCGACTAAGAAAACTACTATATGAAAAGTGATTAATGCACTCATGCTCGTGATTTTGACGGTTGGGTTAATATGAGAAAAGAACGCACATGCCTTTTCTCCATGAACTGAGTGGAGGGAACCACATGCAAAGGAGACAATTGCTTCTTGGGGGAACTGAGCCTTACGCTCGGTGTTGGAACCGATTTGTGGTGCTCTGGGTGGACGATCAGTCACTAATTGCCAATCCCCTCTTGGACAACACCACCCCTTAAATCTATATCAATATCTATACCACCTACAAGTTAGGGTTTGATTCAAACAATCTAGCCATTGATAATATCTGATGGCTTAGAAATTAAGTTGGAACCTTACCTCTAATCATTCTCTTACTAATTACCCTTAATCTCTCTGATTTCAAATCGTCTCCAAGATCTAATTAAATCTGGGCTCAATTAGTGCAACAACAATGACTTGAAAAGGAAGGGATGGAGACCACTGTGATTGCGATTATTCTATGGTAGAATTTTGGACTAAAGTGTAAGAAGTACCTAAGATTTGAAAAAGTTGAAATGCAAACCAAAGTTTTGGCACTCAACTATCTCCGTGTGTACTAGAGGGTAATTCATATATTTGGGTGGTATTATTTGAAGATGCAGACTCATGATTATAAATTTTGAGGTATATGTTGCAAAAATGTATATTGCACATGTAAGATTGCTAGTTCTAGCTATTAGATTAAGTTAAAGAAACCAAGAGAGATTTCTTTCTTATTGTAAGGGGTGTTTTTTCGAGAAAGAGAGAACTTTATTGATTATATCAGAGTTATACAATCTCGAGCAATCATAGGCTCAATATAGCTCGAAAAAGAAAAACGTCAAACCACGCTATGCTTGGTTCGCTTTGAATGTTGCACAAGTGATTCTGCAAATAATCCTCCAAGCATAGAGGATCAATTGTAGCGTAACTTTAGATGAGAAAGAGTGCCAAACCCATAGGGAGTCAATAATTAATCTCACTTTATCCACATCTGAAATCGCACTAAAAATAATAAAACTTGAAGGGTGAGATGCACAACTACCTTTCTCAACTAGTCATGGACCTCAATGATGGATGAACGAAATATGCAATTACTTGACCTAGTTTTATAAAAAAATAAAAAATAGAAAACAAATAATACTAAATGTACTAGGAGAGGTGTACTAATAGCTTAAAATGAGGCATGGGGTATATAGATTCACTAGTAGCAATTCTCAAGTAAGTAATTGAGATTATACAACAATAAAATACCAAATATGAATTTGAAAAAAATTAAAAGAGAGGCTAATATTTCTAGCAATAGATAGATGCAATCTACTATCTGTCCAACCACCAATTTTGGGCGTATATTAAGGCATGAGCCAGAACAATAATAATAATTTCACTAGAGAAATACAAGAGAGGACCACATGGTTGGCTACTCTACCCTATCCCCGTGTGATGGTAATGGGGGTTCTCGATCTTTTGATGAGATGATAATTTTGATTTGTTGAGGTGACTCTAACAATTGGGCTATAACCTGCAACAACCATTGCAACCTGCAATCGCTAAACCAACTTTGGCATGTTATCGACCTTGCTAGGAGCATGATTGAGCTGACCACGAAGGTCTTTTCCTGTGAGCAACCAAAGAACAAGTAAGAAAATAGTAGTAAGCAATTTAAAATTCTGAATAGGAATTATGGACGAAATTTATTGAAGTGTTAGGGTTACAAAGACAATGCCACTACTGAACTAGCCGAACAGGAGAGACACCAATAGTTTTCACTAAGGAAAAGCCAATCTAAAAAGATCTAAGTTGTAGAGGGACTTTCAGGACCTATTAAAAGGAGAGGAGGAGGGGATTTCAACCAGCTCAAGGGAATGGTTGAATCCAACCCTAGGACGGACTCCTCTCTAGACTCCTAACTCTAAAATATTTGTTGTTTGACTTTAATTTTGAAATTATGGGCCTGGCCCAAATAGAGGGGACGCAACACTTCGATGTTTCTAACACCCTAAAATACTACTAAATCATGGCTGCTATCATCTATATTAAATTGAGCAAAACACAGCCATCTCCCTTCACTCATCATGGGGCTTTAGGGTCTTGTAGTATCCATTCTTGAGAGTAACTTTAGAGCTCCCATCCTTGCTACCATCAAGACCATGTCCATCTCTCATCATCAATTGTGGACCTTGGTTTCTTAAAATAATAACATAACCTAATTTAGGCAGCATCATATAGTTCTTGAAATCATTCAACACACCGAGAAATGAAAGTACCTGATAATTAAATTGTCATGCACGTGCTCTTGTTATTGGTCCTTGCATCTCTTGAGGAACTTGAGGAGGATCTAATACGAAGGACGAATCCTAGATGGAAACCAGATTCCAACAACACACGACAATGTGATAGCCTTTGGAGACTTGGAACCAAATCAACAACTCTATTGATGGATGCCTCAAATTTCACTCGAAGGCACGTGCCGATCCTTACAAATCAAAGTGAAAAGTAAGACTTAAGGTGGACTCCCCAATCTACAAGGATGAACCCTAGATCAAGGAGCAAAGCTCTACTTTTAGTCTAAACATCAAATCTACCCTAATGAGAGGAGGGTAAAGGGTATTTATAGTCTAACCCCTAACACTAGGTTTAATTAGGCTGAAACCCACTTACAAGGCCCATTAACCTAATTGAACTGTATGCAAGCAGGTTCTCGAAACTTCTGGGTTGGAACTCAGAGGTTCCAAGATTGACTTATGATCTCGGCTTTAGTGCATGTCCGATGGATTCTCGGATGCTCCGACTAAAACTCAGAGGTTTCGAGATTAGTTTCTAGACTCGACTTCAGTGCATGTCTGGTGGATTCACGGATGCTCTGACCTTGGTCCCAGTGGTTCAGAGATTAACTTCTGGATTGGTTCATTGGAAGTCTCAGACACTTTGACATTCTCAGAGGCTCCGACGTTCTCAGAGGCTTCGAGGCCGGCTACTGGATAGCTCCTATAGGAATTTCATACATTGGGGTCGGAGGCTCCGAGAATTTGGTGTAGCTTCTCAACTTGTTGCTTTGAGCCTCCTCCAAGTCCTTGCCTTCAAACCGAAGCGTCATAATCAAAGCATTAGGTAGCACACCATTCAAGCTCAAATCAAGTGGATACTCATGAAGGAAAAAATTCACCTTGTGTTGGATGACTTTAGCTTGAGCTTATGTCATGGGTCCAATACGTGTCGGTGGTGCATTTGAGCTTGTGGGACTCATAGGAGGGCTTGAGCCAGTGTTCTCCTTGCTGATGTCCACATCATTCTCTCCTTGAAAAGGAGTCGACCTCGACTCCAACTCTTTGTTTCCATGGAAGGGTGAAAGATTGGAGATATTGAAGGTGCTGCTCACCAAGTACTTGTTCGATGGAAGACTGATCTTGTAGGCGTTGTCGCAGATGCGTTGAAGCACTTGAAATGGACTATCTCTGTGAGGCATGAGCTTGGACTTGCATTCTTTGGGAAATCTCTCCTTGTGAAGGTGAACCCACGAGATCACTAGGTTCAAACACCATCTTCTTTGTAGTCTTGTTGGCCTTCTCGGCTTGGCGACGAACTTGTTGCGCAATTTTGCCTTTTGTTTTTTTATGAAGCTTCTTCATGAAGTCAGCTCATTTGGAAGTGTCCATGTTCACCTACTCTTGCATCGGTAGTGGAAGGAGGTCGAGTGGTATAGCAGGATTGGAGTCATACACCACTTCTAATGGACTCATGCTTGTCTTGGAATGAACCACGTGATTGTAGGCGAACTACACCTCAGGAAGGCATTCCTCCCACTACCTCAAGTTCTTCTTGATCATTATTCGAATGAGTTTCCACAAGATATGGTTGACGACCTCGGTTTGCCCATCAGTCTGTGGGTGGCAAGTAGTGTAGAAGAGAAGCTTGACTTTCAACTGGCCCACAGTGTCTTCCAAAAGTAGCTTATGAACTTGTCGTCACGGTTGGAGATGATGGTCATGGGCACCCCATGAAATTGCACAATTTCTCCGAAATATAAGTTAGTGACATGTGAAGCGTAGTTGGTCTTATGACTAGAACAAAATGAGCAATTTTGGAGAATCTATCCACAATCACAAATATGAAATCCCTCCCCGTTTTGGTTCTAGGCAATCCCAATATAAAATCTATGCTAATATCCTCCCAGGGTGCAGTAGGAATAGGAAGTGGAGTGTAAGAATCATGAGGGTTGAGTTTGGACTTAACTTTATGGCATGTGATGCATCGTTGAAGAGTCTTTCTACATCTCTTCACATCTTGGGCCAATATTAGTGCTTGGAAAGCATCATGTAGGTCTTCTCTCTCCCAAAATGTCTAATTAAGCCGCCCCCATGTGATTATGCAAAAGTAACAAACACACAAATGACTCTAGAATGCATAGTTTGTTGGTTAAAAAGAGAAAACTTTCATGGACATGGTATTTATCCCAAACCTCCCCTTCTTTGCAATGAGAGAAAGGGATAGCAAAGTATGGATTCAAAGCATACAAATCCTTAATATTTTAAACCCAACACCCTTACCTCAAGTTGATTCAAAAGGGTCATTTTGCAAAAAAAGCATCCACCACAACATTTCTTTACCCTTTTTGTATTTGACCACATAAGGAAAGGTTTCAATAAACTCTACCCATTTTGCATGCATATGGTTCAATTTAGCTTGGCCTTTAACATACTTCAAAGATTCCTGATCGGAATGAATAAAAAATTCTTTTAGCTAAAGATAGTGTTGCCACACTTCAAGAACATGAACCAAAGCATATAACTCATTATCATAAAAGGGTAATTAAAAGTGCATCTTGCCTCCTAAGTGGGTTTTGATGATTAATGTAAAATGATTAAGGGACTAATGTGTGCATCAAGTGTGATTAGGTATTTTAGTCCTAGAAGAGATGATACAACCAGCTGCGATGACCCCAAAAAGTTATAAGGAAGGAGGGCTTGAAGAAATGAAGGTTAAGGATCATTTTCTAGCTATTTTAGTGGTTTGAGGAATCACATTGAGTTTAAGGTAATCCGTACCATGAAGGGGGCTAATATCCTGGAAGCTGATGAGACTGTTTGGCCAAAGCTCAGCTTGGAATCAAAATTTCTATCCAAAGAGGCCATTGAAATCCTTAACTTCTCACACTTTCGACAAAAAGTCAGAACCTCCAAGATTACAGGTGGAATATCTGAGTTCAGTATACGTGTGGAGAATTAGGGAGCTCGAAGCCTCCGAGTTGCCCATCTGTCCGAGTTTCAAAAAGTCAGACCATCCAACTTCTGTGTCCGAAACCTCCCATTTTAGGTTATGACCTCGCCTAACTCCCTTGAGCTCAAAAGTCAGAACTCCTAGATGTTTTTGTAGTGTTTGCGATCCTATGTGGACTTATTCTTTGAATTCTCAGAATGTCCACGTCAGTATGTTGTAACCTCCAAGTTTGCATACTGATCATGCTTTGATTAATCCTTGAAATCTCGACATGTCATAGTACTTATGCCGGAACTTCTGAGTTCATGTTCTGATCTTGCTCTGTTGAGCCCTTTGAAATCTCGAAAGCTCTGAGTTCAATATCAGAATCTCCAGAATTCTCTTTAACTTTGTCTTGCTCAAGGCCATTCTATTTTCGGAGGATCTGGGTTCCAAGTCGGAACTTCTGACATCTGCTCTTGTCCGTTGTGCTTTTAAAAATGTCAGAGTCTCCAATATCTGCTTCTGTAATCGCTATATAGCCATTGCTTGAAATGATGGAATCTCTGGGTTCTTGTCGGAGCCTCTGATTTTTGCACTATATACACGATATAGTCATTGTTTTGAACAAGTCAGAACATCCGGGTTCAAAGTTGGAAACTCTGGGTTTTGCCGCTTTTGATGGCTAGATTTTGAGGAGTTGGCTATATATACCACCAAGCCTCTTTGCTCACATAACTCTTTGCCAATCTAATCTTCTGCTCTCTTAAGTGAAACCCCATCCTTCCTCAAACCCAAAGTGAGACCTTTGTGAAGAAATCTTTAAGAGAGAAATTGATTTATAGTTGAGCATCAAGTAAGAGTTCATCTCCAAGTTGAAGTGATTGAAGCTTAGAACTCTTGGAGATTGGCATCTCCTAGAAGGTTAGGAGTCGCTTGAGAGCCTTCGAGCAGTTTATGAAGAGCCCCAAGAAGGTTATGAGGGTTTGAAGCTCGCCTATCGCAAGGTGAAGTGGTGCCACAAGTGAGAGTGGGCTTCGCATCAGCAAGCCCTTTGAGGGAAGTGCATGTTTTGGTGTCGGCTTCAATCCTTGGATCAAGCTTCCTCAACGGAGACATAGAGCCTCGCCAAAGGTTTGAATTTCAACAACAAATCCTTGTCTCCCATGTGTTTGTGTTTTTGTATTCCTTTATACTTGTTAATTGGCATATCTTGCTTACTAATATGTGTAGGATCTGATTTTATTACAAGTTTTTGATAATATCCTATTCACCTCCGTCTAGTCGATAGCATTGATCCTTTCAATTGGTATCAGAGCCTCGTGCTCTCACATCTTAGGTTTCACCACCTATAGAGATATGATGTCATCTAGCGATGGGATCATGTGGGGAGGGGTCCATAATTCGATGGTTCAAACTATGCCAGTTTGAAACATAAATTGAAGAGGTATCTAATGGCCATTAGCCCTCGCATATGGTGTGTTGTTGTTGATTGCGGCGATACGCACAGACGAAGTGGCTTCTCGACTGTACATATCTCACAGAGTAGGACGACAGAAGCATTGCAGTGGTCCATTTATTATAAACTTAATTTACAAATACATTCCCAAAAAGTACGGGGAATTTAAAACCGTGCCAGTTGGTTACAGCAAAAGACATAACTACACTCTCGTCTTCCATATACTAGACTTGTGCTCTACGCTTCGGGATCTTCACCACGAAGGCCGATGTAGTGGTTGTCGTCTTCGTCCTCCTTCGTCACTGTCGACCCCTTGAAGACTTCATCTTCAACCCCAGTGTCGACTACATTTGGATCTATTATCGGCTCTCCTCCTAATCAAAAGAATTAGAATAGAGGGATGAGTACAGAAGGTACTCAACAAGTCCAGGAATAGCAAAGAGGTGTTTGATGCACTATCTACTGAGAACAGTAATGTTCTCCAAAAGCAATGCAGTTTTGTAAGGTAAGAGAATCAAGTTTTAATTTAAGAGACTAATGATCTCCTGTCTCACAAGCTGCTAGGATTCCCGATGAATCCCTTTCTTGCCGGGTTCGCAGTTCCAACCGGGAACACGGAGTGACAATGCCATAATTCTATACACTCTGCAGAGGTGCGCAAATGTACCCACAAACGACTACAGTCATGTATCCGAGGTCACAGAGCCGTTTCGCCGCCCGCTCGGTCATACTCCGCGTCGCAGTCCATATAGGACTACCGGTCCAAAATCTATTTTTGGCTAACCCTATGGTTAATACCACATTTTCAAATAAGATGTGGCTAGCCCGGTGACTAATACCACTTGTTCAAATAAGATGTGGCTAGCCCAGCGACTAATACCACTTGAATAAAATGTGGGCAGCCCTATGGCCGAACCACATCAACAACCGTGGGTAGCCCTATGGCAAAACCACCTTCCCGGTAGCCGATCCCACTACCGAGGTCTTGCGTTCCCAGGGGAGTATGAACCAAGGGCAAAGGTACTTTGGCTCAGCCCCACCCATACAGGGTATGTGGTATGCGCGATCACTACGGCCCTTAAGCACAATCGATCATTGGTTGCATTAACCTTATATGAGACATTCCCGTGTGATGAAATCCACCTTCCCAATGTGCTAACCGCACCCTTTCCAGGATTTCATCACCCACCATGCTATCGCCCAAGAACCGGCGATCCAAATAAAACAACAGTTGATTGATCTTTAGAAAATAGGTTTTCATTTGTGCATGTTATAGACAAGAGGGAAGTTTTGTAAAACATTCTCAACAGACATGAACAAAAAACTGGACTTGCCTGGTATCGAATATGAAATGGAGTTCGAAGGTTTTACTTGTGGAACTCCGGCTTCTGGCAAAGAAAGTAATAAAGTCTGATAAGGACTTATCCAGAAAATTGCAATATGGATGCATATGACATGGTATTATGCATGAGAGAATCTCCTCATGTTAAAACATTTCAAGGAATTTTAAACATAAATTTTATGTTTAGGGATTTGGTATTATCTAAAAAAATAATCAAGCTTTGGTTATGTTTAAAGTTCATGTTGATTTCAAATTGATTTAAGTTAACTTCGCCATCTATTTCAATTTATTCAAGGGATTAGCTTTGGTTTTAATCCCTTTTCCAAAGAAGAATCTACTTGGTTTATTTAGAATGACTCATTATCTCATTCAAACTTTTACTCTCCTTTCAAGAATAAATATTTTAACTTAAGAATTTTCCAACTCCAATCTACTCCTTCTCATACATATACAGATGTATACCTATATATCTTTTTCCATTTTATTTCCCTTCATCCTCAATTTCAAAGCAAATAGTGGCAATTAGGTTTTAACCTTTATTCTTCCTTACCTTATAACCACGCACATCCAATTGCTTGAAATACCATAGCCACGGACAAATCTCTCGTCACAAATTTCCCATCTGGAATGCGATAAACAAAGCTCCAATTTGAGTGCAGCTGAACATTATCTTTCAGGACATGTTTGAGGCAAATCATTTGAATGTCCAGTTAACAAATAAGAGACATGTGGTACAAAGGAAGAATGATAATACCAGTGATATATTTGTGTATTTATAAGTTTACAAATCTCCACGGTAAGTTCCATAACTGGCTCACTTCAACATAATAAAATGCCACAATACTGTGTTCTTGTAGTAAGTAATGACTTGATAATCAACTACTGTCCCTGGGAAGCATGTGGGAACATGTAGGTAGGAGTAGCAATGCTTGAGAAAGGTTGCATAACACTTCCATTGATTTAATTTCCTTTTCCTTTTCCTTTTCCTTTTTGGGTGTGTTTGATGTTGATATGTAACAGTTCATCACCGGATTAATCCTTTTTGAAAAGTTGGATCGCTACAGCCTTTAGCCAATGTTCATGTAGTTATCATGTACTCAGTAGTCAGTATTCTGATAGCAACAATCAGATGTAGGTTAGGCTTGAGTTAATTCTACATAGGTTCACCCATCCTAACAATATACTAGAGAAGTTCATGATCCATTGCTAGTTACAAGGTAATTAGCTTAGAAGTTCACAACCCAACGCTAATTACAAGGGGATGATTTTACAAGGTCACAACCCATCGGTAACTACAAGGATCGTTCGTTCCATGCTGTTGTGATCTAGTTGGCCAAAATGCCCGACTGATTGGAATTTCTTTCTCTATTCTTTTCCATTGGCTCTATAGCATTGTCTAATGACCACCGAAGTTAGAGATTGCTGGGACGAAAGCAAATTGCCAACTACTTTTGGGAGTACTAAAAATAATAATGATACATGTCATTTGTCACATGAAGCTGCAGAATGTGCTCATTTATTTTCTTAATATATACAAAACAAAGGAAAAGTGATAAGCACTGCGTACATTTTATTCTCAGGATTAGAAAGGCACTAAGAATAACCCATTCTTAATTTTCATGACAAAAGTTTGAACTATCAGTCCTTAAACTAATAAGAATGGAATAAAACTTTGGGATATTCTATCATGAGCGCTTCCATTGCTTCCTGTAGTATTCCCGCTGGGGCGCCGACCCGAGCAATAGAGCCCGTGGGGGTCGCCCTCGGCGTGGTGGCACCGTTCGAGCCGCCTAGGGAACAAGCCCCCGTTGCTGCCGTCACAGCTGCCGAAGATCAACCTGCCTCGGAGTCCACCTCCTCCAGCGATGACTCTGGCTCCGAGTCAGCCTCTGAAGAGGACGTGGCGCCCCAGGAACAACTACCGCCCCCGGCCCCGACAAGATCTCAGACTAGGAGAAAAGGCAACCAGTTGCCGGACAGGACGTACGTCGTCACTCGAGTCGACGACGTCAGAGATGTTCCAGCGAGTCCACAGAAGGCCGCCCAGACCTTCAGCAACGCCTGCGGGTGCTTAGTCCGCGAACAAGTGAAGATCACATGCAAAGAATTCAGCCAGTTGTCTGAGTCGACCCGTGAAGCTTTATTGAGGAAACTATGGGACAAATACCAGATTCCTGCCACCGACAAGGACAGAGTCCAAGCGGCAGCCCTTCGCATCATGGCTAGGGCTCTCAAGACTTGGTGATACGACGCACAGAAGGTCGTGGACGACGACTGGGATACGAAGATCAGTACAAGATGGCCGAAGATAGAAAAGGAAGACTGGGAGCAATTCGTTGCTGAAATAAGGAGTGCGGAATTCCAAGAGAAGAGTCGCTGGGGGAAGGAGCTTCGGGCCAAGAACAAGTTAGACCACAAGCTCGGAAGCCGTGGATACCTTGGGAAGAGGCCAAAGTGGGCCATAGAGGACGCCAAACTGGCCGCGGCTGGGAAAGCGCCTCCTTTTGCGCATCTCAGGGAGCCACGCGCCAGGGAGTATATGAGGGCGCATACAAGCTCTGACCCTGTGACGGGGTCACCAATTATACAGTCTGAAGAACTCCAGGAGGTGGCCAACCGGCTGGTAACATCTCAACTCAGTGTCTTTTCTTACGTAGTTACGTTGTATCGAAATACGCTATCTTCTCATCATGCAATATAACTTGCAGACAGAGCTGAGCCAGCAGCCTGCAAGCTCACAGGACTCCGTCACGAGCTGCCCGAGGTGGAACGATGATCTGGCGAAGGCTCGACAGAAACCGGAGCATCGGGGCCGTGTAGTAGGCGTCGGGGATGGCGTTAAGTGGGACAAGGTGTTTCCCCGAAACCCCGAGGGTCGCCGCCGCCCAAGGAGAGACAGCCAGGAGTACATGGATAATCTCCGTGAGCAAATGCGAGAGATCGCCGAGCAGACGTGGGTACGTATGCAAGTCCTCGCAGCGCAGGGCGGTGCGACAATGGTCCCCGATATCCAGCCGTCTGGTTGGAGTAGCTGCGCATCCGCCTCGGACGGCCGGCCGGAATCGCTGAATCAAATCGACAGCATCACCGTAAGTTTCGTACGCTAAAACGAGTCATTACAGTAAATCCTGATATCGTTGTCCTGACTTCAGTTAGGACGGCACATCTATCCCTGTTTTGCAGGAAGCCACTAGATGCACACTGACGGTGCAGATCCCTGGCATGAAGGTGAAGGTTGCGCACGGCCAGGTCTTCCCGACGCCGGAGGGGGCAATCCTGCACTGTGTTCCTATGCGGGAGCACCATGCGAAGGTGCAGGTGGACGTCGTCCTCAACGACTACAACGATGTGTTAGTCCCTGTCCCCCCTGAAGAGGAAATGACACGGCTAGGGCAGTGCAAGAACTATTTCATCCAGTGGCCGAAGAGCCAAATTATTTTAGCTGCGGCGCCCTCTCCTCGCACGGCTCCATCTCCTCGCACGGCCCCCTCGTCCACCAACCCGTCTCCATCGGTCGGACGATCTCCCTTGGGCCTCAGCCAGACAGCTCCGACGTTCAAAGACCTTGAAGACCATCTTGTCGGGGACCAGTACAGGGAGACGGGTATGCAGTCCCCGGCGGCGAGGGACGAGCCCATGATCGATCCACCGGAAAGGCGCGAGGAGGATCAACCTAGAGGGAAGATTTTCTCTCCCGCCACACTTGCCGGAACACTGGAAGCGGCGATGGCGGCAGGCAAGAGTCCTGAGCCGCTGCATAGGAGGAAGAAAAGCAAGAAGAGAAGGGCCGGCACCGGCGAGAAGGAAAGAAAGGAGCAGATGAAGAAATCCTTATCCTTCTCGGCATCGGCATCGTCATCCAAATTATCTACACGGAGCATGGGTCTCTGGCGAGATGTTTACGACCAGGTCAGGACTTGCTCCCGCAGGATGAGTTGGACAATCTGTCGGAGGACATGAAGGCGCTGCATGAAGATTACCTCAAGATGTCTAGAGAGCCGCAAACATTCTGCCAATATTGGAAGGTCAAGGTGCCAAGAGATTACAACTTCTTCATGGAGAACGACCAGGACACCTTCGACCTCAATTTTGAAGACCTCTTCAATATGTTCAACCTCTACAGGCTCGACACCACGATGGTCAGGCTATGGGCTCTCTATCAAGCCCAAGAGTGCAGACGTCTACAGGACTCCAATATCGGGATAGTCGATCCGATATGCATGAACGAAGGCTACGCTGATACCACGGACGGTCGAGACTTTCTACAAGAATATCTATCGCGTGTCTTCATCGTGCATAAGGACAAGGAGTACATACTAGCCCCCTACAACCCTCCGTAAGTCCTTTAACTTAGCACCGTATGAATTTTTTTGTTTTTTACGCATGTATCTCCGCCTTCTTACGTTCATTTGTTCACATTGACGCAGCGACCACTGGGTCCTCATTGTGATAGTTCCAAGCTGGGCCAAGGCATTCTACTTCGACTCCGATGCGCAGAAGAGATCGAACTTCAAAAATATCACTTCTATTTTGGATGCAGCCTTTTTCAGAGCCAAGTTCTCGGGCCATCAAAAAATACCTCCAAAAGCGACAAAAATGGTACACCATTACAAGTTCCCTTGCAGAGTTCAGCCCGAAAATAGCGTGACATGTGGGTACTACACCTGTGCCCATATGGACCTATTTGTCCGGTACAAGAACAAGCATTGGAAGGATATGAAAGAACTGAAGGCTTGGAGTGAGCTAGGACATCAATTGTACGATTGGCGTCAGGACTTTGCCCGCATCCAAAGAGTCTTCGCCAAAATCATCAATCTTGAAATAATCAATCCAATGGGTGAATTCTACGCCGGCCCCCAGTTTCCGAAGCTAAACTTAAGCGGGAATCAGTAGATTAGTTGTTTAAAAAACTTTATTATGTCGCTCGTCAAATATACTTGTTTTCTTTCATACCTGTGATTAACGGTTACGTGAAGTGTTATGTCATTACGAATAAGTTATATCAAATTTTATATTTGTGAATATTTCTGAAATTTATGAAAATTTGTGTATATTTGTGAAATTTATGGATGTTTGTGAAATTTATGACTATATTTGTGAGAATTGTGAATGTTTGTGAAATTTGTGAACATATTTGTGAAAATTGTGAATATATTTGTGCAATAGGTGCTGAATGGAAATGCACAATAGAAGCTCTACTGACGGGCACTTAACAAACGCCCGTCAGTGGTGAAGCCCGTATGGCCAAGCTGCAGGTCCTACCACTGACGGGCGAGTAGAGATAGCCCGTCAGTGGTGAGCTGATACCACTGACGGTCGCTGATACATAGACTGTCAGTGGTGAGGTCCTACCACTGACGGTCGCGTATCAGACGACCGTCAGTGGTGATGTCGTATGGCCAAACTGCAGTGGTTTACACTGACGGTCTTCGTGCCCGTCGGTGGAGGTCACCCCTCCACTGACATTCCCAGGGTGACGGGCCCCCCGTCCGTCAGTAGAGGGGGTTAAGTGCCCGTCAGTAGAAGCCCGTTCTGCAGTAGTGCAAGCCAGGTGAGTACATTGAATGTACTCGCAAGCAATCCCCATTGGGGGATTATACAGCTATATTTCATGCAGGAATATTTCAAGGGACTGCTCTAACCTATGTTGGCAGTTGTGCGGAAATGTAAGTTCTGAATTTGGAAATACTGCATAGTAGATTGTAAAAGCAGTTTGGGAAAAACTGGTAGTAAATCAACAGCATCCCGTCACATCCCATCTTTTCTCATCTTGCGCGGTAAACACCGCTAAACATCTCATAACCTATTACCGATAGCTCCACTCACCGTCCATGGCTCCATCCATCGAACGGTAGCTTCCACCTATCCGATAACTAGGTTTTCCAACACTAAACCGTATTCCGGTCACTTCCGGCAATACGGCGGATTACTTCGGCAATTTCCTTACCACCGACGCATGGCCTAAAATTGCCCAACTGTGGACACGTCATGCCCACGTCCTTAATCCCATTGCCCAAACTTGGCAAATTAAACTTAGTCTAGCCGGTGTGTGGCTGTGCCAGTTCATGTCCATAACCGAGGACGCGGCTATTCGAATAGATTTTTAACACTCTGTAGAGGTTATACGGCTTTACCCACAAGATGTATTAATCCCTTTAATGCCGAGTACTACTAATACACCTGATGAGGTATATTGGCAGGGATAATACAACGAGACCCTTCGCCTGCATTAATATTAGGGCTGGACCCACTAAATGAGACTTACCCTAACTTCGATTGTGTCCAGGTAGCCTGACACCACAATCCGGAGAAACGCTCATCTTTGTGTCGAATCTTTTTCCACACCTAGATGGAGCTCACTAAGAATTCGACCCATATAGCGCCGTGGGGATTCTCTAGGGGCCCAACGTCCTACCTAGCACTTTCTCCTTACTTCCTACAGGTCCGAACCCTAGTATTAGGCGGGTTACCGAGTCAAGTCCTTCCCATAAAGGACATGTGGACGTACGGTGGGGGAACTGGTTTAGCGACACTGTGGCTCGGTCCTTAACTGATTCGAGTAGGACTCCAGTTTATCATCAATCACCGAATAGCCTTCCGCTACTTCGTCTCCCTTCAAACCGCCTTACTTCCTACCCGAATCCAAACCATCTCCAACTCCATTTTGGGTTTTGGCAACATTTCTTTTAAACTCACCGCGGATAACATATGCTATCCGCGGGTTTTGGTTTCCCATCCCCGGGGTTTGAACAAAATTTTAGTTTCAACTATAGCTGGGCTAAGCAATGGCTACTGCCTATAACCTTGGTATGTCGTCGGTTGGAAACCGATCGACGGATCACTAGGGTTACAAGAAATTGGATGTTCGACCCTAGTCCGAATGCATCTATCGGAAATAATTAACTCTACATAAAATATTGTTTATAACATAGCATGCATGTTTCGAAGTCAAAATAAATATAATTCACAAATATAGGATTCAAAATGGTCAAGGCGGCTCGGTACCTTGGGCTTACCTGCCGCTGTTCCATGATCGCGCGTGGGAACCCGACCGGCGTCGGTTGCTCGGACAAGGCGTTGCGGCGGCGGTTGGCGATGCCTGAGGGTAGCTAGGGCTTGAGCTTTTCGGTGGTTCGGCTACTGCAGGTGGCGGCGGAGTTCGGTTCAGCGGCCGTTGCTATTTCGGTTGGTTGATGAAGCTCTGAGGTTTGGATCTGGGACATGGAATAGAGGGGCGGCGGAGGGAGATGAGCTCGGGCGACTGAGCTTGAGGAGAAGGGGATGGCTCGGGTTCTGGGGCAGCTTGGCATGGGTGGTTGGAGGGTGAAGCTTGGGAGCTCGGCTCCTTTATAGCCAGAGCCAGAGCTCGGTAGGGCTAGCGCGGATGCTGCTCCAGTGTAGCGGACCCCGGGATCACATATGGTTAGAGGAATGGATCGTCGCCAAGGACCGAGAAGCTACCCAACATACCATACGCGCAATATGTCGTATGTATCTATCACCGTTGGGTAACCCGACACCGGACCCACATACCATACGCACCATATGTCGTATGTATCTATCACCGTGGGTCAAGCCGGCCGGAAGCGACAAAACTTCCCAAAGCCACATATGATACCAGAAATCCTGTGAAGGCTTAGAACCGTTCTCACGTCCACTAGGAAAAACAGAGTCGGAGGAGCCCAGTGGTTCTACCCACACCCTAACCTAGCTCGAAAGCTAGTGGGTCACCCGAAGGCCCGGTAGGAACACACCCACACCCTGCCTGACTGGAACACATCTCAGCCAGCGGGTCGCTCACCGATAACTGCTTGACTTAGTGAATAGTAAGAACAGAGGTAATCCTTCACGGCATACCCAAGTGCTTCATCCATACATGCATTGCACATGGGCAGCCCTCAATACAACAAGTATATCATTGCATAATACATGTCATCCATACAAAGGGGACATCACAGTTACTATTTTACATGGCTAAAGAGTCATTTTCAGCAGATACCAACTCAAAAACAGCAGCGGAAGGACTTATAAAATATTGAGATGACCATCAAAATCATCTTCTAACATCCCTATATAAACAACCTCTTGACCAAGTTGGGCAATCCCTGCAAATTAAACATTCGAATCGAAATAACCGGAGTCGTAATATGCTACAATACCTGAAGAACCTGCAGGAATGGAATTTCCGAATGAGTACTTTCGTACTCGCAAGATGCAATTGCTTATTCCAAGTTAATCTTAAACATAGCATGACAATTGACATGATAAAGTGAAATAACCAGCATAATATGGAGAATAAGCTACACAAGCTATCACATTCAACATACCATGCCATGTTACATTCAGCCAAGCTAACCACTTGACAAACCATGCAAATAACCCTCATGCTCAGATCTGAATAAGTATGAAAAACCATCATACCCATCCACCAATTGTCACAAGTACAACGTTCAAAGCAGTTTCTAGAGTTGGGCTAACCACCCAAACTCCCATATCACCAAACCCCACCAATTTTCAGGTTCACAAGCATAGAGATAACCATTACAACCAATTCGTGTTATTCTCCCTAAGCTACCCCACCTAGGGAGATGCCGAACGGGTTGACCACCCAATTCGACTCAAGTGTAGTGAGGGAGGGTTGACCACCCTAGCCTCACGCGAACAAGTGTTCTAATGGGTGTGGGTTCATAGTAGGCCCACTATGACCCTCCAACTCCACTCGCTAACACTTATCGCCGGCTCAAGGATTGGCAGCAATGGTAAGATCATGCGAACTCCTCTCGCCATGTCTCCCACGTGCCCGATCCCGTCTCTCACAACTTTCCAGAGGGTTCAGGTATTAAGTTAAGTGATTTAAAGGACACACCAATCAATCACAACCAACGACAGCACCTACTCATGCTAGGAGTCTCACATACTCACAAATATCATTCAATCGACCACGCATAGTAGAAGAGTAACTGGAATATTATCAACAAGCTAGCAAGCTTGCCTGGTTGTTCTGGATCGTAAGCTGGCTGAGGAACAACTCCAAGATTACCCTTGTGGCCCGATTCTATTGAAATAACATCCAAAAGACCGGAAAAACAGCAAGGGTGTAAATGGAAACCAGGAAGAAATAGAATGATAAAATGTATGAAATGCACCCTAGAGTTTAGGAAGCCTGATTATTAAACTAACGCAATTGGATTTACTTCGTTCGGCAATGTGCAATGTAGGTTATGATTGCCCTAAGTCGTATGTAACAACATTTTGAGCTTAGAGGACCTAGCTTTGTTCTCGGTTGCATTAGTATAATTGGATGCCATATTAATCAAAGTATGGTTTAACGTATAACCTATTTACTTCTCAGGTTAAGCTTGGTTCTCTAATACACATATTTCGATTTTGGGTATAGGAGAAACAATCTAGGCATGTCTGAAGGTTTTAACTACCAAATCGTGAACAATAGGGGTATATATTAAAAACTCTACAAGGAAGGAAAATATGATTTCGTTTCTTTTCAATTAAGCTGAGGAGCATATAACCTATAAGGTTTATCTTATGACTATCCATTGTTAACATTGGTACCTTATTAAAAAGGACACAATTGTGAAGCCTAATTATTATTGTTTTACGTGTGTCCAGTATAGCACTAAGTGATTACGTCAATTATAAGCAAATCACAGGCAAGCAGGTATAACAGTATCTTAAATTGGTCTATTGGTACCAATCGATTGTAACAGCCACTAGGGTGATTAACACCGTAGGATATTGGTTAACTAACCATAGTATATTAAGAATAACTAGCTGGCATCTTTATAACCTTGGTCTTTAGTTATTGAATATCACAAATATTACAACACCTTCATTTGAATTATGCTTTAGAGGGGCTCATTGTTAGCATATTGAGTAGAACCATACTAGAAAAGATTAAATCTATCCTAACCTTCACCATTGCTAGTGTTGGTTATCATTATTCGTGGGTTACTCGCTCCTGCTGTCATTAGAGAGTTGGAGGGTGGGTTAGGAATGTCTTTTCGGGTAATTTGCCCCACGGTATAATTAGTCGTTCATCGATGATGTCAAGGAGACAGCTAACTAACCGGGTGGCTTAACTGGTTACTGTTACCATCATTGTAGTAAGCTAGTCACCGGTTGAAGGTAACCAAGGAAACTATTGGTAAATGTGATCAAGTAATGAATCCTCGTTGTCATCCTTCCCTAATTAACTCATCTTTGTTATGTTCAGCTCAGGTAATTAATTTAATTGTTACTAGTGTTAGCTGAAGTGTATCCGAAGCAAGTTAAATTTCTAACTGCCCTGTCTATGACGGCAGCCAAAGCATTCATTAATTTTATCCGTATATATTACTTACGTTCAGCAGCACATGACACAGTGGTGTGCGTTTTATATCACTTCCCATATGCTAATTTGATTCAAAGATTGAGATGAGATTTCAGAAAACATACTCATGGATATATGGTTACACACATCTAGGATTTTGATCGGGTACACTGATCGTTTAACAACTCATGTATCAATTAACTTCACTTGGTTTCTTTAACTTCTAACGACTATGCTAACTGATAACAGCTAATCAAGCAGCTAACAACTAACCTAACTTAACTGATTAACTATTAATTAACTACTTGATTTGATCAGTCGATAAACAGAATAGCACATTAATTATACTGATCACTGTTAGTATAAATTATAGAATTGTTGATTCGTTCAAACTATCTCCAGTTCAAAAAGCAACAACCTACCTTAACTAGCTTCAGAGCTGGACGTTCAACGCGGTCAGACCGGCGATAGAAGACCCTCAGGCCACGAAGCTCACCGGCTCGGAGCAGAAGTGGTGCCGGTGCCGATGTCGACAGCAAGGGAAACTCAGATGGAGGTGATCTTCACCGCAAGACGACTCTGGCGACGGTGAGCTGCTCGTCGCCGGGGAAGGAGTCGAGGGCGAGCGACACTGATGAGGAAGACCGGCTGGTGCGGAGGCGTGCGTTGCGGGAGGGCTCGACCCGACGGCTTGACGGAGATCCGCGGCGGGCGGCGAGCGGTAATGCGTGCGGTGACGGGGAAGACCTGAGCGGGGGGGGGGAGGGGGGCGGAGCAATCCGAGGGCGAGGCGGCGCGCGTGGGAACGGCGGCGATGGGAGGCCGAGGAGGGCGGCGCGCCTACGAGGACGACCGAGGGAGAGGCGGCGTGGTGGCGACCGGCTCGGTGGCCTGCTGCGCCGGCGAGCGCGGTGCTAGAGGTGACCTAGCCGAGGCGGCGCTGGGAAGGAAAGGACCGGAGGGAGAGCGGCGGCGCGTGGTGCGGGCGGAGCGGCGCGCGGGTGAGGGGAACCGAGCAGAGAAGGGGCAAGGGCAGAGCAGCGGTAGCCGCGCGTGAGGGCGCCGGTGAGCTGAGGACGGCGTGAGCTGAGGTGAGGAGCTGCTTTGGAGAATTCGGTAGAGGGAGAAAAGAATTGGCCGGCGGCGTGTACTGGGGAAGGAGGCGGTGCCGTGTGAGGGAAGGAGAAGAAGCGGGCCGAGAGAAGGAAGAAAACTGGGCCGGCGGCCCAGTGCGGGAGAGGAGAAGAAGGTTTCCTTTTTATTTTATTATTTTTTTGTTCTTTTCTATTTCGTGCATTTTGTTTGCAAATTTGGAATTTAAATAAGCAGTGAATCAAAAGAGATTTTGAGAGAAGTAGAAAGGATGGTATAGAATCTCTAGGTTCTTTACACCTCACTAGATGTTTGTGGATTGACAATCACAGTTGCTCTAACTTTTGATTTGAAATAATATAAATAATATATTAAAAGAAATTTTGGGCTAAAGATTGATCTTAGACAATATGGCTCAAAGAATTATTTGTTTTGGGAAAATGCAAAAGCGATCCTACTCGATTTGCTAGTCTTTAGGTTAGTCCTGCAGGTTGATTAAAAATCTTGTCGAAGTTCCATGGTACTTAACTCCAGGAGTTTTTGTTGGAGTTGACTCTAGAGCAACGTTTTAAAATATTAGTCCTTTGGAAATATTTGGTACTTAAAAGGAATTTAGTAAGTGAGAGATGAGCGACGCTAGATTCACGGCTTTGTTAACGGTGTCGTTTCTAAATAGCAATCATGCATGCATGTGTTGAAAGAAATTGTTTTTCTTCACGATGATCTGCACTGATCCCGTGTATTAAGAATAGGGTCATTACATCCAGTGAGGCGACGGCTCGAGGCGATTAATGGCGAGGCTACTGGTATGCAGTGAGGGCAGGTTACAGGGGAGTGGAGAGACGGCTCAGGCATGCTGGTGCTCGGACAGGGCTTGACGGCAGCCGATGCAGTGAGGGAGAAAAGGGGTGCACGCTGTGGCTTGTCTGGACGCGTCCAGAGCGCGTCCAGAGTGGCATGGTCGTGTCCTGGAGCTTTGTGACCTTTTCGAGGTGTCAAACCATGTCAGCCGAGTTCAGGGACACGTGTTCTAGTGACCAGAGAAAGTATGGGCACTAATGGGTACTCCACACTGAGCAAAACATAAATGCCAATGTGACATGAGCTTGGCTTTCAACTGCAGGTGGTGAGACGCGAGCTGCCAGAGGGGTTAATGAGATGGGAAGGGTGAGTGCAGAGTATGGTGACTCCTTAGTAAGAGTTAGCAGCTTTGACAAAGGAAATTTATTGTGATTTCATGCGTTAGGTCATTCGAGGCTAAAGTGTTCGCTGCTTGCCTTATCTGATTTCTGTATATGACTTGCCCATATTTTTAGATATTTAGACTCCTGGAAATGTGAGGTGTGATGTGGGAATTTATCGGAATTTTCTGAGGAGTATATACCGGGGTTGCAGTACAACACCCAAAGTTGGCCTAGGTTTTAATATTTTTGTAACTCAGGATTTTTATATTGGCCATCTACATTTTATGTTATATTTAGGTCAAGGGCATTGTTAGGGTTCTCTGGAAATTTAGTTGGGATTTTTGGGCAGACCGGGAAAAGATAGATTTCACGATTAGGGTTTTAGGAACGAAAGAATTAAATAAAGAGGGAGAGGAATCGGGGGTCGGAACTAGGGTTTCGGAGCGCGGCAAGGAAGGGAGTGTATTGAAAGGTCCCCGGAGTTTCGAGACGGTGCTTGGGAACAAACGGTGGAGAGGTGCCGCGAGGGCATCACTGGATATCGATCAAGCAAGGAGATGGGGTGGATTCCCAGATTAGGGTTTTGCTCGGAAGGTTTCGAGAGGGGTGAGATTAGACATAATGGATGCATGAGATGTGTAAAATATTCCTAACATGCAGGGTGTCATGATATAATGCGGGTTTAGAAAATCAGGGCGTGACAAACTGTAACACCCCAATTTTCCGAAACCTGAAAATCAGGGTCAACAAAAACTTTTTGCTAATAATGCCAATTATCAGTGCATCGAGTTGAAACCTATTCCGCCAAAACCCTAGAGTGAGCCAACCCGAGTCCCTCATTTCCATCTTGTTCCCCCTTGGCCTCGACCGTGTCGGAACTCCATCCGGCAAGAGATACGAAACCCTGAACGACACCCCGTCCCTAACCATGCCTGAAACCCGGCACAAAGACACCCCCGTCTATTCCCTTTTTCTCCCAATTCCTTGCCACGGCAAACAAATCTCTGCCACGACAGCCCGTCTGACCATTTTCTCTGCCGCGGCAGAACTTCCACCAACCGCGGCAAACCCTTCCTGCCTTTGTGTATCCGCACATACGCAAACCCTAATCTTCGGCTCTCTCTGTTCCTTCTCCTCCCGAACGTGTATATACATATGCGTGCGTATCGGTGACCTGAACCTAACCACAGCTCACCTGTCGTCGCATGCCACCACCATCCGCATACCACCACATATATGCCAACAATAACCAAGTGTAGGTGGGCACATACACTCCAGCCCCTAGACCCCTCTCCTCGGTAAAATTCTTTCCACCGCAGGATCAAGAAAATAACTCCGGTTACATTACCATACCCATCACCTGAGTATATATATATATATATACACGTCCGTATATATACATATACACCCGATTCTATACCCTTACCCCGCATGTCACCTTTTTACCGTCTGCACGGTGAAACCCTAAATATTACGTTATCATGGTTATGACCCTTTTCACCGTGTCACCACGTCAACAAAATATCTATTCCCTATTCACCCCTTCTACTGAATCACCGAGTTACAAACTAACTTTCTATCTTTCCACCATGTTACCAGAGCATAAAATATCTAATTCTTTTATCCTATTACCAGATAACCATTCCATTTTTACCATCTACCGTGCTAGTCCACACCGTAATCCCTCGCATGTTATCCCTACTCCTAACACCTCAACTGCCCACACATGCGCTGAAAGTCCCTAGCCGGTGCATGCACATACACCCTGCCACTTTTTCTCTCTCCTAAAAATGTATCACCGGAACTCTCTAACTCCATTGGCAATCTCCGCTACATGAAGAACCCATGACAATCGCAGGGGCACATAAAACCTAAACCCTATCCAGCACACACATCCTATACACCAACACCTGATACAATCTAAACCCTAACCCTAGTGGCAACCTGCCCATTCTTGTTCCCGATCTCCAAAACCCAAACACTAATCTTCCCCATGCCCTACCGCAGTCTTGCCGCAACCCGAAACCTCAGAACTCTATCTGCCGTTCCAATTCTTACTTATTAAACCATAGGGCAGAAAATCAAAAATCAATATCGCATGCATTTTCTTCCATCCAAAAATTCTAGAAAAATTCCATAAAATATCTAAAGCCATTCCTCACCCATTTATGAAATAAACCATGAGGGTCCAGTTCAAAATTTCTGGTTTGCATCCAAAACAGATTCTAGTCAATTTGGCACCTTGAACTGCAACCCATTTAATCCTTGCTCCTAAAATTCCAGAAAAATTCCACAACCTTCCTCTCAACATATAAGCTCCAGATATCCAAAAATATCTATGCCTCCAGTGCAATTTTCAACCAGGGCACACCCCAAAAACCTGGCACGTTTTCTCTCAACCTCATCAATTCAACTCCATCCCCCAACCACTATGCTCCAGACTCTGCCAACACGTTGCCACAGCTCAAATACACACTATATTCAGCTGCCACTGCAGTGCCAAGTCAAATCCAATAGCCTTCAACTCCAACGTCAATCCATGCCATCAATGGCAAGCATGGGCAGCCATGTTTAGCACCATCCCTAAGCTCTTGCCTGCCATTTCTTCTCTCCAGCACTACCTTGCCCCAGCTCCTGCCAACACCTCTGCCCCAGCTCAAATACATATAATGCTCAGCTCCCTCTCAGTGCCAAGTCCCCTCCAACAGCCTTCAAAGCCCTTGTCAAAACATGTCAATGTTGGCAAGTCTAAGCAACAGCTCTCATTTGACTCCCAAGCCATCCGTTGCTGTTTTCTTTTCTCTCATCACCTCAGCTCAGCTAACCAGCTCAGGCACTCCCCATCGCATCCAATTCTTCACCAGCGTGCCCTTGTCTCCCTGGCAGTGCCCCAAGAACTCTAGACCTGCAACCATGTGCGGCAGCTGCATGCCAAGCTTCCAAACCAACGCCTGCCACCTTTGTCACGTTTGCTGCTCAAACCACTGCCTGGCCGAGCCATACTTTCCCCTGTTTTCCATGCCGGTCGATCACCCCCTGCCCAGCCTTGTCTCGTCGCCGGCCGGCCAGCCAACCCGTGCAACCCAGCTCTCCTAGGGTCACCAGTGCTCCCCTATACGCTGTCATTCCTAGCTCCCTGCTGCTACCCTGTTTAAACCTTGCCGAGCTCCAAGACTTAGCCACCCGAGCTCACTCCTTCCTCTGCCTTTTCTTGCCGCGGCAAGCCTTAGCTGCCATCTTCCTTGCTGTGCCAAGCTTCCCAGCTGCCGCAATCCGCCGTGGTGAGCTTTTCCACTGCCGTAGCTTGCTGTGGCAAGCCCTTGGCTGCTACCCGCCGCTGTGCCCAGCTCAAACCTCCCCTGGAGCCCCTCCAACCTGCCACACCGCCCAAGCCATCGTCAACCCCTTCCTCCCTTCCCGTTCGTCATCAGCCACCGTCCGCCTCAAAGAGAAAAACCAAGCAACTCCAGTGAAGAGTTCTCCCATTTTTCTCCCTCCTTGAGCTTCCTAGAACCTCTCCTAACTCCCCGAAGTTTTTCTCTACAGCTAGCGCTCGCCGGAGCTTCTCATCCACCAGCGCCTCTCCGCCTCTGCTCTGGACCGCGTCGAACTCCCAGGTCCAGCAACCGCGCAAGCTTTCCAATAGCAAAAATGGAATCGCCTTGAGCTCCTGATCACAGCAGTGCCAACCGATTCCTTTCTCGCGCCCTAGATCAGTGGCGATTCCTCGCCGTTCTTTTCACCGGAGACATCGCCGGAGCCCTAATTTCTCGCCGGAATTCTTCCCGTGCGCGCCCTCCTCTCTTCTCTGTTCTGACCGGTGGGCCACCCTGATCAAAGCGGTACGCCGCTCCCTGCCTCTGCCGCTCGGGCCCGCCCGTCAGATTAAGTGGAAGCCGGCGCCGAGTTCCTTCCCCACGTCGCCCCCCTCGGTTGGATTAAAACCAGCCGGTTTTCTCTCTGGTCCAGTACGCTATCCAGTTTTGGTTCAACCGATTCACCCAAATCCGAGCCGGTTCTCAAAAAACTCCCCAAATAAAAGTTGTTCAGAATTTCATTTCCCATCTTTTTCATACAGGACATTTTTCGAAAATCCCAATATATCTCCCTGTACAGCCCAGTCCAGTACACAGTTCAAAATTCAAATCTGTGTTTAAACTCCTTTTGAATATGGGTTCAATTCTAGGCTGTTCCAGCATGTAAACATGAGTATTTTAGATCCCTTGCTCAAGTTGCATACACCTTCATGCACTCATGGTTGCTTAGCTCGAAGATTAAAAAGGATAGGTCGAGCCATGAAACCCTAAATCACAAGTTTGCATTTGTAGTGTTATTCCTTTTCCAAACCTAAGTTGAATTGATGATTCCTTCCAAATGTCCAGTAGGTTTAGGGTTTAACTTTTGTACATCCTAGTAGTCCTTTGGTCCTCATGATGCATCCTCCGGAAGTCGAAGTGCACGTGTTAAAACCCTAGAAACCCTAATCATCATTTCATGCGTATAATCGTGTCCTTCTTAGTTATCTCCAACCTGTTAGGCCTTTCAAGAAAAATATGTTAAGAGTCCTGAGCATGCATATAGTTGTATCCATTCACGTGTTGCCTAATTCCAAGATGAAAAGGGTAGTTGAAAGCCTAAAACCCTAGCTCTAATGTTCATGCATGCATGAGTAGGTTAGCCCCCAAACCCGTTGCATCAATCCAAGTTTCCCAGCACCTAAGATCTTAATCTTCGGAGGCTAGCATAAAGTCACACCCATATGCAGGATTGCACGGAACAAAAGTCTAGGAGTCATGTTAAGCCTAGGAATTTCCGAACCAAAGTGTTAAGCATAAAACCCTAACCCATAAGGGCCCCCGCATAAAGTATAAAATCATCCACCTCCCTGTTCCTCGGCATGACCTTGCCAGCATGGCATAAGTCCTTCTCTGATTTCGTTTGGTATTTCATGTCGGTTGAATTCTTATTAGTGTTATTTTCGAACGTGTAGTTAACGGTGTGAGGTACGCGCGTCAGAAGGAATCCGAAGCACCCCCGCGTCCGGAACTGAGCCAAGACTTGCCAGGCAAGCCCTCCGCCCTTGATCATGTTGAATCCCAGTTTTACGAAATATTATTTTGTTTTCGAACCATGCATGCTATATTTTATCCCTGTTATTTTATGTAGATCAGATATCACCGATGATAGGAAACCCTAGTCCGACCCCGTAAACCTTGTCGCCTTAGGACTATTGTGTTCCAAAGATTTATCGGAAACTTAGGATGATGTAGGTATATATATACACATATGCTTAGCCCCGCAGTAGATGAATTAGGTTTTCGAAAAGGAAAAGGAAAGCAACACCCCATATTTCTTGTGATGAAATATCGAAACGGACCGTCGCGTCCGGTTGTAGAGGTGCATGGAAGGTAGGATATGCATGGGTTGGGATATTCTACCGGAAATGGTTCTGTGGAACCGAGCTAAAAAGGGAGAAGATTTTGATCTGGGTTGGTAATGAAGGGTGTTTGCAGGGAGATGTTAAAGAGCGAGGTAAGGCCCGTCGTGGTTCTCGCTGCCCGTTTACGGGAGTGGTGTGGAGTCCTTCTCGGATCACCTAAGGACCTGTCTTAAGTGCCGTTTGGCCAAGTCTTACCGTACGACCACATGTCCTTTGTGGGAAGGACTTGATCTAGTAGCTGACCTGAACTAGCATGAACCCGTGGGCAGTTAGTAGAGTGCAGATGGGGCGGGTAACCCCGAAGAGGGCTAAACCCGTAGGTAACGAGGTTTGGTTCGCCACAGAGATGGAACACCAACCTCCTCGTAGCAGGGGTACTGACTCGAGCTAGGTGTGGGACATGTCCTTCTGACGGGTTCATGGCTGGGTTCACAGCGGTGAAGAGTCTCGTTGTATAAGCTCTGGACACATGTGTGCGCAGCATGCCCAGGGGGAAACTACATCGTGTGGGTAAAGCCATACAACCTCTGCAGAGTGTTTAAAAACTATTCGAATAGCCGCGTCCGCGGTCATGGACGAACTTGGTCGGGCCACACTAAAGTAGTCTGGCTTTCTGAGCCCCAAAAAGGATTTCTGGGTTATGGGTTTAAGGACGTGAACCGTCGTGTTCGCAGGGCAGTTTGCCAAGTTCCCGTCGTATCGGGAGGTGTGAAGTCGGGTTTTCCCGTAGACTCGGGCAAACCTTAGAATCCCCGTAAGTACGAGGTGAGCGTCGTCTACCTGAGGAACCGGGTGATTGGGAACCCCGTAAGTACGAGGTGAGCAGCGTCTCCCTGTGGAACCGGGTAAGTACCGTGCTGTACCGTTGTAACGGTAAGCACAAAAGTGAACTCCCCGTTGCAACGGGCGAGTGTTTTGAGCAATACCTTATCTCGTCGCGTCGAGATGTTTTGATAAAATCGCTTTTACATCTATGTACTTATTTCCAATGCAAACTTACTTTCTCGCACAACATGAAACCTAGGATAGAGCCATGTTATTGATAAATACCGAGCATGTTCATATCCGTATTAAACTCCCCGGCGGAGTACTTGCGAGTACATTCAATGTACTCACCTGGCTTGTTATGTGGCCAGACGAAGAGGAAGAACACCAGTCTGGCGATAACAACAGTGACTTCGAGGCGTAGGGTTTTCTCCCCAGTCTGTTGCCTGTGGTTCGGCATATAGATGGGCTATCCACCGTATTTTATTCCGCTACTGTTTAGTTCGGCCAGTAGGCCCTGTTTGTAAGAACTAAAGACCAAGTATGGTCGATGTCTGTAATAAACGATGTATGGCATGGTTATGTTATCAAGTACTTGTGTGTATCGACTACTGATCCAGGGATCGATACAGTGAACACAAGGGTTTATCCGGCCTTAAAACCGGGTAGTCCACACAAACCTACCCCCCTTAGATCGAATCTCGTCCTCGAGATTCTACAGATTGGAATAGGTACGGAAATTTGTCCATTAGAAAGTCTTCTCGTTCTCAGGTGGCTTCTTCCTCTGTGCGATGGTTCCACTGGACCTTGTGAAACTTGATGCTCTTATTCCTAGTCCTTCGTTCTGTGCTTTCCAGAATTTTGAGGGGTCGCTCTACATAAGTGAGGTCCTTGTCGAGTCCTAACTCCTGGTACTGGACTTGTTTCACTGGTGGCTCTAGGCATTTCCTTAACTGAGACACGTGGAACACGTTATGAACTTCTGATAGTTCTGGTGGCAGTTCCAACTGATAAGCGACTTGACCTCTTCTTTCCTCTACTTTAAACGGTCCAACGTACCTGGGTGCCAATTTGCCTTTCACGCTGAACCTCTGGGTTCCCTTAAGGGGTGTCACTCGCAGATAGACATAATCTTCGGGTGCAAAGGTAATGTCTCGCCGTTTAGAGTCGGCGTAGCTCTTCTGTCTCGACTGTGCTACTTTGAGCCGGTCCTGAATGAATCTCACTTTCTCTTCGGCATCTTGGAGGATGTCGGGACCGAAAACTTTTCCATCACCAGTCTCCGACCAATTCAAAGGTGTTCGGCATCGGCGTCCATATAGTGCTTCAAATGGAGACATTTGTAGACTGGCCTGGTAACAAACGGTGGAGAGGTGCCGCGAGGGCATCACCGGATATCGATCGAGCAAGGAGATGGGGTGGATTCCCGGATTAGGGTTTTGCTCGGAAGGTTTCGAGAGGGGTGAGATTAGAGATAATGGATGCATGAGATGTGCAAAATATTCCTAACATGTAGGGTGTCATGATATAATGCGGGTTTAGAAAATCAGGGCGTGACATCCCGGATGGTTCCGGTGATGTCCGGAAGTGTTCCGGAGAGTTCTAGAAGGTTCTAGAAATTCTAGAAGGTTTCAGAAGTTCTAGAAGGTTCTGGAAGTTCTAGAAGGTTCTAGAAGGTTCTGGTGGAGTTGGACTCCAACTCCAACAGGGTGTCCCTGCTGGAGTAGGACTCCACCTGCTTAGGGAGAGCTGCCCCAACCCCTATAAATAGAGGGGCAGGGCACCTCAAAGGGTATCCCGAACAGCCCCAGAGGCAGCCCCAGAAGCAGCCCTAAACTCTAGGCCGGCCATCTCTAGATTGGCCACAGCCTTCTTTTTCTCTCTCTTCTAGATTGGATCTAGTACAGCTGCCGGCGCGCTGCTGCTTCTCCTTCTCGTAGATCCCCGCTGTTCTTGTGTACTGGTCCACATATTACCACGGTGTCGCTGATCCGGTACGCGTGGATACCTCGGAGACGTCGTATACTTCGGCGTTCGATCGGGCGAACTATTCGCGAGGAGATCGCTCTTGCGGCTGGGAGGTATAACCTAGCTGCGGGAGTCTGCGGACTTCATCGACATCGGTCAACTTCTCCGCTGCATTGACGTGATCGTCGAAGGTATGATCTCGTTGTCTGCACCTTGATAGTGATCTTGGGGTGGATTGTGCGCGGTAAATTTTTGTTTTGCGTAGCACGTTCCCCAACACGTTGTCCTTGGTGGTGTCGTCCCAGTCGTCCTCCGTACAGTACCCATGGACGGCGGCGGCATCTTGCTGGTCCTGCTGCTCTAGATCGCCGCCGCCATCGTCGTCCTTGTCGTCGTCGTCCTCATCCTCATCCTCGTCGTCGTCGTCGTCGTCGTCGGTATCTTCGTCCTCCTCCTCGTCGGCCTTGTTGGTCTCATCCTCCGACATCCAATCGACGTCGTCGGAGGTCGACGGACTCCAATCGACGGAGCGGTTAGTCTCCTCGTCGGAGGAGATCATCTTCATCGCCGGCGAGTCCTCGTCAAACGAGTAGTTGGATGGCCAACTAATTGTCGACGGCGATGGGACGGGCGACGGCGGTGATGACGACGGCACACTCGCCATTGCGGAGGAGAGAAGGAGCAGGAGGGGAATGGATTGGGCGGAGGTGGAAGCGGAGTACTTATTTGGAAGAGGTGGAGGGAGCGAAGCGACGTGAAGAGGAATATGAAGCGACGCGCGCGAAGATGAAGTGGCAGTTCCGCACGGGAATCGGAGGTTGAAGACGAGCAGACTAAAGATATCTAGCACAGACGGCTCCCAGTTGGGAACCGCCTGCACTATCCCTCACAGTGCAGACGGTTCCCAACTGGGACCGTCTGTACACCAACTGGGACCGTCTGTGTACAGACGGTCCCAGTTGGGAACCGTCTGCACTGTGAGGGATACAGACGGTCCCAGTTGGGAACCGTCTGCACTGTGAGGGATAGTACAGATGGTTCCCAACTCGTACCGTTTGTACTAATATCACAGACGGTCCGAGTTGGGAACCATTTGTACTGTGAGGGATAGTGCAGACGATTCCTAACTGGTACCATCTGTACTAATATCACAGACGGTCCCAGCTGGGAACCGTCTGTGCTATCCTTCGCAGTGCAGACGGTCCCAGTTGTGAACCGTCTGTGCTATTTGTACAAACGGTTTCTCATAGGAACTGTCTGTACTGTAGCGTCCCACTTGTGCGCCATTGCTGGTAGTCATTTTCTCAGACGGTTCGCGTTTGGAATCGTCTGTGATAAGCACTGTACAGACGGCTCCGTGTTGCCGTCTGTACAGGTGGCATCCCGTTAAATGGAATCTGTACTAGTGTATATATAGAGTCATTTAAAATATTGAGTTAGTTATATGATATCAATAAAATATAGAAGAGTAAAAATATAGAGAGTGAGATATGGAGAAGCTGTTGGAGATAGAAGAGATATAGAGAGAAAATCTTTTGGAGATAGCTCTTCATATCTTTACTATCTATAAAATTGGAGTTGGTGGTGTTGGTGATGGTAGGTCGCCCTCCGGGCCGTTTAATCACTCATCAACGGTCAAGATTTAGGCAGTGGCAAATTTGTAATATTAGATCACGTAACAAACAGAAATTTCAACAACCAACCAACTCTAACTAACTCTCCAACTCTTAACAAACTCTGCTAAACAGACTCCAATCTTTATGTAACTCTCAACAAACTCTGCTAAACATACTCCAATTTTTATGTTTTGAGTTAGTTTTTTACTCTGCTAAAATTTATTATCTTACTAAACAATAGAATCTAATCTTTATGTTCTGAGTTAGCTGGCTTGCTGGTGCTGTTCCTTCCCCCACACATATGTGTAAATTTTATTATATGTGTGTATGTGTGTTGTACGAGCACTCTACTATTAGATCGTTGTAAGGTAAAACAATATATTTTTATTATAAACTTATGGTTTTAGTCAAAACATAAAATATTATTCTACTATTTGAGATTTCGTTGTAACGCACGGATATCTTGCTAGTAAAAATATAGAAAGTGAGTTTTAGAGAGGCTTTTAGAGATGCTTTCCCCAAATGAGCTGAAGCCAAGGAAACCTCGAAGCTGGAGCTCGGCCGAAAAGGCCCTCAATCCGGCCCAACCGAAACAGGCATGTAACGTTTTCATTTCCCAGCGTGATCGGAATGCAGTGAAAAGCAACCGAACCAAACGCCTTGTGCAATTCATGTGCGCTTGCGCCCCCATTCTCACTCTTCAGATCCCATCGTCGCCCAGAAAATTGATGAGTCGCGAAGCCAGCGGCGCGGCGCCGAGCTCTGCCTCGGTGCTCGAGCCGCAGCGGCAGCTGGGGGAGGGGAACCAAGGGGCGGAGGAGGGTCGGACGCCGCTGGAGAGGACGGCCGATACGGTGGAGGAGCTATACCGTCTCCGCGACACCTTCTTCCCCCGCGACCCCACCGAGAAGCCCGCTGCCCTCCGCGCCTGCGCTGACGCCGCCCTCTCCGTCCTCGACTCCCTCCCTTCCGGTACGCACCCCCACCTCCCAACCGCCAAGCGCCAAACGTTCATCTTCATGTTAAGATTCTGGTCTTCTGTCCAGCACTTTCGTGTTACTGTAACCTATATTGCTAATTTAGTAGAAAACTCTAGGGTGGCCCGATGGGTGTCACGGTATCTGTAGATATGTGGTGCCGAGGCCTGGGAACTTTTGACATTATCCAATAAGCATCCCAGCCGATAGCATCGTATTCCAAAATGGACCGATCCAAACCGTTTTACCCCTAGTCATAATGATATGTGCATATCTATCTTCATCAAATGTCTTGTAATAGTTCACACTTTTAGAAAAGTTCCTGTCATGCTCTTTTCTGTATTAATTTAGTTTCTTATACTTCCAGAGCAAAGGAAATCACCAGAACAGCGCGCTCTTTATGAATTTCTGATGGGGAAAATACTGGATGTCTTCCCTGATTATCATAAGGAGGCCGAAGATCATTTATCCAAAGCAGTATGTAACAGAAGACTAAACAATTCCTTGTATACGATTTCTCTTGGTTAGAAACTTAAATAATTTCTGTTTCTACTGGATATATTAGGTAAAGCTGAATCCATCTCTTGTAGATGCATGGCTATGTTTGGGTAACTGCATTTGGAAGAAGGGGGATCTGGCGTCAGCAAAGAACTGTTTTTGTTAGCACTAAGTAAGGTAAATTTTAATCTGGATGTAGTTACTAAGTTTCTTTTTCTATGTTTCCAAGTTCTCCAGCATCATTTCATTTTGCAGGGTGCAGATAAGAAAATACTATGTCAACTCTCCATGCTTGAAAGAAGTATGGCTCAAGGTGAGGATGCCCTCTATGATATAGTAACTCCTCAGCTGATAGTAGTTCTATTATGAACTATGTCACCGTCTTAACACCATTGATGGATAGTTAGACTTGCATAATCTTTTTTTTTATACAAGGACAAACTTCTGCTATTGTGGGATTGAAATAATCAGTTCAACCTGACATTTCTTTTGCTCTAATTATATTATAGCGTCGCCTAGGTGCTCAGTAAAACAAGTTTTTGACAAGACTATTAGCAGGCTATATACTGGCGATATTATATCAGAGCATTGGCCATTAATTGTAATGCTGATATTATGGGTACCATTGTCTGTTGGGTACCAGTGAGGCAGTAAACCATCACTTTCAAGTGCTGCGGATTTTGCAAAGGCTGGGAAAAAGCTGAGCTTGGGAGCAACACCAACAATTCTTGGCTTTGTTCATCTTGTACACCACTCTCGGCTTGAATTGTATACAGCCTTGATTGACCAGCTCAAGCTTTAATGTAGTTCGAGTGGGGTTGAATGAGCTTTTAATTTCTAATAGAGCAGTCACAGTCATGTTTGAATGCTTGATCTAGCAATGTAGGAATCATTCAATTGAATAGCAAGCATTGACCAGGAGAAAGGGCAAGGGGTGTTAGGGATAGGAGGGAGGGGACCAGAAGGATTAGAGAGGGGTTCAAGCAATCTTTTGAGTTGTTATTAAGATCGCATGGTGGAGTGTTCTCATTGTAAATGTACTAACTTGATAGTAGTGCTGTGATGCTCTCCCCAAAGTGAAAAGCACAAATTCTAAAGCAGCGTTATTAGAAGTAGAGTAGTGAATCTTGAAACAACGTTGTTACTTGTTAGTAGTGGAGTAACGAGTGGCTGCAAATCAGATACTCAACGCTAAAATTTGGGGTTTGCACTTCACTCTTTCCATTGTTTAAGTCTTGCTCAATAGCTTATCTTGAGTTGGGCTTGAATTGGTTAGCTCACTTTGATGGAGATGATTTTAACCTGAACAAAATTTGAGAATTTTCTGAGTGTTTCATGAGCTTCAATTTATGTTATGTTTGTTTGTCCCATAGTTGTTCAGGTAAGTTATGTTATGTTTTGTTCGTCCAATAGTTGTTCAGGTAGGCCTCATCCCACATAGCTCCCTCTAGAAAAAAAGACTAGGCATTATTGATTAGAATTGTTTCAGAAGTGCTGCATAATATCTTGATTGTCACATGCATCTATTGGATTATTTAATGCTGAGCTGCTGCTATACAAAAGGTTTTTCTCAGATGTTTATTTTGCACCTAATGTTATTATGGCATAGCTGTTTTTGGTGTCAGCAATTTTCTCATCTTGTTGCACTCATTTATTTGTGCTCACATTTTCAGGTAGTGAAGACCAAGCGATGTTAGTGGAAGAGAGCATTAATTATGCAAAGGAAGCTGTAATGCTGGACATAAAAGACGGAAATTCCTGGTGTATGAGTCCTTTCTTCAAAATATAGTTGCATATGTTCTGTGTTCTTACCCAACTAGATAATTATAAGATATGGTATTGTATTTTTAACTCTTTTGTGTTTAATTTCTTGACTGGAAAATAGATGCATTGATAATGTGATTTAATCAGAGTTTTAGATATTATGTTTTCTTGCATGATATAATCAATACATGATATGACCCAGAATTCGAGTTAGCTGTATGGATGCATAATCAGAAGTCCAAAACGGTCACTCGAGATCTATAAAAAGGTTTTCAGAGTGGGCATATGTTCTTATATTCCTTAAATCTCCCAAAGTATGTTTTGTCTCATAGGGCATCAATTGGTTTAAGCTTTTTCTTTTCTCTGAATGCTATCAACATGGTATTTCTAACCTAATTTCTGCATGTGACAACTTTGAACATCCGATTGTGACAAGTTTCCGGAACTTTATTTGCTGACAGTATCTCTTTACTCTCCTGTAATGATGTATCCTGTGTACAGATATTTGGTAGTTTAGGAGGATTTTTAATTACCAAGTGGTTAGATACAAAGCTATAAAACATGCACTTCTCATCAAAATTTGTCCAGGTCAATTTGTGATTATTTTGCATGATGTATTTTTTATATTGATGTGCATCTCTATGGTGGAGAAAAATGAAATTAGAAGCTATGACAAAGTTCAAGTTTAAACGTTGGCTTACTGTGTGGAGCAGACAAATGCCAATGTTTTATTGCTTAAAGAATGGCTCAAATTCTGCAAAAAAACGTTTTATTGGAATTTGCATTCTTTCCTGCAAAGGTTGTCAGATTTATTAAGTGTATTTACAGGTCTCTATGGGACTATTAGATATTAATTGCCAGGAAAATGAGATTTGACTGAATAGTTACATCAATGGTAATTTTAATCCTACAAGATCAGTGTATTTATGCCATGACAGGGACTTGGCTGGGTTCGTAAAAATGGTCAAGGCATTCTTACTTTCTCGTACCATACTCCTCACTTATTTCTTTGTGATTGGTCCTGCACTAAGCTGGTTGGGTAAATATAGCCTAACGTTTGTTGTGGCATCTTAGAGAATCCAGTTGTCTCTTAATGGATCCAGCTTAGTCTAGGAGTGTCCAGGGTGTGTAGGAGTCCTAGTAGAAGAGTTTGTGTTCAAATCAGTTTTGAATAGCTCTATAAAGGAGCAATTTTGTAATAGTTACCAGCTGTCACAAGCTGGAATTACTATTTAGTGAACAGTAACTGACCTAAAAGGTCTATATAAGGATGTATCCCCCTTGTAAGGAAGCAAGTAATGACATATCTATTCTCTACCTGTGCTTCTCTTCTACCTCCCTAATTCTCCCATCCTTCCCCCACTACCCTTCTACTGTACCACGGCGCCTATACGGAGACGACCCTCGCATCCAGCGAGCACCCCACCCTAGACGTTAGGGTGGGGTGCTCGCTGGATGCGAGGGTCGTCTCCGTATAGGCGCCGTGGTACAGTAGAAGGGTAGTGGGGAAGGAAAAAAAGGGTGGGGTGCTCGCTGGATGCGAGGGTCGTCTCCGTATAGGCGCCGTGGTACAGTAGAAGGGTAGTGGGGGAAGGATGGGAGAATTAGGGAGGTAGAAGAGAAGCACAGGTAGGGAATAGATATATCATTACTTGCTTCCTTACAAGGGGGATACATCCTTATATAGACCTTTTAGGTCGGTTACTGTTCACTAAACAGTAATTCCAGCTTGTGACAGCTGGTAACTATTACAAAATTGCTCCTTTATAGAGCTATATTCAAACTGATTTGAACACAAACTCTTCTACTAGGACTCCTACACACCCTGGACACTCCTAGACTAAGTTGGATCCATTTAAGAGACAACTGGATTCTCAAGATGCCACAACACTGTTATTTGACCTCGCAAAATTTTAAACTCAACTCCCCAATATGTTTTCACGCCCTCGCAATTTTTTTTAATCCCTATTATACCCTTGTTGACCAGTCAAACTGTTATGAGGTTGTGCAAAGACAATTTTGCTTTTTGGTCTCTAAGACTTTGACATGGATGGCCCACTATCAATCTCCTCTTCCTCACGTATCTCTCTCCTCTCTTGTCTATCTTTGACTTCTCTCTCATGTCTGGCGTCGGCGCCTCCTAGCTCCGACATCGTTGCGTCTTCCTCCTTGGCACATCTTCGTCCCTGCTTCCTCGAGTTCAACGAGGAGCTCGCTGGGCTCCATCCATCACATAGCCATGAGTTGTGCTTGAAACCATCGAGGATGACGCGATTGACATGCGTAGGAGGTAGAGGAGCTGCATGGTGAATGTCGCCCATGGGCCTGATCGGCACAGGTGGTTAATAGCTTGTGCGTAGGTGCCCTCTGCTGCCGCTGCCTGCTCAGGATATGGGGGTCTGCAGTTTGGCACGCCTCGTCATCGGCTTCTCCACCTCGGTCCTTTGTGGTCTAACGTGCGGTCCTTGATGATGCTCGTTGTGCGGTCCTTGATGATGCTCGTTGTGCGCATGCCTACGCTAGCGCATGCGTGTAGTACTCCACCTTAGTATCATGCTGTTGACATTCCCTGCGGCCAAGATGTCCTCCATGTGCTGTGGGGTCGGATTAGGTGTTGGGAGTAGTACTAGTGAGAGGTGAGAAGCGGGGTCCAGTGCTGCTGCCGTAGATCAATGTGGAAAAGGACTTTTAGTTCGTGGTCTTTGTAGAGAAGGCGGCCGTCGTGACCTAAGTGCGGTGGAGGCGGAGCAGGAGAAGCTGCACTTAGTGCCGTGGAGCGAGGTGGGGGTGGGGTGGGCTGTTGGGGAGAGGAGGCGGGGAAGAAAGCTGTTGAGGGACACATATGTGTTCGCCTGCCTCCATGTGTACTCTAGACGTTTCGATTTAGGGGTTGAGAATGGATAAGGGGAATGGGGAGGAAGAGCTGAGAAGAAGAGGAATGGGGAAGGAGAAGGTGGTGGTAGGATGGGCATTAGGGAAAAATTAACAACAAAAGAACTAATAGGGCAGTCGCATAAAAAAGTTGAGCGCCACACTTTCTTAGACGCCTGGCCCACATGTCATACACATATTCTATAGTGAAATTATTTTCAGCAGCTATGGTGAGCAATTTGTCTGCCACAGAATATGTGGTGCACCAGACTTAGCCACAATTTTTGTGTGTCAATGTGAAGTTACTAACCTCCAATCACTGAGGTGTAGGAATAGATGACCTATAAACAAAAGTATTATTTCACTGGGAATGGTTACAGATCTTTATTTTCTCTTTTATTGTGTAGGAGGGGGCTTCCTTTACTCCTGCACCTCTCCTTTTCATTTCTAGATGAAGACTCAGTTTGCAGTTGCTGAACCGTTGAATATAGTTAGTTACCATAAATTTTATGAATTTCAGTAAGATTTTGCTGTTACATTCAAAAGATTCTTTCAACTACAACATCCAAAAAGAGAAATAAATATCTGCTTTTGAAAAGCTACCACAATGCTAAACGCAGCCGAAGTGGTACTCAATCCCAATTAAGGAATAAAGATTGACAAGTTCCTGGTCCTGGCATTACAAATTTGTTTAGATATGTAAACAGGTCACAAGGAAAGAGTGACTACTAGTATCAAAATAAACATATAATAAATGATGCTATTGCTGTATGAATATGTTACATCTATTTTGATCTCAGCTTGTTGAGGATTATATTTCTAAGTGATAATCCACGCTTGTCTTGCTGGAACAACCTTTGATCATTCTGAGATGTATTTTCAAGTTTTTATGCAACACATTCCAATTTCAATAAAACTATTCATTTACCTTTTTCTGTATAGATAATCTGGGTAATGCATACCTCACAAGCTTTTTTGTGAGTGGAGCCTGGGATCACGCTAAGCTTCATCATTCAGTCAAAGCATATCAAAATGCTGTAAGTTGTGCATTTCATACTTCTATGCTATTCTGTTAGTTTGAAAATTCTGAAAAGTAAGACATGGAACTCCTTTATATAGATTTCCATTCTTTTCGAACGTGAAGCATCCATTTATATTGTTTCGATGATTTTTTTTTATTTCCAGGAGAAGGATGAAACTATGAAGCTGAATCCAGACCTCTACTATAATTGTGCCACAGTAGTACCCCATATCATTAACTGGGTAGTGAAATCAGCTGAAATTTCCACCAAGTACTTCATCATTTGTATAATATGTTTGGTTCCTTCCAGGCTGACAAATACTTAGAGAACTATGAAAGGGCCCTTCGTGGATTTGAAGCTGCAGCTTTAAAAGATCCTGGTCTCAGTGCTGATACAGAAGTTCAAAAGATCATCAGTCTCCTTGATAAGCTAGAGAATGCAATGAAGGTAACTTCTGTAACTATAATATGCACTTGCAGACTGCAGAGTTCGACATGAACTAACAAAAAGTACCTCATTGGGTTCATCTGAACCTTAACCTGTATCGTATAATACTACTTATCTGTAGATCTTAAGTTATCTATTTTCATGAGATTCAGCACGAACTAGATGAAATGATGCAAAATGACATTAATCTTTTTACAATTGTAGTGTGTTAGAAATTTCTGCTTCTGTTTTCTCTGTGAAGCTGAGTATCATATGTAATGATAACAGTGTCACAAGATAAATCCTATGCTCGTTTTTAAAGTGTGAAAGTGCTCTAGTCAGGTTTATAATTTCAATTTGACCATTACTCCTACCTTTTAGAAGTTATTTTTATGGAATGAGCAATCTATAGAGCTAACTGGTCTTTTCAGTTTAACTCCTTAGGATATAACTTCCTTTTATATTTGTGGCACATATCCTTCATCATTTTATGATTCATCTTTTATTTGCTCAATCAGTTGTTCTTATGCGAATGCATTGACTTTAAGCACACCATTATTGTGCTTTTCAAGTTATTTTTCTCTATTTGGGGGAAAGCTACCTATGATATATTTATTGCACAGGGACAACTACGATCGAAGAGATTAGCATCATTGGTGTCATCTTTGAGTGAAGTCAATTGTAATACTCTTTTTGGCACCCAGAAGCAGTGAAGTTGTATGCCTTCTTTTGTTAAAATTATTCTGTTGTTGTTTAACTTATTCCTTTTATCCTATCATAGTAAAATCGTCCCACAAGAAAGCAACCATAAGCAACCTATCAGGAGGTTTTGAACAAGATGGTTGCTGTTTTGGGGAAAGTGGTTCTTTTGATAAGACATGACAATGTTGCTCCACTGTAAGTTGTCTTAGTCCTTAAATTCAATAAGTTTGCTTCCTCCATTATAACTTGATTTTTTTGTGTATGACGTTGGTTTGGAACATTGGGAATCTTTTTAAAAGTAAACATGAACTGTTAGTATTTATGCTTTAACATTGTGTCGTGAGAAGAATTATTAATTATTGTACTTGCTACAGAAGTATTTTCCATCCTCCAAACATCTACTTCTGGCTTAACTGAAATGAAAGAAGTAGAAAGTGAAAGTATGACTTATGATCTAATTCTATTAAGAAAAAACTTTTCTGGCAAATTTCCACCCCTCGTCTAAAACAGTTTTTGTTCATTTTCAGCCAGGAATTGGTTTTGAGCTGGAGGTGTTAGATTGCCAAAATTGCAATGGCAACCTGAATATCAAAATAATTCTGATGCAGCTAGTATTTTTATGGATTTTGAGCTCTTTGTACTAGCACGAATGAAAACCTCTAGCTGTGCTAAACATTAAGTTTCTCGCCTTTTTGCTTTTTAGTAAAGATGAGCAGCAAAATTTGCACTAGCATAAATGAATACTGTCAATGCACTGCCATTTATGGCGCCGCATCGCGCCACCTGATCGCACACCACAATCCACCTCTTCCGAATGCCATCCCTGTGAGGGCAGGAGGCTGTGGTGGCTAAACACCATATAAAAGAGCAGTACACATCTACAAATAAGAGCAGTAGCAAGCTGTATAAAATGCAGTACATTCCACTCGCCTCCCACCCAGCCACCACCCATTCCGCCACCACCCGTGGATGGCGCCGCTTCGCACCACCTCGCTGCTCGCCCTGCAATTCCTACCCTGTCGTAGCTTCCCCACTCACCGTAACCATTGGCGCCTCGCTGTCCCAGCTTCTCTATCTTCCGTGACAAGCTCCTCGCTCCTCAATCGCCACCACCACCTGTGTACAGCATTGCTTCACCACTCCACGTGCAAGCAATAAACCCGCCATAGCTGCCTTGCCCATGTGTAGACCTCGCCTGAGCCGCGGCCTGTGCAAGAAGTTGTATGTGGAAGGAGTGTTGCGGGAGAGGAAACAGTGGCGTGTGGGGAGTGTGCTGCTTTCGCTCACGTGCGGTTTGTCTCAGAACGATGCGCAAAAAATGTGTACAAGAACAGAATTGTGGAAGGCAGTACACAGATCCACAAATACATATGTGCTCAAGGTAGCAAACACAGTACAGAAATATTGCAGAATAGTAGTTCTTTAAGCAATTGCAGAATAGCAGAAATAATATAGTATGGTCAAAGCCAAAATAGTATTTCTGAATAGATTAAAATGAATAATAGCTATTAGCCTCCTTATTGAGCTGGAAAGCTTGGAAAATTTCCATTGTGCAATTCGTAATCTTGTAAATGTTGTGGATAACCTTGTTGCTTTGGGATGGGGGATGGGGATAGGGATGGGGATTGGGGATTGGGAAGGTAGAAGCTAGGGTTTTTTTTCCCACTTTATATACCTATATTGTAAGGACCTACCTGTCGTACTCATAATCAGGGAACACGATGAGTATCGGGGACGGGGACAGGGTCCCGAACGTTTAGAATTTAGGTATTATTTTTCCCCTTGCTTACGAAAAAAAGAGTCAAGAAACACTAATGGCAACCCTTCGAGTCGACGAAATTCATAAAATTCTCCACGAACGTATTGAACAATATAATAAGAAAAGTAGGGATTGAGAATATTGGTCGCGTAGTTCAAGTGGGGATGGGATTGCTCGTATTATAGGTCTTGGTGAAATAATGTCAGGTGAATTAGTCGAATTTGCGGAAGGGACTAGGGGTATTGCTCATACATGGCTTATCCGATGGCAAAGTTTATACCGTTTCCATCCCCATGGGTAGGAAAATCCCCTAGACCCAGCTCCTAAATGTGTAAATTCCCGCCAAGGATGCTAGTATCGGGTACCCGTTGCCACCTTAAATCTCATATGCTTTGTAAGTTATATTATACACTCCAATGGGATAACTCTTTTTATGGTCTTTCAGGTACTATTTAACATGTGACTTGGATCAGTCTTATTTTATACTATCAGTTTATGGGCTACAAAATGAAGCGGTAAGATCCCATAACACTGCTGCATTATGGTTTACAAGTCTTATTTTATACTATTTATGCTATGAAAAATAGAGATATTGCATTATGGTTTTGTCTTGGCGGTGCTGACTGTAGCTGTGCTTGCTTGTCTGGTGGGGAGGTGGGTGGGAATATGAATGCATGATTAAAATGTCAGTATACTGAACCATTAATCCAACATCAAGATTCAAACTTATGGAACCATGCATTCAACTGGTGTATGTTCTGTCAGTATCATGTCATTGGGATTAATTAGAGCAATCTTAAAACATATGATCCAATCTCCTTACTTCTATTATGGGAACAAGTCAGCTGAGTCAAGTCATTTTATAGGTATATGATGAAACTAAACCAAGAGCTACTAATTGATGACTTCCTACTGTATCATATACTGGGTAATATATCTGGTACTAGCAAAGTGCCTGTGTGTTGCAACACATATAAATTTTAGAAGGAAGGACCGTATCACACCAATTTGAACAAGACATGCTATCGCATAATTTGAGAAACAAAATGACCATCATAGTTCTTGTCACCAATCCACCCTTCCTCACTAAACCCAACTAATGTTAAGATGAGCTTTTTAAGTCCACAAGACCCAGGGAGAAGCACGTTAAGATAAAATTAGATGAGGCAATTAAGTACGTTACCCGTTCCTCTTCGAAAACGCAGGGGGTGCGTAGATGAAACTCCAGCTTTAATATAGTAGAGACTGCAATATATTTGTTTGTTAGGGAATCCATGATAGCTTGCTGTGGAGCTCCCCCCGCGGTCGTACTCTCCAACTACCGCCTTGTGTCGGAGCACTGCCCCCGGCGTCCCACGAGGACGCCACCATGGTCCTCCTCTGGCTCGGCGACCAGCTCAGTCAGACCCGTGGCTCGCGGGCACGGCCGACTCATGCCAGGTGTTCTCTGGCGATTCGGCTGGTGGCAACCTTGCGCACCACTTGGCCCTCTGTTTTGTTAGAGATTTTCTAAGGTAGTGATTAAGTTAATTATTGAGAGTCTTTATTATATTTAAATTAGTTAGTTTGTTGTTTTTTGTTAGAGATTTTTTAGGAATGTGGTTAGTGGAGTTACAGATTTTTTTTAGAAATATGGTTAGTAGAGGGGAAGGGTAAAATGAGAAGTGAAGTGTGACACCATTCACCAACTCCTATATTATAAAGTGGTATATATATTATCTAACTTGTTCCAAAACATCAATTAGGCTGTAAACCATATACCTATCATTTTGGGCTCGACACCGATATCATTAGTCGACATGAAAGATTTTTGGAACATATTGTCATTGGCATGACCGTGAGTGGCAACAGTTGTGCACAAGTACTGTAGCATATGCGGTAGCAACACTGATCCATGTTTCGACTGTTCGCAGGAGATATAGTTTGGGTACTTAGGGTCATTATTTCTTGATTAAAATTAATCATTATATTTAAATTGAAGTCTTTTGGGACCAGCCTATAAAAGGGACATGGTGTGTTGCTTTACTTTTTAACCAATAAACTAAGGTTATTAAGCATTGGTTCATTCTTCCCTTGCCATCGGTCTCACATGATACGGAGGGCTCCCGATCTTCACGGTAGGAACAATAACTAGTAACGCTTAGATCAAAATCCAACCCCAAGAACATACACCAACGCAATAGCCTTTGGAGAACTTGGAAACCAAATCACCTTGCTCTTGATGAATGCCACGGGTTCCACTCGGAGGCACATGCTGATCCTTACGAATCCAAGAGAATTAGCAAAGTCTAAGGTGGAATCCCCAATCTATAGAGATGAACCCTAGATTAAGGAGCAAAGTTTACTTTTAGTCTAAAACATCAAATCTAACCCTAATTAGTGAAAGTGGTACGGTATTTATAGTCTAACCCTCCACCTAAGAGACACATGGGCCGTGGCCCGTTTCACTGTGCGCAGGCAAGTCCGGGCTGTCTGGATTTAACTTGGAGGGCCCGGCCAATCGGAGGGTCCGAGACCTCCAGTACCGATCCGGAGATCCGTCCGGAGGGTCTGGGCTGGGGGTCTGGGACCTCCAGTACCAATCCGGAGGTCCATTCGGAGGGTCCAGGACTTCCAGTACCTCTGTTGAGGTAATCCGAAGTGTTCGGGCCGCATCCGGACAGTCTGGGTCGCCTGCTCAGTGAACATTCGGAGGGTCCGAGGCGGCTGTCCGGCTGAGATTGGTCTTGGTATTTGGCGCCTCTCCCTTGGTCCGTTTGCCCTCCACCTTGGACTTGGTGTTTCGAGTCTCTCCCTTGGTTCCTTTACCCTCCACCTTGGTCGGTCCTTCGTATCTTAGCATACATAGTCAAAGCATTAGGTAGTAATCAAGAAATAGAGTCACCTCATGTCATGTGGCCTTGGCTCAAGCCCTTGTCATTGGCCCAACAAGTGACAGAGGTGGACTTGAGCGTGCGGTAGTGTCGTGCATGGTGATGTCCGCACAGTATCTACACAATCTTCCGGAGACCCAGGCCATCAGCATATTTTAGCAAAATGACTTCAACTGCAGAGCTTATAACATTTTTACTTCGCACAATGCTAAATCATGAGGATAATCAATAAACTGATTCCAGTTTCCAGTAGGGATTCAGGGCTGGAACAAATACTTGTGACTGACAGGCAGCTCAATCTTGGTTTGTGGAATTATATATCAAGCCATTATTGCAGCTTGTGAAATACACGAAAGAGCTCCTTTATGTGTACCAATTATCTACAAGCCCATTAATCAACCTATCAAGCTCAACACCTCACATCCCCAACTAAGCCCACCCAAGCTGCGGCTGCCTGAGTTGATCCCAAGATAAATCGAAATTGTCTTTTCCGTGCTAGTGTGCCGCTATATGTTGGTAGTGGAACCTTTTGCCTAATAGTTTATAGAAGCAAAATTTGAACAATGTGCGGTGCGGCTGTGATTTGACAGGTTCTGTTGATAGTTCTTGCAAAAATTGGACATTGGTGATTCTTGCAACCTTGATTTGGGAGGACTGATTGTGCTATAATGTTATTTTTGTAGTCTGTGTACTGTTTGTTTTCTTCATGATAGCTGGTATAAGGTTGCAAAAGGTTGGTTTAATTAGTTGGTATGAAGTTACACTGGTTGGTTTACTTTGGTTGGGTTGGAAAGGATTTGTGGGAAATGATCCGAGCCAGCTAGGCTTGTTGAGTACTCCTCAGTTCACTTGCGTTCAGCCTGTTTCCACCCCTAATTCCCCCATAGTTACCGGTTTTACGTGTTCCATGCCATGAGACACTGTCGGCCGAACCTCTGGGGACACTTGTTCCAGGTTTGCACGGACCATTATAGCCTTAACTACTTGCTGGACCAACGCATGTCAACGATCCCACAACATCATTGGACAGCAAGCTACTAGGCTACGACTTCAACAGGGAATCTCGCCCCGGCAAGTTCAATACTTTGGCTAATGCTCTCTAGACAGGAAGAGAATCAGGTGATGCTTGCGGCCATGTCAGTGCCTCTGTTTTTGATGTTCAACACTCCGATAAGAAGCAATCTCCGACCCAGCCTTCCTTGACCTTCAGCAACAGTCGGTGGAAGTTGCGCTCGGGGCCAAGTGAAGCCATGTCGATTGCCGCTTTCTCTATGACAGGCATGTTTATATACCTCTCCACTGTCGCTTCTGGCCATGTTGCTAACCTTACATCACATCACTTCTGCCACGATTTCCATGTACGACAAGCCAAAAAGGCGGTGCAAGATTTTGTCCCGAGCCTGCATGGTCTACTATTTGGGCAGAACAAGTCCAGTCAGCTCGAACCTGGTTGCCTGCTGCAGTCACTTGAGATGCCGAACCTCACTTGGGCATCTAAGGGCTGCCCCGTGAACATAACAAATATGTCATCCTTTCAATGGTGGATCGCTTCTCCAAGACGGAGCACTTCATACCACTTTCAAATCCCCACTCGTTTGTCGATCGTCGTGCAAGCCTTCTTCACCGACATCGTCTATCTGGAAGGTATACCAAAGTCCACAGTATTGGACCATGACCCGGTCTTCACTAGCTGATTTTGGTCTGATCTGTTTCAACTTGCGGGTGTTCGCCTATATATGAGCTTGGCATTCCAACCCCAGTTGGAGTCCATCAGTTGTGTCATTGCCAATTAGGTTCAGTGGCTACCTTGGGCAGAACATTCCTACAACACCTACATCACACGCCTCTGCATGACATGACACAAGACCCTCCTATATTGTGCTCCTACGAAGCTGGTGCAGTTCGTCGTACTCACGCGGTGGATAGCCTCATTAAGGACCTGTGATGAGTTCCTACATGAAGTTTGCGAGCACTCCAAGCATAACAGTGAGACAAGCTCTACTGCGACGCCAAGCATCGTGAGGTCACGTTCCAAGTTGACCAATGGGTTTGGCTACACCATCACCACCGGCTGGCGACATCCATTACTGGTACAGCCTGTGGAAAACTGGCACCTCAGTTCTATGGCCCCTAGAAAATTACTCTAACACATTGGTTAGGTGGCCTACCACCTACTTCCACGAAGAGCTCGCCTTCATGATGTGTTTCATGTGACTCATCTCAGAGAATACCATGGTGAGCCACCAGCAGCCCCGCCTGCATTACCAGAACTACAAGAAGGCAAGGTTGTCCCAACACCTCTCAAAGTCCTCAAGGCACGCCTTTGTCGGGGTTTTCGGCAGCTTCTTGTGCAGTGGACAGGTTGTGCGCCCGCAGAAGCATCTTGGGAAGATTTGGAGGAGTTTGTCAAGTCTTATCCAGAATATAAGCTCGAGGAGAAGCTGCTTGCGGTGGAGGGGAGTCACCTCATGCAGGGCAGCAATACACCAGGAGCACCCACAAGGATACAGACATGGCACTTAGGCCTAGTCGACTTTGGTCTCCAAGTCTGTCAATTAGCACCAGATTAGGATAGGCACCTAATTGGTTGCAAGTTTAGTTCGGTACCTAGTTAAGAGAGGCACCTGACTGGACAGCCTTTAGAGTTCGTATCAAGTTAGGATTCTCTCAGTTGAACTACATGATGGGCTCTCTAGTATCTATAGAGAGGTAGCTTGTACTAGGGGATCATCAATCAATAAACTAGAAAAGGGGAAATTATCTCCAAGAAACCGTAGCTACCCTTGCGCCTGCAACACCACGGCAAGGTTCAAGCCTAAACTTCAACGCCCTTTCCCACCCGTTAACCATGACTATCCTCTGCGTAACCATTATAGCCCCTAGTGAACCCTACTTTTACGAAGTAGCGAATTCGAATCGCGAACCCGATGAACCGTGAATCAGGTAACTATGGTTTATTCCACAATATGTTTGAAGTAGTATTTAACCATATGGTACTTTGAATGTGGAACTGTTGAATTGTTTGTCAACAACGGTGGTTCATACGTTTTTCTCAGGTTTAAGATATCACTGGTTTTATTAGAAAAAAATTGATTACTGCTTAATGTTGGCATAAATGTTGTCTTTTTTTTCTTCACGTGGCAATAGCTTTTGGTGTCTGCAACTCATTACTAGTAAAAAACATTTATGTAATGCCCGCTATACCATGCTAATGCAATCCTTCTGTGCCATAGATTAAAGAAGGTGATCGAGTGGCACTGTTGGAACCATACTATAGAGTCCTGGATATACCATGGAAAGAACAGGTATACCTTTGATACCATCATCTTCTTCCTTTTCGTGGTTTGTCACCAAGACATTCATAGACCTTTTTTAAAACTACAGCCTTGGTTGTTTCTCGTTTTTCAACATTTCAAGATAATGTTTCGAAGATTTGATATTTGGATAATGCCTAAGTACTTCCTCTATTCAACAATACATGTCGTTCTTGGTCTTAGACATGGTCTCTAGCGCCAACTTTGACCGTTGCTTTTCATATGAATATGTTAGTAAAATTTTATAAAATTACAATATTATGGAAATGTTTTTTATGATAAATCTAATGACACTATTTTCACGTGACCAACCCAAATAAATTTTTATGTATTAATGGTCAAAGTTTGAAAAGTTTGACTGCACATGTTCTAGATGTCATTTGTTTCCGAACGCAGGTAGTACTAAATACATCTACTTGCAAAAGGCGAGGACAACATGATGTGGATTAGGCCCTGAACCGGTTCTTTTTAATATAGTCGGACTGACCAGTTTTTCCCCGTAATCTCTTAACCAAATTCTCTTGGTTTTTGTGTATCAGTATTTTTCGACTCAAACGAGTTGCGATGACAAGTTATTTTAAGTTGTACTGTGAAATATTTATTATAATAATGATGTCTGCTTAGTTACCTGCTATGCTTAGCATTAACTTGTATGTTCTTTTCTTCGGTGTTAAACAGCGCTATAGGTTTAAATCAATTCGTGTGGACTTTCCAGAACAAATTCTTATCAACGAGAAAGCTCCAGCTTCTCATCATGTTGTCCGGGCTTCAATCCATGCTCACAACAAATCGTGACTGTCGGCAAAAAGGTTAATTGTTGTTACCTGTTCGGCTGTATTGGACATGCAGGCGTGCAATAGAAAGCTGCGTGCGCGCGCGCGTGCGTGCGTGCGTGCGTGCGTGTGTGTGTGCTCTCGTTTTATTGACTAATGTTAATCATCTAAAGTTCTACCGGGTGATGGATAGGTCAATTTTCCTGCAAGCCCGGATTTACGGCGATTTTGGTTCAAATCTTGTTTCCAAGCTCTGTCGGTTGATGAACCGGCTGGTATTTTCCTTTAAAAAAATGAACTGGCTGATATTTTGAGCTGTTTTCTGGAGATCTTAAGTTTGGAACATATCAAGCGTTTGACAACATCGATTTCGTTTGTGGAAAATGCTTCTTCCGGGAAAAGCAAATTCATGTGTTCAAAGAACGAATCAACGAATACCGTGGTTTTCTAAACTAATAAGGCTAAACTTGGGAAAATACACGTAATCTGGTACAAAACTTCGATGGTAGAAAACTTTAGTGAGTTGCAGAAAGCTCCAACAATGATGGCCGGCGGTTTCAGGAAGCCCAACCTTGTTTCTTGAAAGTAAGCCCAACCATGATGTAAAGGAAGCGTGACGTTCGCTCTTGTTGGGCCAAGCGAACGAACGTTCCAACAAACCTAGATCCCCTCACCCGCATGGTCCAAGATGGCCAATAGGCCTGAATGCATGTCATATACCGCCCCAAACATCGGTAACAGAACTCGAGACCTAGCGCTAGAGCGTGCTTGCAAATACAATTGGGCTGTTGTCGATAGAATTTCGGGTTTTCCAATCTTTCAACGAGAAAGAAGATGATTTTAACGATCTGATTACATTATGTGTTTTAATAATGGTTAAATCAACTCCGATAGGTATTCTTTCAACGAGAAAGAAGATGATTTTAACGATCTGATTACATTATGTGTTTTAATAATGGTTAAATCAACTCCGATAGGTTATTGACGATGCTGAAAGTATGGTCAAGCTGAACACGAGGTTGTAATCCTTGTGAGCAATTGAAAAATAAGCAAAAATTATAATAATAACAATCTGGAATTGCAAATATGAATTTGTGGTTCCGAAAAGCGGTCTAGACAACTGATCGTTGGACACAATTGACGGACATGAAGTTAGAACATAGCTGACTTTTAACTAAATAAAAACCATCTATTTCTAGATACTCTAGGAGGTATTTATAAGGAGGACCAATGGGAGGACACGGGGAATGAGAGGATTTCGGCCAAGGGGTACATGAAACCCGTAAGACTATTCGGACCCTCTTGGGGCTATTTATTACAAGGCCTAATCCCTTGAGGTGACACAGCACCACGGCTGTATTTTGACAATGCTGATTTTCTAAGTGTTGGAAATGTGGTATCAATGTGTGATATCTTCGTGTAGGTCTAGATTCATGCCACACTTCATGTTCATCTCATGGAGGCATGGCTTGCTTGTAGAAGGCAGCGAGCAACGATCTTCATGCATGGTTTGTCGTCTTTTAACTTGATCATTATCTTGCTGCCCCTAATATCATCATTCATTTTATTCCTAAATATAATAGCAACACACTCATCAGAGAGTAGCATAAATTTCATAAAATTAGATTTGACTCATAGAAACGAGAGTAGCATAAATTTCATAAAATTAGATTTAACTTCTAAAAACGAGCTCACCTGATAATTCACACATGTTGCTAAAATTGGAACTTGAGAACAACAAGTATGGTCATATCCGGAGGAGTCATGTCCTCATCATCCTCCCCTTCTTAAAAATAAAGTGATAATGATATGACCCCTACACATACAACCACTACACCCATTGTTGCTCTTCTTTAAGTCAAGAATCAAACTCGATACAGGAGATGGGGTAGCAACGGTATGATCAACATTTTGAGATACAAATTCATGTTGATCACACAATGAGACAATGGAGGGAATGAAGTTCATGTGACCATGACCATTTGCCGTATGAATTGATGTTATACAAGAAGGTTTTCCATATTCACTTTTGGTCCAAGAAGAGCTAAAGATCAAGTTCCAAAAGTTTTTGACTCTGATTCGCATTGCTGAGACAATCCTGATTTTAAACTTATATATCTTGGGCATACAAACTCTGATTTGGGTGATCTTAGACTCCCAAAATCTTATCTCGTAGACTTTCTAAAGGATCCAACCCCATCTTCAAATTTCTTATGAGCATGCCGCAATTGCCAAAATAGTCCAGGGTTATTTCTGAAACAGAGTACAAAGGTGCTACACCACCTTCACTTGGACCCATGAGCCTTGTACAACCTAATGGTGTGCGCCCACCCCCCTGGGCACCACCTCCTCTCTTACCTCTAAGGATGCTCTCTTTAGTTTTGAGTTTTGCTAAAGTTTAGAGCTAGCTACATTGCTATTTGTCGTGTTCTTCGTTTGTGTCTAAAGACTAGATCAAGTCCGTTTGCAGAGTCCCACCTCTTTGGATACTTCAATTATATTCGCAATTTCAGCTTGCTATTTCATAATTCTTGCTTGTTCTTCGTTCACTTGCAGGGGTTAAAACCTCGTGTTCAGGTTGACCGTGCTCTTGGCATTATTAATAATCTACCAGAGTTGGTCTAGCAATTGCTAAGGCGCATTGTCGTCACACGGTGTGGTTGAATTATCAAGGTCGAATCCAAACAGATCATAGTTATACTTCTCATAGAAAGATCGGGGCAACCATTGTTCTATGAAGTGGTATCAGAGCAAACCAGGTTGCTTGGTAAGAAATTTGTAGTTTTCCCATAGTAGTACACTGCATCTTTTACCTAGTCTAATCAGCCAAAAATTCAAAAAATAATTAGGGTTAGTTCATCCTCTAGTCCAAACTAATTTGAGCCTTGCAATTTTCATCGTGCTACTTGCACCGTTGAATTTTTTCCGCATAGATCGAGTTGAGTTGCTGGTTTAGATTGATTCATCGCAATTTTTTCTACTAGATCGAACTTCATTTAGTTGCTTCTTGTGCTGTTACGCACGTTCCCTCTCCATCACTTTGGCTGCTACGACAAGAACACCATCACTGCAGCCCTTTTGCACCTCCATCAAACCCTGCCGCGCCTTCACATCCGCTGCCACGCACCACCACTGCTGCCACACGCTACTTTGCTTATCTTGGTCCTTTGCTACTTTTGGTGCTGCCGCTAGCTCGCTGTCCACCCCCCCTTGCATCTTCGCTCGGGGGATGATTGCGTGGGTTTGGATCACCCCTCAAATCAGCAAGAAGATGGAGAGAAACCTCACAAAGGAAAATCCAAGCATTACTTGGAATTCAAGTTGAAGTGCAAAATATCTTGTCGCATTCGGTTCGGTTCTATCCAAATTCTCTCAGGCAAGGACTTGGCTGACCACAAGGGCTCCTCCACGATCTTAAGAAGGGTCCACAACAGATCTCGCACACAAACTCGGACATGAATTCGAGTGTCAACTCGGTTTGGATTCGGATTTGAACTCCAATTCGAATTCGGACTAAAAATTCAAAGTGCTTAAAAAATTCTAAAAACATTCTATAAAATTAGGGATAAATCAAGGAGTCCACAGTTAATATTTCAGTGCAATCCAACGAGTGGTTTGGGAGAAATCACCATTTTAAGTTTCAGCCTCCTGTCATTTTCCTACCACGACAATATCTTTTTGCTTTTTGCTGCTGTGGCAGAATCCTATTTCCTTTGTCTAGCTCATATCTTTTATTCCTTTGGGTACTTTTTGAGGTATAAAAAACTCAGAAAAATTAGAAAAATAATAAGAAGTCACACAGAAGGCCACTGAAAAAAATCAGAAACTTACATATTGCTTCATAGTTCTTTCTTTTGCTTCCATTGCGTCAGTATCTAGGCTTATTTAAAATTTTGCACATTCTAGTCTAAGTCCAGCACGTAACTAGTATTATTGAGCATATTTTCAACTTTGCACAGCTACTTTGATTATTTGTGTCGACGAAGTCGCCCTCGGATAGTAAAATTAGGGCACCCCAGTTCTGGAAACCAAGGTGCTAAGGGGACACCTAGAAGGCAACCCAGCCGACTTCTACCGCTACCCTCGAATTCTCCCCGAAGATTAATGCAGAAAATTTAGTTTTTTTGAATCGTTGAATTCATCACTCGACGTAGTCGAGCAGTTCGACTCTATCTTCTACCGCTACCCTTGAATTCTCCCCGAAGATTAATGCAGAAAATTTAATGGAAATAGAACGGGGACTCGCCCAAAGAATCTCTGATTGGTCTCTCCCTTTGGGAACGCCTCTTGCCCTTTTATAGGCAGTAGCGGCTTACAAGTGAAAATACATGCCTGCCCCTAGACAGTTTACGTTACACCCTCCCTTACATTACAGAGTACGGGGTCGATTTGTATTCTCCTCCTCGCCTCTACCTACTATATGCGTCGGCATCTACCTGATGAGAATGGCCCTAGGAGTCACACAAGTCCACCCTCATCAATTGACATTCTAATACCCCAAGCTCAACAAGGACCCATGACAAGGCCCACTGGATTTGAGCTTGAATGGTGTGCTACCTAATGCCTTGAGCATTTGCACACTTAGGTTTGAGGAAAAGGACTTGGAAGAAGCTCAGAAGGCAATCCCGGTGCTGCCGACTTTCAAACCTGGAGTCACCGGCTTGTAAGCCTTAAAGTCTTCAACTTCCGGACAGAAGCCGATTCCGGAGCTTCCGACTTCCCAAAACCGGAGACACCGAGTTCCCAGACGAAGCAGCTTCAGAAGGCGATCCTGGTGCTGCCGACTTCCAAACCCGGAGTCACCGACTTGCCATCCGACTTCCGGCTTGAATCCTCAAGACAGAAGGCAATCCCGGTGCTGCCGACTTCCAAACCCGGAGTCACCGACTTGTAAGCCTTAAAAGTCTTCAAACTTCTGGCTCGAATCCTCAGGACAGAAGGCAATCTCGGTGCTGCCGACTTCCAAACCCGGAGTCACCGACTTGTCTGTCTGAACTGAGATATTTTGGTTCTTTTTACTGTTCCAAACCGACTACTGTACTGTAGCACGTGCACTGTAGCAACCGACGTACTGTAGCTACTAGTTGATATTTTGGTTTTTGTTAACTTAAGCCTTAAGTCACCAACCTCTATATATATGAGGTTGCTTCCTATGTAACAAGGCTAGCGAAGAATTTCAGAAATAAAGAGAACACTTGTTCCTCTAGAGAGTGAGCCATTTCCACCTCGAAAAGGCTTGGGTGTTATTCTGAGTTGCTATTCTGTTGTTCTTGTGATTACTTCATGATTGCTTGAACACGTTGCTCCACGTCAGTGAGTAACAAAAGGTCGAAGTGTGTGGTTGGGTGAATCAAGTGCTGCAGGCTTCTGTAATCAAGACGGTGGTTGGCTATGTCATTCATCAGGCTTCACAGGCTAGTTATCCCCGGATCCTACGTCGTGAAAATCGGGCAACTTCGGGATCGATCATCCTCCTCAGGGTGATCCAGATCATCTGGTATCAGAGCTCGAGGTTAACACGGTAGGATTTGTATCTTCACTTTGTGTTTTTCTTCCTATCCAGAAAAAGCCACACAGAAAAATATTGTTATTCAAACCCGTAGTTTCAATTAAAATTTCAGTGAGTTTTGCTAGGTTTTAATCCATTAGAATCTTGCTTACTTGCTGATCACAAAAATATATCTTTCACTCCAATCTTTTGAATCCTTGAGTAACCAAAGGCTAGCTTACAAAGATTGCTTGGGCTTTGCACATTTGATATCACTCCTAGAACTCAAACTAAGAGTTACTTTTTCTTGTTAAGTCCTTGTTGTAAAATTGACCTTGGTACAAAAGTAAGAAGGGAAAAGAAAAAGAAGGAAAAGAAAAATCAGTATCAATCAAAGAAGAGAAAAAGAAAGAAGAAAGAACCTTGGTCAATATCTTTTTGGGCATCTTTTCCAATTCAAGAACTAGGCATAACTTGTGATCTCATGTGCAAATCCGTCGCCCAATAAAAGGGGAATCAAGCTTTTGTCTTTCCAACTTGTGCAACACGAGCTTTCTCATTCTTCAGTTATATTTTGTGTTATAGCTCATTTCCTTGGTTGCATAAAGTTACGTCATCTTTGACGTATGTTGCTACCATCCTTCACTAAAATTTTTGTGATCGCAACTCAGTATTGAATTTCTAGTGTGGATTACTACTTATCATTACAATATCTAGAATTTCAATTGCATAGGTATTACACTAACCTTTCAAGCTCCAGCAAAATAGCCATTGTCTTATTACACGTTGAACCTTGATTCACTCGATTCATCACCTTCACCCTTGTACTACTTCTGGAGTACACGTTGTTCTTCAGTCAAAGAAGCCTTCATAAGAACTTCGGTAAGCAAAGGGAAGGGACTGAGTGAACCCACATCCAAACAGTTAATTTATGCTATTTCTTTGCTTTGAGCTAACCATGGCAGGAACTGAAGAAAGCCCCGCTTTTGTCACTTGAACCGACCTCGAGAAGCTCACGAATGACTTCAATGAACAATTGAATGAAAACATGAGCATTCTTCGAAAAGATATTCTCACCGAGGTAGGATCAGAATTGCGCAAGCAATTGGCAGAGTTTCACCATAGCACACAAGGTGAACCTAGTGTTCATGGTGAGGAGGAACTAGACGAGACCGACGAAGAAGTTGCGGCACGACTAGCACGGGAAGCTCAGTCCCGAAGACAACGAGCTGCTGCTTCTTCAGCACAACCTCCTCCAACCGGTCAAGGGAACAACCCTGCTGCCCCTTTCCGCATCTACCACAATGATGCCTACCAACAAAGACGCTATGATGATCATCATCAAGAAGAGAAATTCGGCAGGCTCAAATTCACCATCCCCAAGTTTGACGGGAAGTCTGATTCCGATGCTTATCTCACATGGGAATTGAAAGTGGATAAGATCTTCCGGATGCACAACTATTCGGAGGAGAAGAAGCTTGCAATGGCCGCCTTGGAATTTGATGGCTATGCTCTTATTTGGTGGGAGCAAGTACAAAACCAAAGAGGAGAATTTGGCGAACCACCAATCTCCACATGGGCCGAAATGAAGAAAGAAATAAAAACGAGGTTTGTGCCTTTACATTATAAACGTAATTTATTTGACAAACTACAAGCTTTGACACAGGGTCCTAGTACCGTGGAGGAATACTATAAAGACATGGAACAAGCCATGATTCGAGCCAGTGTTCGAGAAGACGAAGAGCAAACTCTATCTCGCTTCATGCATGGTCTTCGCCATGATATAAAACGCATTGTGGTTTACCAACCCTACCACACCGTGGTTGAGTTGGTGCACCAAGCAGAAAAGGCCGAACGACAACTGCAAGAAGATGCTAGATATGCCAAGTCAAAATCGACACCATCATTTAGCTTGAAGGCCCCATCATATGCACCCAAAGCTCGTTTTGGTTTGGGTAGAGGTACACCTTCATATAGTAATTCATTTGCTTCTAACACTAGTCCCTCTTCTGTGGGAAAGTCAGCACCTTTTCCAGGCAAGGAAAAGCCCAGAACCTCCAGGACTTCATCAAGTAGATCCACTACTCGGTCAAGAGAGATCATATGCTTCAAATGTCAAGGATGTGGACATATCTCAAGAGAATGTCCTAATAACAGAGTTATGTTGGTCAATGAAGATGGAGAATACATCTCAGGAGATGAAGAAGAGGCGGAACCCACTGCAAATGAGAAAAGAGTTGAAGATGCTCAAGAAGAAAGGCAAGACTATGCCGGTTGTACCTTTGAGACCAGAAGTGCGCTAGTTGTCACTAAGGTCCTTAGCGTGCAACAAAAAGAAGATGAGCATCCACAAAGATCCAGTCTCTTTCAAACACAAGCTAAGGTAAATGACAAGGTAATCGAGTTAATTATTGATGGAGGTAGTTGTCATAACCTTGGTAGTAAAGAAATGTGTGATAAACTTGGATTGAAATTGATCAAGCATCCCCATCCATACAATGTTCAATGGCTTAGTGATTTTGGCAGTGTCAAAATACAACACATGGTTAATGTCACATTTAAAATTAAAGATTATGTTGAAACCATTACTTGTGATGTTGTACCTATGACTGTATGCCATATACTTTTGGGAAGGCCTTGGTTCTATGATAGTATGTCACACATGATGGAAGAGCCAATACCTACATGTTTAAAATAGGAGAAAGAAATATGAAACTGTTCCCTATGACTCCTAATCAAATTCTTGCTCAAAACATGCAAAAGCAAGTGGAAGCTAAATTGGGAGATGACAAAATTAATTTGAAAGGAAGAAAAGATAAGGAAGACAAGAAGTTATTCATGATCACTAATAAACTGGGCATCAAGGAGATGAGAAATAATTCTGAAGTCATGTATGTTGTTCTCATCTACAATGATACTTTGATTACGACTAACGACCTCACCAATCTTCCTAGTGTTGTCTTAAAAGTTTTGCAGGATTATCAAGATGTGTTTCCTGAAGAGATACCTGCAGGACTTCCTCCCATTAGAGGCATTGAGCATCAAATTGATCTCATTCCAGGAGCCTCACTTCCAAACCGTCCTCCATACCGCGTCAATCCGGAGGAAACAAAGGAAATCCAAAATCAAGTTCAAGGACTACTACTTGAGAAAGGGTATGTTCGAGAAAGCTTAAGTCCTTGTGCTGTTCCCGTAATTTTAGTACCTAAAAAGGAAGGAACATGGAGAATGTGCATAGATTGTCGAGCCATTAATAACATAACTGTTAGGTATCGTCATCCTATCCCTAGGATTGATGATATGCTAGATGAACTTAGTGGTTCTAATATTTTTTCTAAAATCGATTTAAAAAGTGGATACCACCAAATTAGAGTCAATCTTGGTGATGAATGGAAGACCGCTTTTAAAACAAAATTCGGATTGTATGAATGGTTGGTTATGCCTTTTGGTTTGACCACTGCCCCTAGTACTTTCATGAGGCTAATGAACCATGTTTTAAGAGCATTCATTAATAGATTTGTTGTAGTGTACTTTGATGACATCTTGATCTATAGCAAATCCATGGAAGAGCATGTTGAACATATAAGACAAGTATTGGAAGTCCTAAGAAAAGAAAATTTATATGCCAATCTTGAGAAGTGTACTTTTTATACAAACAAACTTGTCTTCTTAGGCTTTGTAGTATCAAGTCAAGGAGTTGAGGTAGATGAATCAAAAATAGAATCTATTAAAAATTGGCCTACTCCTTTGAATGTTAGCCAGGTGAGAAGCTTCCATGGTTTAGCTAGTTTATGACATAGGCAATGAATTCTTGATGCATAGGATTTTCATTGCATATGGTCAACATTTTACTTTTAGATGAGATAATTTGACACCAATGCTTCATTGTTTTGATATGACCTCCAATATTGGTGGTGAATTGATGTTAAATATCTTGTCACGTGATTGTTCCAACATTAGTGCATTGACTTGCTCTAAAATTCAGCATGATGTGGCTTCTTATTTGGGTACCGCTGATGATTATTCACCTATGTTGGGATGGTTAAGTGATATACGTTGCAAACATGATTATATGCATGAACATTTTCCTTATATTTGCAAAGCAGATTATATGCATAAACACTTCACTTATACTTGTAAATTGAGTTGCAATATTTGTTGGAATTATAAGAATGATGTACCACTATGCATGTTTCTAAAATCCACCAAGTTGAATCATACTTGTGATCATAGTTTTGATATAATTGTTAACCAAGAAAAGCTAACCATGATTGATAGATACATATATGCTGCATATACGCTTTCTTTGTTCTTTGATAGTTTTCAGCTTATGAAAAGCCGAGGATGGCTTTGTTTTCAAGGAAGGGAGGATGATGAGGATATGACCACATGGATATACCCACTGCCACCTCTACTTCTACTAATCTGCTGCTCGAGCTATAAAAAACAAACGGCGGTTCCTCAAGATCGTCAAGAACAAGCGAGGATTCAAGTTCAAACTCTCGGGAGGAGGAAGGAATGAAGTTCATGTGTCAATGAAGATGTCCCCACATGAATTTCCCACGTCACTTTTGGTCCAAGAAGAGCTAGAGATGGAGTCCCACAAGGTCTGGACTCTGATTCGGATTGCTGAGACAGCCCTGACTTCAAATGTCTATATCTCGAGCATACGGACTCCGATTTGGGTGATCTTGAACTCTTTGGAAAGCTTATCTCATGCTTTTTCCAACCTGTCCAACCTCATCTCCGAATTCCTTATGAGCCGACCACAAAAACCAAAACAATTCGAGACTATCTCTGAAACAGATCACATCTTCTCTTTATATACCCCCTACCCTAGGATTCACCCTTTAGTTTTTGGGTTTCATTGAGTTGTTTAGCTACTGCTACATTATCGCATCTACAAGTCGTGTAGGACTACCGCCTTGTTTAGATCGTCAGTGAAATCCCAATATACTTTCTTCTATCTATTTTGCCAATTTAATACTCGCAATTTCAGATTGCAATTTATCATAGTTCTTGCTGGTTCTTCTGTTGCTTGCAGGAACTCGAACTTCGTTGTTCAGGTTGATCGTGCCTACGGCAAGGTCAATAACCATCGAAGGTTTGGTTTAGCGATTGCTAAGGCGTATCGTCGCATACGGTATAGTCAGATCATCAAGGTCAAACTCCACCAAACCGTTAGTTATCATCGTCTCACCGAAAGATCGGGCCACTGTCTCATCAATCCTTGTTCATCCTCATTTGGCTGCATTAAGCACAAGGTGTCCCCACCTTCTTGATGAGTCAAACCTCTAATAGATCTCCGATGTGCCTAAAACAAATTGGATACAATGAAGTTAGCACAACTTTAACATATAAGACAAACTCCCCCTAAATATGTGCATGTGAATATGAAATTGAATTTTATGCACATCTTTAACCAATTAGGAGCATGGTGGAGTTTTCTCTATACGTTGGATCAATGAAGTCAAGCAAGCAATAATTATCATCTACAATTAGCATATTCATGCAAGACACTTCAAAGATCCAAAGGAGACATAACTTGGATAGGGTACCAATTGAAAATCTAGTTGAAAGAGAATACTAATTGAAAGACAATGGCACGAAGCATACATGATGTCCAAATTATATCCAAAACTTAAAATCAACACATGATCATGAGTTAGTTTTTTTTTACACACAAGAACTAGAGCATACATGAATAGACATTTAAGAGGATACTAATAAGCTAATCTCACATAAGTAGATAAATAATTATACACGCAATGAGATAACTAATCCCCATAACACCCATAAATCAAGATTCCCACAAAGGAAACCTAACTCTCTAGACTCCTCTCTCAAGGGCAACAAATGCAAGGAGAGAAATCCCTTCTACCCTTGACCACACACCTAGGAGGAAACAAGTGGAAAGAAGAAAAAGAGAGCAAATGGGAGATAGGAGGATCATCACGGCAAAAGATGGAACAAGAAGAAGCAACGGCTGAGATGAGGATTCAAGCACAAAGCTTGAAGAACAGCTCAAAGCAGCTGCCAGAATACTCCAGCCACAAAGCCTAGAGACCTGCACTGCATAGCCGGACCGTCCGGGGAAACCCCGGAGGCTCCGGACACTCAGATACTCTGGGTTTGTCCTGGACCCTCCGGACGGCCGGACACTCTGGGCTGGCATCCGGCCAGTCCAGTAGCAATCTGGACTGCCAGCCAGACTGTCCGGGCTAGGGTCCGGATCTCCTCTGAGATCTTTGACAAGGATTTTTGTGTTGTGACTTTTGGCGACTAGTTTGATTTTGCTCGGCAAAGACCCTTCTCAAGAATGTTCATCTGAAGGAGCAGCATCCGGAGTGTCCAAACAAACACTCCTGAAGGAGAGAATAGATAAGAGGTTGGACTTTGAGCATTTAGCTTAGGATTCTTATTTTTCATAACTCCGACTAGCAGCAAATAATCACACAAGACTATAGTTGGAGTTAATCCAAATGAGAAGATGATCCAAATAAGTCTTTGAGGTAATAGGAGCACAAGAAGCATCGAATACCTCAAATTTCAATGAAATCCAAATAGAGACAAAAACTTAGATATTTTGCGATATAAACGTTTGGATGAGTTTCGCATGCTACCAAGAGATTAGATAATTATGTATATCAATTCTTAGTAGCATTCCTCATATTTTCATATATTCTAGGATTGTTATATGCACAAAGCACAACACTCCCCCATAATGTGATACTCCATTAATTTTTCACAAGAGCCAATTAAAATCGAATAAGAGACAAATGGAGCTCAACTTTATACAATCAACTACACGATGCACTAAGAAATCAAGAGATGCTAGGTTTCTCAAATTGAGCATATTGTTTAATAATTTTACTTGTATGTATTGAGAGTGAGAATTATACATGTTTGTCAATTATGAACTATCGTACTATTATGTACCACTTATTCATGCTAGTCATCTAAAACATAGCATATTATGATATATACAATGTAGAAGCATATAAGGTATAAAATCTACACATCCCAGGGACTAGTTAACTAAAAACTATCATGTTAGTAGATACAAGCTACTCAAGCTAAGTATCACCACTTAATGCATCCTAGCATACATCACTAACACAAATTGGATATAAAATGTAATCATGCTTGGTGACATAATTCTTACTTAGGCTAGGTGCATACACATGCTAGGGGCAAGTATTTTCATTATAGATTATTTAAAATATAAGTTACCACAAGGAGGTGCATTGCAACCTATACATGCTAGAAAGCACCTAACCCTAAACATGCTAGATACAAAACCTAACATGCTAGGAATCTAGCTACACAAGCTAGGGGCTAGTAACTTTTATTGAGTTGAGTTTAGATACATGTTACCACCATGGAGAGGCATTGGACAATTGATGAATAATTTGTCCACTTGGCTTGAGTTGAAACACATGATGGTGAGTTCCATCCATTATTCTAGCCAAGCCCCTAATGCCCTCCCTAATACCTATTGATTAAGTTTGAGCTTCTAGGTCCCCAACCTTGTTGGGTCCTATAAAGTTAGTCACAATAGGCTTGACTACCCAAATGGTCTTTTTACTTTTCAAACCACTTTGAGTACCAATGAATTTGGCAAACACATTGCCATTTATCTCCTTCCTAAGCGAGTAATGGTCATTGACAATGATAGGCTTAGGAAAGGTACCTTTGGGACATGATGCAACCATATGTCCCTTTTCATGGCATATGTAGCACTTAGTGATTCCCCGCCTCTTCTTTTTGATCTTGTTAACTTGGGGTTCACTTGTTTGGGACCTCACTTGTTGTGTCTTTGTTTGAACTTGAGGTCGCTTCCCTTTTTGATTCTCACTTAAGGGCTTCTTGTTAGTTGGACACATTCTCACATGGTGTCTCTCCTTTTTGCACTTGAAGCAAACAACGGGATCCGATCTAGTTGCTTGACTTTGATCCTTCTTGTTGATGTTAGTGGACTTCTTAAGACTGTAGTTGAAACCGAGTCCACTCTTGTCATGGAGATGTCTTGGGCTGCTAAGGATCTCATCAAGTGTTACTTTGCCCTTGAAACATTTGGATAAATCATTTTTCAAAGAGAGTTGATCCTTGAGCTCTTTTAGTTCATCTACAATGTTAATATCAACAAGAGTACTAGAGGATATGGTAGCATTTTTGTTAGAGCAACATGGTTTGGAAAGCAACAAGATGTATCATCATTAGGAACGGGTGAACTATTAGGACTAGCACATGGCAATATATCATTTTGAGCAACAATAGCGCTAGTGTCCACATGAGGCATAGTTGATGTTATCTTTGTAATTTTGGCCTCATGAGCCAACTTAAGTTCATCATGGGAGATTACAAGGTTTTAATGTATGCTTAATAGTTTTTCATGATTTCTTTGTAATTCCCTATGATTACTAGTTAGCTTTGCAAGTTGAGCCTTGAGCTCAACATTTTCCTTCATAATGGATGCTTCACATGATGTAGAGTTAGTAGTATGAGCATCATTAGAAGAACTAGTAGATATGTCCTTAGATAAAGAATTGCATTTGGGACATTGTTTCTAAGTCCACTAGAGATATGACAGTGTTCTTTTCAAGTAAGGATGCATGATCACTTTTAAGTTCATCAAAATAATAGTCAAGTCATCATGAGACTCTTTTAATTTATCATGCTCAATAGTTAAAGCTCTTAGCTCTTTAATTTTATCAATAAGCATGTCTTCTTGTTTATCTAGAGTCTCATATTGTTCATTTATGGACTCTTGTGCCTCCATGGTTGATACTAGTTGAGTGATCTTAAGCATGGTATCCTTGTTCAAGGAACTTAAAAACTTAGCATTAAGCACATTTTCCTCATTATCACTTTCTAGATCACTAGTATCATTTAGAATTGCAAGCGAAGGTATCTTAGAGGGTGATACCTTGGCACCTTTTGCCATGAGGCATTTGGGTGCTTCGGAGTGTGAAGATTCTTCACTTGAAGAGTTAGGTTTTTCAAGTCCAACGTTTGGACACTCCATGGCTAAGTGTCCATGCTTGTGACACTCAAGGCATGACTTGCTCCTCTTTGTTCTTTTTCTTGGTGGAGCTTTCTTTCTTGATCTTTTGATAAGCTTGCCACCAAGATCATGAGCCACATAGTTGCCGATTTCCTCTATAAGGTTAGTCTCACAAGAGCTAGAGGAACCATAATCAATATCATTTGAGCAACATGGCAAATTTGTCAAATCATCATTATGCATAAGCAATTTATCACTAGATGATATGCATGAGTCAATAACACATGGGATGTATCAATTTTGTTGTTAGAAGTGTGTAGACTTGATGATGATTCGAAGCTATGATTGATAAGAGAAAGATCATTATAAGCAATTTTTAATTTCTCATGTTCTACTCTTAAGTCTTCATGAGAGTTGGTTAGATTTTCATTTGAGACCTTAAGTAGCTCATGAGAGTTGGATAGCTTATCTAGTGAAATCTTACTTGAAAGAAACTCATTCTTCCAATGTTCGCAATTTTCTTTCAACTTATCAATGACAAGCTTTGCATTCTTGACTATGCTATATAGATCATCAAAACTAAACATACTATCATCATCACACAAGTCATCGCCACTTACCATCTCATTACCTTGTGCCTTGTTGCATGTTGGTGAAGTGGGTGGTGATGTGATGTCCACACAAGCAAAGGTGGAGGCAATTGGGTGCTCCTTTTGATGTGAAGGTGAAGTAAAGCAATCCTCAGTTGACTCCTCGAAGAGAAGATCATCCTCATCAATGTTGAACCAACACCTCTTCTCGAGGGTGATCCAAATCTTGTGAGCATCCTCAAGAGGAATGATCGATTCTAACACTTCAACACTCAAAGTATCAAATATGGCATTAGTAGCTTGAGCATTGAGATGTAGGTTTTTCTCTTCCTCAATTGATAGGTCATTATCCCAATCATTTGGAGGAGAAAAACTCACTTTTACAATTTGCTCAAATTGTGGACCCATGGTCCGAAATCTATCAAGCATGCTAGTTCTCCATAAAAGGTAATTTATGCCATCTAGTAGAAGTGAATCAATGTGCACAAACATACTAGTCGACATTTTTACTCTCTAGGCGGTGAAGCCCTAAAAGAGAGACCTTGCTCTGATACCAATTGAAAGGGCCTGAATGACGAAGATGTCGCCTAGAGGGGGGTGAGTAGGCTTTTTAAATTCACTTACGAATTTAGTTTAATCCTAAAGCGGAATTATACTAATTGGATTTTCACAAACTCAAATCCTAATATGCTAGTTTTTCATATGAGCATAACCACCCTATGTTAATATATCAAGGTTTGCAATCCTAGGGTGACAAGCAAGCAATTCAACTTTTATAGGAGATATACAAGTAATGTATTGCAAGTATGAAACGCAGTAAAGGAGACAAGAGACAAATGATGTATGACCCGGAGTTCAGATATCCACCGATATCCTACATCTCCATTTGAGGACCCGATGACACTTGATCAAAGGTGGGCTCTCTCTCAAACCACTTCCTCTCGAGGACTCTCCGGAGTCTCCCCGATCACTATAGTCAGCTCTTTCCTCCACTCCGGAGATGGCGAGCTCCACAACCACTTCACAATCTCCCGGGCCTCCTCACAAGCTTCTTGAGGAGATCACCGAGCACAACTACCAAGCTGTCTAGGAGTCGGTGGCCTCCAAGAATAATAGACTCTCGGACTCTCGCTCGAACACAATCGACGCCGAGTGCTCAACAATGCAACTTATGCACACATCTTGCGCAACTTATACACAAAGGTTTCCCTCACTCCTCACAAATAGCAACACATGCACTTGAGGCTTTGGAGAGGGAGGAAAGCACTAGAGATGCTCACAAATGAAATATGGATGTTGCAACTCATCTTCCAAGCCAACCCAAGGTGGAGACTATATATAGCTAACCTTGAAAACTAGCCGTTGGAGAGGAATCTGGGCAAATCCGGACTGTCCGGATTTGACCCGGACCCTCCGGGTACACACCAATGGTCAGAAAAGTGACCGTTGGAAAATCCGGACCCATGACCCGGACCCTCCGGGTTGAGGTCCGGGTTGTCCAGTACAGATCCAGGCCCTCACCCGAACCCTTCGGGTGACACTCTGGAAACCTTCTGTACAACCCGGACCCTGGCCCGGACCCTCCGGGTTCAACCCGGACCCTCTGGATTCAGCCCGGACCCTGGCCTGGACTCTAGCCCAGAGGGTCCGGATTTTCTAGGACAGCAACTCCGACGGGGCACTCGATGAGCCCGGATCACTTCCGAACAAACCCGGAACACTGTGGTTCAACCCGGAACACCTTGGGGGCTTGCCTTAGGTCATATACTCCGGAAATGGACCTCCCGGAGTCCATGAACCTAGCCGATCAACCAAACCACTTAGGTCGGCTGGATCACACACACCTAGACACCAAGTCTAGGAACAACACACGCAACACCGAACTACACCCGAAGCCTCCGAGCACTCGCACCTTGGAACCTCCGGACGCACTAGAACACGAGTTCTAGCACCTCCACCACAGAGGAAACACGAATATGCAACATATGCAAAGACTTGAGCACTCGACACACGATGTGAACAAGCTAATCATCCGATAGCCCCTCTTTATAGTACGGCTATCTAACCTATAATCCGGTCTCTCTCCAAACTCCTTGAGACCGGTCAAACTAAAAAAACCTAGTCTAGACATACATTTGCCTTGCGTATTCCACTTGAGCTCGATGATGTCTATCTTCCTTGCTCCAAGCGGAATCGCCTTGATCATTATCACCTTATGAAGTCTTCTTCATATAGCTCCTTCATAATCCTTATGGGGAAGTTTTCTCTCGAAATCATCTTCACTTGATGGACCCGCAAGCCTCAAGCATATGTCTTTGCATGATGCCAATCTTGAGTTTGCCGTGATGACCATCGACTTATGATGCCATCCTCTCATGGACACTTACGATCAGCCTCTCGATGCTTGCCCATGAATGGTACCTAACTCTCAACATACACATAGCACATAGCACATAGGGTTAATACACAATTGCTTACCGTCACTTGATCACATGAAGCCACCACTAGTGTTCTTCTCTTAAGCTCCTAACTTCATGTCTTGATCACCATGGCTCAACACATGAGCCTACTCTTGACCATCTTGGGTTCAACACGTGAACTTCTTTATCTTGGTCAACTTCACTCTTACATCTTGTGCAACTTATGCACAAAGGTTTTCCTCACTCCTCACAAATAGCAACACATGCACTTGAGGCTTTGGAGAGGGAGGAAAGCACTAGAGATGCTCACAAATGAAGTATGGATGCAGCAACTCATCTTCCAAGCCAACCCAAGGTGGAGACTATATATAGCCAACCTTGAAAACTAGCCGTTGGAGAGGAATCTGGGCAAATCCAGACTGTCTGGATTTGACCCGGACCCTTCGGGTACACACCAACGGTCAGAAAAGTGACCGTTGGAAAATCCGGACCCTTGACCCAGACCCTCCGGGTTGAGGTCCGGGTTGTCCAGTACAGATCCGGACCCTCTGGGTGACACTCCGGAAACCTTCTGTACAACCCGGACCCTCATCCAGACCCTAGCCCGGACCCTCCGGGTTCAACCCGGACCCTCCGGATTCAACCTGGACCCTGGCCCGGACCCTAGCCCGGAGGGTCTGGATTTTCTAGGACAGCAACTCCCACGGAGCACTCGATGAGCCCCGATCACTTTCGAACAAACCCGGAACACCTTGGTTCAACCCGGAACACCTTGGGGGCTTGCCTTAGGTTATATACTCCGGAAATGGACCTCCCGGAGTCCATGAACCTAGCCGATCAACCAAACCACTTGGTTCGGTTGGATCACACACACCTAGACACCAAGTTTAGGAACAACACACGCAACACCGAGCTATGCCCGAAGCCTCCAAGTACTTGCACCTTGGAACCTCTGGACACACTAGAACACGAGTTCTAGCACCTCCACCACAAAGGAAACATGACGATATGCAACATATGCAAAGACTTGAGCACTCGACACACGACGTGAACAAGCTAATCATCCGATAGCCCCTCTTTAAAGTACGGCTATCTAACCTATAATCCGATCTCTCTCCAAACTCCTTGAGACCGGTCAAACTAGAAAAACCTAGTCTAGACATATCTTTGCCTTGCGTATTCCACTTGAGTTTGATGATGTCCATCTTCCTTGCTCCAAGCGGAATCGCCTTGATCATCGTCACCTTATGAAGTCTTCTTCATATAGCTCCCTCATAATCCTTATGGCAAAGTTTTCTCTCGAAATCATCTTCACTTGATGGACCCGCAAGCCTCAAGCATATGTCTTCGCATGATGCCAATTTTGAGCTTGCCGTGATGACCATCGACTTATGATGCCATCCTCTCATGGGCACTTACGATCAGCCTCTCGTTCTTGCCAATGAATGGTACCTAACCCTCAACATACACATAGCATATAGCACATAGGGTTAGTTCATATAATGCAATACACAATTGCTTACCGTCACTTAATCACATGAAGCCACCACTAGTGTTCTTCTCTTAAGCTCCTAGCTTCATGTCTTGATCACCATGGCTCAACACATGAGCCTACTCTTGACCATCTTGGGTTCAACACGTGAACTTCTTCATCTTGGTCAACTTCACTCTTACATTATGACTTCATCTTGATCCAATGCGGTTCACTCCTTGAACCCATATCTTGATCCTTGAAGTTTACTTCTTGATCACTTGATGCTTTACATGATTTGATAGACTTCAACACATGAATCCATCTCCTAATCATCACATGCATCATTGATCTTGGGCTTCACCGGCTTGTAGGTTCATCCTCTTGATGTAACCCTACAAAGTGGTACCTAACCCATACATGTTCCAACACTCAAGGAAAATGGTTAGTCCACAAAATCCATTTGTCATTAATCACTAAAATCACACTTAGGTTAGATTAACTTTCAATCCATCCTAAACCACACAAGGGCTAGGTGGACTTTTAGCCAGCAACTACCGTCTCGCGATATTGTCGAAGAGTAGCTCTTGGTTTGAATATGTCCACTCGCGACGGGCTAGGCCATGAAGGCTCTTCCACTTCCCGAGGGGAAGCCCCTTGGCCCATGCGACTTCTACGGGTATGAGCCCACCGAAGCTAATTCAACCAACACCTCCTCGCCCCCTTCGTCGTCAAACTTTTGGACCTCTTATTCACTGTATTTTATCGATTGCCTCCTCCGCCAGGCTAGGACCTCAACCGGGTCGAAAGGGAAGCAAATATTATCCTTGGGTGATACCTGCCATTCGAGGCCAAGGCAATATGAAAGTTGATCAATGGGTGCTGGAACCGGGCCTGTGAACTCCTCAAATGTGAGGTGCCACCTTGCCCGGACATTGCCCCGGCCAAGGATGCAAAGGCGGGCGAGAAGTGAAAACATGCTACTCCGTCTTCGCCCAAGGGCAAGTAGAAAGCTCACATTGCCAAGGTGTTGGCGGACTGGTCTGACGACGACAGGAGTGACCAGTGTGACGACAGGACTGGTCAACTCCGACAACTCAAAACAAGAGATGTCCGACATGGGGTCTCACATCGGGAATGATGAGGAACAGCCTAAGGCCAAGGAACCAGTCGAGGCACCCGCCAAGCCTGGTCCGGGCCTAGGCAAAGGCCCCATGGGCAAGCTTCCAGGGGCCTTCCACTCGATAGCAGTAACAACAGAGAGGGTCCCTTGGCTCAACTCCTCCTCATCCTCGTCTGATGTGAAAATCGACGAGATGGTCAACGTCGTACCAGAGAGTGCGGCAGTGGAGAGTCCCTGGACGGCTGCCCCCTCCCAAGGCGACTTCCTCGCCCCAGGAGACTTGCAGAGAGGAACTTCCGACCGGCAAGGGGGAAGAGCTCGACCGACGTCCTCCTTTCCTCGTGGTAATCACAAAGGAAACCCCCCCCCCGCTCCAGGCCCTTTGGACACATAGGTGACTTAGTTCTCGTCTACGTCGGCCCCGAAACAGGCTTCCAGGGAGTGAGATTCCCTCGACACCACTCTCCTCCAGCGTCCTTGCCCGCAAATAGCCTTCTCGGGATGGCTCGTGCCGGACCTCCTCGCCGTATCTCCGCTGGAGCTAGAGCTCGTAAGTCACTCGGGCATGCGACTATCAGAGGAAGATGTGGCTGCAAGCTTCGCCGACATGTCAGCCGCGCAAATCAGTGCGACAGCAAGAACCACAACTTTAAAGGTATTATGATGGGCTTTCTCGTCTGCTTCACTCTCTAAGTTTAGATTTTAAACTTTCCATTCTTGTTCAGTGCATGTTCACGGCGAAGAAGTTGTCAATCTTGGAAGCTCGTGTGAATGAGATGGAAGGGAGCTCAGCTGAGGAGCGAGCGCGCACAGTCGACGCCCTCGCTGTCCTCGATGCCAAGGTAAAGAAGACCGCCGATCTTGCTAGCTGCCTCGATGCGCAGGTAGGCGAGGTGGTGAAGCTTAGGGCCGAACTTGCAGTGGAGAAGGATCACCTCCAAGAAAAGGAGAGCAGAGAAGAACTAAGCCGCCGAGAGGGAGAAAGCCGAAGCCGCCGCCGCATTACTGATTGAAGAGCAGGCCAAATCCGCCTCGGCCCTCGAGGAGGTCGACAAGCTTCGAGAAGACCTCGAGATGGTGCGCAATAGGCTCAGACGCTTCGCCAAGCGAGATAGCCAGGTCTTCCAGCAGATTCGCCCCTTGTGCCATGCAGCCAGCCTAGCCGTCGGCGGGATCGGGGTCGAAGCCGGTGGCTTTGACTTTATAGACGTGGAAATGTTGACTGTGGAGGAGATCGAATGGACAAACAAGGTTTGCCGCGCACTCACCTTGCCAACTTCTCCTTTGCGCAGGACAACGCCTGGGCCGCGGTAGAAATTTCGCTCGGATGCACCTATTTGGCAACTCGTATGGAGCCATCCGTCTTCTCGGCCCCGGGCTATGTCGCCCCAAAGACTTCAGAAGTTACTTCCGTCCGTGAGAAGTTCAATAACGAGGCCGACGCCTTCATGACCTCAGTCTGGGGTTCTCACAAAAAGAAGGCATCCAGAAATCCCAAAGGATGTCGGCTGACGGAGGAAGCCCCAAAGTCGCTAAGGGTGCATCAAGCGGAGTCCCTACCGAATCATCTCAACGTCACAAGGTCTAGAGCCGATCGACGTTATTTTTTGTGGTTTTTAACTTTCTTATTTGTTGCGGCGCCGGCGTTATTTTGCCGCCTTTGGCCAACCATGAACCTCGCTCTGCCCTGCGGTCGGGGTTTCTTCATTTGCAGTGTGACGTTACACTTTGACATATGATGCCAGTTATGATGTTAATCGTCTTTTTCGTCGTGCTTGCTTGCAGAACTCGCCTTTGTGATATAGTCACTTACTTGGTGATGCGGGACTCGTCCCCTTGTGGCAATGTCATGCAAACACCGCTCGCTCGGCCTGTAGGCTAAGAGAAGTGGGACCATCATGGTCGACAAGGAGCCTGTGGAACATATCGCCATGGCGACAACATCGGCCAGTGGGGTGGACCGTGTCGCCGTAGAGACGGCATCGGCCAGCGGGAGCGACTTGTTCCTTTTAGCCCTTGCTGCCGATCTAGCCGAGGATGCCGAGACATAGTAACCGAAGATAGGTGTAGACGCTTTGCCTTCGGGACAATCGTGTAACTTGGTGTGGAGGCAAACCCCTCCCCCACCGAAATAAACAGTCACGGTCACTGCAGTTTGATAGCAGTTTGATGTTGTAATCGAATTATTTTCGTCCCTATGGTCTCGACTTGGCTGATTTGTTGTCTCAGATGTTGTCGAGTTGCGATGTCATACTCCTAATGTTTGCAACACACTCAGGGGTCTGAGCGACGCAAAATGCGGCTTTCTATAGATACACCGCTAGGAGAGGGGTGGCAGATGTCGTCGTGGGGACAACGTCAGCCAGCGGGAGCGACTTGTCCCTTTCATTGCCTCCCAAGGCATTGTTGAGGCATGTGTTGTCGTTCTGGGCTGGTCGAGTCACGGCAAGTATGTCGTACTTAGGGGTATGGCTTTGAGCTTCGCTGCTAACTACATCGAGGCACGCGTCGCCACCGTGGGTGGGGCTGAGTCGCAGCGGGTACGTCGTAGTTAGGGATGCGGCTTTGAGCTTTGTTGCCCCTAAGATGAGATCGAGGCACGCGTCGCCACTGAGGACGGGTCGAGTCGCGATGGGTACGTCGTACTTAGGGGCGCGGCTTTGAGCTTTGCTGCCGCCTAAGATGAGATCGAGGCACGCGTCGCCGCTGAGGGCGGGTCGAGTCGCGATGGGTACGTCGTACTTAGGGGCGCGGCTTTGAGCTTCGCTGCCGCCTAAGACGAGATCGAGGCACGCCCTCCACTGACGGCGGGTCGACTCGTGGCGGGTACGTCTTACGTAGTGTCACGGACCCGGGAATTACATATGATTAAGGGAACGAATGGTCGCCAAGGGCCGAGGGACCAGTCGACCTGGTGGCACGGTACCTGCGCCGTACTCACCGAGGCGGAGTGATCCGACACCTGACCAACGCAAGCCGGCCGGAAGCGACTAAACTTCCCAGAACCACATACAATTCCCTGATTCGGTGAAGGTTTAGAGTCGTTCCCGAATTCTACCATGCAGAGCAAGGTTGGAGGAGCACGGCGATTCTACCCACACCCTAACCTAGCTCGGAAGCTAGTGGGTCGCTCGAAAGCCCGATAGAATACGCCCACACCCTGCCTGGCCGGCACAGCATCTCAGCCAGCGGGTCACTCAACCGATTCCTGCTCGACCTAGTAATAAGAGGAACGGCTTTAACTCTTCACGGCATACCCATACACTTCATCTCATTCACGCACGGTGTATGAGCAGCCCCAATAACAACTTGTATATCACAACAAAGCACTACGATACGATAATAATACTAGCTGTCCACCTTGGGAACAAAGATTACATCACTCGGTTATAACCGAAAGTTTTAGTCGAATCCATAAAGTGAAACGAGTAGCAGCGGATGAAATAAACAAGACCCACAGCAGCGTATCACCGCTGTCCAGAACATTCCCACAAGAACCCCATGAGTCGAACACTACCGAGGAAACCACAATTTCAAGTGTTGTCGAAAAAGTCCTCGACCACCGGCTCACCTGCAAGCTCTAGGGATAACCTAGGTGAGTACAAGAGTACTCGCAAGGCTTATTCGTGCTTGATTAAATGTCCTACACATGGATTTACTACAGCAGGAATAAACATGATGCTTCTCAGAGTAACAAGATACAGAATTAAGAACATAGCATTAACAGTGTGGAGGAAAGACAAGGTAGGTAACATGCTAATCAGGTTACATACATATCATAGACAAATCACCACAAGATCCAATCAATGTCAAATCACCACTAGATCCATTTCACCAATTCCAAATCAATTGGGGCAGCCCATATGTCAAATCCAAATTGATCCATTTAACAAATTCCAAATCAATTGGGGCAGCCTATATGTCAAATCCAAATTGATCCATCATATACACATTTTTAATTAATCTCTCGGACCGATACCGACAACTCAACCACTGCAGGTATAGTGAGTGCATAACCGTTTGGAGGTAGCGAGCCTCCAAGGGGCATGGAGACTTACCTCAACTATGCCTCAGTGATGGTTCCCCCTAACGTTCCCGCGGTGATAAGGGATTGTGACACGCTGAAATAAGGTTGGTGTGATGACAAAACTCTACTTACTCCTGGGTCGCCTTCACACTACAATTAACACCAACCGTACCCACTGTGCACGCCCTCGGCTCTCCCAACTCACTTAAACAATTTGGTTGAGAGGGGCCACAAGATGTTCTCAACGTAAGATACATCCTACACATGCTAGTGTGCTCAACCTCGCATATAATATTTTAGGCAAACATCCACACATAAGCACACATGAACAGGGCATACACATAAGTACGGAAGGTAAAAATGCAACAAGCTCTGCTTGCCTTGCTCAGGTTGTTCCTGGTCTTGCGTGGAGTCGTAAGCCGGGTGGTCTCCTTCTTCAGGCTCTTTTATAAACAATACGAAGAACCGAAAAGGAAACGATAAAAGAAAGTATTAAGATTCAGCATGAATGCATGATGACAAAAGCTGGTTATGCATTACCCATGTGACCTAAGAAGGTTAGAAACCCGCTGTAACAAGGGTTTCCTAGTTGAATAAGTTGACGTCGTGTTACAACCCTACGCTATATGCATGTCATTTAATGCGGTTGTTAGCTATAGTGGAGATTACTATATACAGTGAATGGTAATGTTATAAAGTGTTGGTGTTACGAAAGTGTACTGCGATATGATCCTAACGCAACTGAAATCACTAAATTTAGGGTTATATTCACCAAGTTATGAGCTATCGGAAATATCGTATAAAAAGAGGGTGATTTCCTTCAACTCAAGTGGATCTGGTGTTACATTGCAAATTTTGAAGTTTTGTTCCAGCCAAATTGTAGGAAATTTCATAAGCTTTCCAACGATATAAAATTTGCTAAATTTGGATCTACGGTTGAAAAGTTACGACGTTTAGAAGTTTATCGGAAATCTAAACCAAACCCTAACCCTAACTGCGGGAATCAATTTTGCTAAATCTACCCGAGAAACTACCCCCGTTCTCCCACTCATAACTGCACCCACTGACATGCGGGGGCCCTCTGGTCAGTGCTGACCGGTCCAAAGGGTCCAGTCAGCAGCTCAGGTGGTGAGGGCGGCCAACCGGAGGTGGCCACGCGGCCCTCCGCTCCACTCCCCCCCTCTGCCTTGCTGGCTCGGCTGGAGAGAAAGGTTCCACGGCGGAGCAATCGCCGGAGGCTCACTGGAGAAGGCCGGAGCGGCCGCTAGGGCACGGCTAGGCCGGAGGGAAGGGGTGGTAGCACCGGAAGCTCACCCCGAGTCCAAGGCGCGGGTGCGGGGAGGCAGAGGCGGTTGGAGACAAGCCGGCGACGAGCAAGAGCGGCGGCGAGCTTCGGGAGACGTCGGCGAGGTGGTTCCACGCACGAATCTGCGAAGAGGGAATGCGGGCGAGGTTAGGAAGAAGGAGGGCCAGCTCGGGAGCTAGAGGATGGGAGGAGGAGAGGACCGAAACGGGGTCGGGAGCTCACCGGAGTTTCGGCCGGACTCGGGGAAGAACACGGCAATGCTGACGATCTAGGGCACGGATCTGCGAGGCAAGGGAGGAGGAGACGAGGGAGAAGATGGGGATTCTCGAGAAAGAAACAGGAGAAACCAAAGCTCACCGGACGTAGCTGAATTGCTCGTCGGAAAGTTGACCGGAGTTGGAGAAGAACGTGGTGGGCTCTGCGACAAGAACAAGGGGAGCTAGGGTTTCGGGAGCGGGGAAATGAGAGGAGAGGGGAGCGGGGCTGTCGGGATGGCTTTTATAGGGCGGCGGCGGCTCGGACAGCGGTGGTCGGGATGGGGGCACCGCCCACCCCGGCCAGCCAACGGTGGCGACGTGGAGGGGAGGAGATGACAGGCGGGCCCCACGTGGCGGGTGAGAGAGAGGGAGAGGCTGACGAGCTGGGCCCGCGTGGCAGGGAGAGAGGAGGCGCGGGAGGGGCGAGCAGGCCGGCTGGTGGGCCGGCCGAACAGGCCTCGGCCCACTCCCCTTTTGTTTTTCTTTTTGCTTTTTCTTTTTATATAACTACAGAATTGGTATTTGCGTTATTTTATGTGCAAATTTTGCTCCAAAAATTTTGAAATTTTTACAGGAGGTTCAAAATGATTTATAGGACCTACTGTAAAAATTTGAAATGATCTGGAGCTGGTTTGAACTGGTCTCTAGTTCAATTCTCAGGTTTGACCTAATTCGGAGTTTAAACTTCAACTAGGTTTTATGTCCCTCCAAAAAATTTGAAATTTCACATGTGGCTAGAGTATTCAATCTCATGGCTGTTTGAACATTGGGGGAGCTTTTCAACAATAGGAGCATTGTCTGAACCCCTAACCCTAATCCTGCTTCGATAGGGTTTCGAATCCGAACGTCTTCGTCGAGCTGGGGAGGTTTGAAACTTTCGGAAGGGGAACCCTAGAGGGGTAATCCCACTAGGATCCCAATCTTTCCCCACCTATCTTTGCTATAGTCGATTTTGATACTTCAAATAAGTTGATTGGCGTTTGCAACAATATCCCACCGAGGATGAGATATGTACGTATTCTATAAAGTAAAGTTGATATACAACTAAGTTTAGGCAAGGTGTGTGGGTGTGGGTGATGATGACATGTATGCATGTATGCAGGCAAACACTTAGTTTCGTTAAAATTGGGTATTACAAGACCTACCCCCCTTAAAAGAATCTCGCCCCGAGATTCCTACAGTAAAGAAGAGAAGAAGAGGTGTTCAACTTGTAGCAAAACTTTGACGAGGTGCCAAGCTGTCGATAGTGGGAAAGCAGGATCACTTATCGACTTTTACACTAGTTCTGGAAAGAGAAAACCAGATCAGAGTATCATTCTTAGAAATGGCTTCTTCTACGATGTCCCAGCTTTAATAGGCTCTACACTTGGTTGAGAGGAGGGACGATGGTGGAAAGAGTAGGAACAACTAGGAGAGGCTGCAACGATTGCCGGTCTTACAAATTCAGAATTCAAGATTGTTAGTTTGAGTAAAAGGAACTGGTATGAACAAATGATCTTAGCTCAAGTGTGGACAAGCAAGAGAAATGGATGGTCATGATTACTTCAGATTGAAAAGAAAGAATAACGAATGAGAATTGGTTACAGGTGATGGTAATTGCCTTCACTATTTTAAGAAGAAGTCCTTTTAAGAGATCTATTAAGGTGTCCCTTGCTTGAGTACGGATGAGGTTGAGATGTCCTTTACTCGAGGATAGATTAGGTGCTATTCTTGGATAACTATGCTTCCATTAGGTAAAGAAGAAGCAAGGTGATATGGATCCAAGGGTTTGAGGGTATGATCCGGAGAGGGATGAATTCTGGAACTGTCGGGACCGAAGAATAGTCTTGTACTACATATAGTGCCATCAACGGGGAGTTGGCCAGACTCCCTATTGGTGTTCTAGGTGAGCACGAAAGCATTCTAAGGTATCGAGTACATACTTATATACACCGGATTATTCACAGAATAGGTATATATATATGGCATGTACGAGGGCAATTCCAGATCATCCAACATTTTAGAAACTTAAATGATTAAGGTGGAACTGAACATCTTTAAGATCGGTCTGAGGTGGCATTTAATCTTGCTAGCAAGGTTTGTTAGATGAAAATGGTTTGGATGTATTGCCTTGTACAGGTGATAGTTCAAAATTGTCGGGATCAAAGAATAATCCCGTACCGCATGTAGTACCATCAACGAGGAGGTGATCAGGCTCCCTATTGATGTTCTGACATGGGCATGACAGCATTCCATGATACCGGGTGCTTGCGCATCAATTCTGGATAATCTACCATGTACAGATTCACATCCTCGAAATAGAACATGATATTATAAGATTGGTATGGAACTTCTTTCATTCTTGCTAACAAAGAAGAGGGAGGAGGGAGGAGATTGGACCAAGGCTTGGATCCATTTCCATTCAGTTGAAGGCTTTAGCTTGGAGCAGGACTTAAGGGAGCAACTTCAGCTGGAGCATAACTCGCAGTTGTGATATTTGGTTATAGGTCTTCTTCTGCTTTATGTCATGGTACTATCCAATCACCTCAAGAGGATTGAAAACTGGGATAAGATCAATAGTTGAGTCATCGGAATTTCAAGATATTAACTTAAGCTTAGGAGATCGATTTCCTCATCATAAACATGAGAGGTGAGTACTTACGGATTTCCCCAGAGGAGTTATTGGACAACTAAGGTGAGTCTCCAAGAATGTTTCTTAGGAGGAGGAAAGAGGATAACCACGACTGGGAGTAGGAATGAGCTAGGGTTTAAACAATTGGTTAGCTGATTTTGCGTCCATTGGCACTAAAATGGACAAAAGAAGGTTGTATACTAAGGATGCTATATAAGCATGGGAGGAGGGAACTATGGTTGACACCCAATCGACAGGGTTAAGGAAAATCAGACTAGCCAAAGACTATATGGTGCAAGATTGGGGCTTTTAGGTTTTGCACACAAGGTTCGTGGAGAAAATGGTTGGGCGACATAACAATTTGGCGCATTTGGACAGTCCTTCCATTACTAATAGGATACCAATCTTTGCTGATTTTGACCATGGTGAAGGTGGTGAGATAATGCAGCCTTATGCATGTCAGTTCTAGAATCCTTGTATTTACTCTAGGATGGAGGATTGGAGTAAAGGAGGTATGCTCATGGTCACAACGAGAAATGTCATTATACTTAGATCAATTTCTTTAAATAGGTGGAATGCTCCGAGTTAAGAAGGAATACGTAAGAGGAATTGAGTTAATGAAAAGCACACCGACAAGGTTTTTGGGGCGTTCTGAGATCTCTCAATCGAGATGGAGCTAGATGGATCAGGACTAACACATTAGGAGTTGTTGGTTAAATTTGGGGGCCTCTCTATGGCATTATACGAAACTTTGAGATGGAAGTCAATTCTTAACGTATAGTCACGATGGGCATGAATTGCGATAAGATGAGTTAGGTGTGACTTGTGCAATGACATTAGGCGTGTATAGGCAACAGGAATACATGTTTACAAATTGCACAAGGGCTAGGAGTCAACATCTTCCATATGAATAGCACGCGATATCCTTGCATACGACTGAAATTGTCAACACCTTTGAGTAAAATATTTCAGCACAGTATGCAAGAATAATGGGCAGCCATAATGTTCATATGGAAAGGTTTCAATCTCTTAGCCAATTTTTTTAGAAGGGAGAACTTAGTCCATAATACCGAGAAGCAAGTTTGGGCTTGCTGAAGTTTCTGGACAGCACGCACCTTAATTGTGCGAGAGTCCATCAAGAGGGCAAAAGGCGAAGAGAAACCTGCACTTTGAGGTACAGACTTTGAGGATTGAAATAGTGAGAATGTTTCATCCAAAATATGGAGAAAAGGGTCCATAAACTGACTCAATAGATAGATCGGAGAAACAAGGGGAGGACGAGCATATTAGTGTCCTCCAAAGGAAAGAATTTAAGGGTAGACAGAAAGAGAGTGGACAAGGTAGAACTCTCTTGATCGTCAATTTTGGCAGAGATAAGGTGTTAACAAGGTAGAGGAAAAACGGGAGATCATCAACTCTAGGGCTTAGAGTGGGAATTTGAGCTAGCAGAACAACTGTAAGTGGCAAGGATGCAATGCCAATGATGGAACATGGTTATCATGTGCAAACTTGCTGGATATAAGGGAATGGGATGCTCCAGAATCAAAAAGAACGGTGGCGGGAGTTGAGTTAACGGAGAGCGTACCCAACACCACCTCTGGCGCATCCTGTGCTTCTTCGGCTGTGACGTGGTTCATCCTGCCACGACCGGTAGCCTGGGGCTTGTTAGGGGCTGGACCCCTAGCTTGAGAGCCTCTGCATGCTTGCCCTTGCTGCACTTTGGGGGCAAAGAAATTTTCTGAGCGCGGGGAGAAACAACGGTTCGCGAAGTGCCCCATTTTTTCGCAATTGTAGCACTTAACTTTGTTCCAATTCACGGCGGGTCGCGGCTTTCCTTCCTGGGGACGGGGCTGATGTCCTTGCTGCTGAGGACAAGGAGCAAAACTTTGCGCCCTTTGCGGAGGCGATCCAAAGAGCGAGGTGGTGGCGGCTGCCACACACGGGGTTTCTGCGAACTGCTTCCAGCAGATTTGTGCGCCTCTCTCTCGCGCTTGCGGGACTTGTCGAGGGCTAACTCTTTTGCTTCCACTTGGATGGCCTTGTCCACGAGATGCTGAACGTTGCGTGCGAGTTGTTCGAGGATTCTATTCTGGGTCGCTAGCAGGTCCGTGAGGTTGGGTTGCTGGGGAGGAGGTGGCACTTCCTCCTCATCCCGTTCACGGCGACCACGAGCGGCTCCATGTTTTCCAGACGCCATGCTGTTGCAACCAAAGGACAACAGAATGAGACGGCAACACTTGAGAGATGGAAAACTAAAGTATTTCCACAACGGTACAGCGAGGTATTCATGAACATGCCACACCATTTCATACACATTTTCATGGGAAAATGAGGTATAAAACAATGGTAAGAACGATTGACAACAATTTTCAATTGCATTAATACGTTCGACATAGTTCATAAATGGGGCTGCGGTTTAGATCACCTTACGGTGAAATAAACGTTACAAGATGCCAAAAACTGCAGCCTCCAATACCCAAATACATGCCTCCAAAAGATAACTTAACCCCTAGGAATTGGTTCAGCTTACATCACAAAATGAGACCGTCAACTTCATACCAAAAATCTGGGCAGCACTTCTAGGGACTATATGGTGCTCCTTCGTAGCGACGGCGGGTCTCGTAAGCCTCCAAATCAGTGGGGAGAGGAACCAACGAATGAAACAAAGGGATCCTATGTCCATCCAGAGGAACCACAGGGGGAATGCGATGCACGCTGCCCACTGACATTTGCGAACGCAACGCATTGGGTGGAAAACCAATCTCCATTCCGCCCACCGAGGGATAATGGTGCACCCCGAGTAGATGCCCTCCCCAGTCCAGAAGTGAGGGGGTGCGGCAAAGTCCATCCTTTGGTGGTGAGCAAGCTCGAGGGAGATAAGGAGGCGATGACGATACCGCCTCATCTCAAAACCACGGGCACGATACGCCATGTCCAAGGATCGGACGAGACGCCCCAAATGGGCTAGTGCCACGTTGCTCTCCTGGGTGAAATCTTCAGACGGTGCCACGCGCTCCAAGGGAGTACGTGACGGGAAAAAGGAGAAGGGGCCCTCGACGAGGCCCGGAAGCTCATGGCGAAGATGACACATGGCAGAATATGCGGCATCTTGGACTGCAGACTCCAATTCAGCTCCATAACCATTGAAGAAGCACGGCTGATACGGAGGGTCACTCTCACGCGGTTTGATGAACACGTGTGCCCGGTACTCGTACATGCCAAACCTTAGGTCGGCTCTATGCACAAGGTACTCCGGGAGACATGGGAATCCGAGTTCCTGAAGCATGTACAGGAGTACCTCCGGAACCCATCAACATCCAAGGCATGGGTGGCATGCACCAACTGAGGGAATTCCATCTAACAAAACAAGGAATAGGTCAAGGTTAGCCACACAAAGAAAAACAAATGCAATAGAGGAGAAAATTCAGAACTAAGAGTGATGAGGGTAAGGAATAAAAAGCAAACTACTTGCTAATTTTAAACATAGGGTTTAACCTTGTAAATAGTTTTCTCGGCAATGCCAAGTCCTATCTAACGACCACCTGCAATTGGCTTCCTACGGTCAGCTCGGCTCTGATACCAAGCTGTCACGGACCCGGGAATTACATATGATTAGGAGAACGAATGGTCGCCAAGGGCCGAGGGACCAGTCGACCTAGTGGCACGGTACCTGCGCCGTACTCACCGAGGCGGAGTGATCCGACACCTGACCAACGCAAGCCGGCCGGAAGCGACTAAACTTCCTAGAACCACATACAATTCCCTGATCCGGTGAAGGTTTAGAGTCATTCCCGAATTCTACCATGCAAAGCAAGGTCGGAGGAGCACGGCGATTCTACCCACACCCTAACCTAGCTCGGAAGCTAGTGGGTCGCTCGAAAGCCCGGTAGAATACGCCCACACCCTGCCTGGCCGGTACAGCATCTCAGCCAGCGGGTCACTCAACCGATTCCTGCTCGACCTAGTAATAAGAGGAACGGCTTTAACTCTTCACGGCATACCCATATACTTCATCTCATTCACGCACGGTGTATGAGCAGCCCTAATAACAACTTGTATATCACAACAAAGCACTACGATACGATAATAATACTAGCTGTCCACCTTGGGAACAAAGATTACATCACTCGGTTATAACCGAAAGTTTTAGTCGAATCCATAAAGTGAAACGAGTAGCAGCGGATGAAATAAACAAGACCCACAGCGGCGCATCACCGCAATCCAAAACATTCCCACAAAAACCCCATGAGTCGAACACTACCGAGGAAACCACAATTTCAAGCGTCGTCGAAAAAGTCCTCGACCACCGGCTCACCTGCAAGCTCTAGGGATAACCTAGGTGAGTACAAGAGTACTCGCAAGACTTATTCGTGCTTGATTAAATGTCCTACACATGGATTTACTACAGCAGGAATAAACATGATGCTTCTCAGAGTAACAAGATACAGAATTAAGAACATAGCATTAACAGTGTGGAGGAAAGACAAGGTAGGTAACATGCTAATCAGGTTACATACATATCATAGACAAATCACCACAAGATCCAATCAATGTCAAATCACCACCAGATCCATTTCACCAATTCCAAATCAATTGGGGCAGCCCATATGTCAAATCCAAATTGATCCATTTAACAAATTCCAAATCAATTGGGGCAGCCTATATGTCAAATCCAAATTGATCCATCATATACACATTTTTAATTAATCTCTCGGACCGATACCGACAACTCAACCACTGCAGGTATAGTGAGTGCATAACCGTTTGGAGGTAGCGAGCCTCCAAGGGGCATGGAGACTTACCTCAACTATGCCTCAGTGATGGTTCCCGCTAACGTTCCCGCGGTGATAAGGGATTGTGACACGCTGAAATAAGGTTGGTGTGAGGACAAAACTCTACTTACTCCTGGGTCGCCTTCACACTACAATTAACACCAACCGTACCCACTGTGCACGCCCTCGGCTCTCCCAACTCACTTAAACAATTTGGTTGAGAGGGGCCACAAGATGTTCTCAACGTAAGATACATCCTACACATGCTAGTGTGCTCAACCTCGCATATAATATTTTAGGCAAACATCCACACATAAGCACACATGAACAGGACATACACATAAGTACGGAAGGTAAAAATGCAACAAGCTCTGCTTGCCTTGCTCAGGTTGTTCCTGGTCTTGCGTGGAGTCGTAAGCCGGGTGGTCTCCTTCTTCAGGCTCTTTTATAAACAATACGAAGAACCGAAAAGGAAACGATAAAAGAAAGTATTAAGATTCAGCATGAATGCATGATGACAAAAGCTGGTTATGCATTACCCATGTGACCTAAGAAGGTTAGAAACCCGCTGTAACAAGGGTTTCCTAGTTGAATAAGTTGACGTCGTGTTACAACCCTACGCTATATGCATGTCATTTAATGCGGTTGTTAGCTATAGTGGAGATTACTATATACAGTGAATGGTAATGTTATAAAGTGTTGGTGTTACGAAAGTGTACTGTGATATGATCCTAACGCAACTGAAATCACTAAATTTAGGGTTATATTCACCAAGTTATGAGCTATCGGAAATATCGTATAAAAAGAGGGTGATTTCCTTCAACTCAAGTGGATCTGGTGTTACATTGCAAATTTTGAAGTTTTGTTCCAGCCAAATTGTAGGAAATTTCATAAGCTTTCCAACGATATAAAATTTGCTAAATTTGGATCTACGGTTGAAAAGTTACGGCGTTTAGAAGTTTATCGGAAATATAAACCAAACCCTAACCCTAACTACGGGAATCAATTTTGCTAAATCTACCCGAGAAACTACCCCCGTTCTCCCACTCATAACTGCACCCACTGACATGCGGGGGCCCTCTGGTCAGTGCTGACCGGTCCAAAGGGTCCAGTCAGCAGCTCAGGTGGTGAGGGCGGCCAACCGGAGGTGGCCACGCGGCCCTCCGCTCCACTCCCCCTCTCTGCCTTGCTGGCTCGGCCGGAGAGAAAGGCTCCACGGCGGAGCACTCGCCGGAGGCTCCGGAGAAGGCCGGAGCGGCCGCTAGGGCACGGCTAGGCCGGAGGGAAGGGGTGGTAGCACCGGAAGCTCACGCCGAGTCCAAGGCGCGGGTGCGGGGAGGCAGAGGCGGTCGGAGACAAGCCGGCGACGAGCAAGAGCGGCGGCGAGCTTCGGGAGACATTGGCGAGGTGGTTCCAGGCACGGATCTGCGAAGAGGGGATGCGGGCGAGGTTAGGAAGAAGGAGGGCCAGCTCGGGAGCTAGAGGATGGGAGGAGGGGAGGACCGAAACGGGGTCGGGAGCTCACCGGAGTTTCGGCCGGACTCGGGGAAGAACACGGCAATGCTGATGATCTAGGGCACGGATCTGCGAGGCAAGGAAGGAGGAGATGAGGGAGAAGATGGGGATTCTCGGGAAAGAAACCGGAGAAACCAAAGCTCACCGGACGTAGCTGAATTGCTCGTCGGAAAGTTGACCGGAGTTGGAGAAGAACGTGGTGGGCTCTGCGACAAGAACAAGGGGAGCTAGGGTTTCGGGAGCGGGAAAATGAGAGGAGAGGGGAGCGGGGCTGTCGGGATGGCTTTTATAGGGCTGCGGCGGCTCGGACAGCGGTGGTCGGGATGGGGGCACCGCCCACCCCGGCCAGCCAACGGTGGCGACGTGGAGGGGAGGAAATGACAGGCGGGCCCCACGTGGCGGGTGAGAGAGAGGGAGAGGCTGACGAGCCGGGCCCGCGTGGCAGGGAGAGAGGAGGCGCGGGAGGGGCGAGCGGGCCGGCTGGTGGGCCGGCCGAACAGGCCTCGGCCCACTCCCCTTTTGTTTTTCTTTTTGCTTTTTCTTTTTATATAACTACAGAATTGGTATTTGCGTTATTTTATGTGCAAATTTTGCTCGAAAAATTCTGAAATTTTTACAAGAGGTTCAAAATGATTTATAGGACCTACTGTAAAAATTTGAAATGATCTGGAGCTGGTTTGAACTGGTCTCTAGTTCAATTCTCAGGTTTGACCTAATTCAGAGTTTAAACTTCAACTAGGTTTTATGTCCCTCCAAAAAATTTGAAATTTCACATGTGGCTAGAGTATTCAATCTCATGGCTGTTTGAACATTGAGGGAGCTTTTCAACAATAGGAGCATTGTCTGAACCCCTAACCCTAATCCTGCTTCGATAGGGTTTCGAATCCGAACGTCTTCGTCGAGCTGGGGAGGTTTGAAACTTTCGGAAGGGGAACCCTAGAGGGGTAATCCCACTAGGATCCCAATCTTTCCCCACCTATCTTTGCTATAGTCAATTTTGATACTTCAAATAAGTTGATTGGCATTTGCAACAATATCCCACCTGGATGAGATATGTACGTATTCTATAAAGTAAAGTTGATATACAACTAAGTTTAGGCAAGGTGTGTGGGTGTGGGTGATGATGACATGTATGCATGTATGCAGGCAAACACTTAGTTTCGTTAAAATTGGGTATTACACGTAGGGGCGCAGCTTTGAGCTTTGTTGCCGCCTAAGATGAGATCGAGGCATGCATCGCCGCTGAGGGCGGGTCGAGTTGTGGTGGACATATTGCTATCTCGCACCATCTTCGTCACAGGAAAATATTAAACATGCTAAAGCTAACATTTTTTTTTGGGAGAGGAAAAATGTAGCAGCTCACGACGTCATTTGTTGAAGCTTGCATCGCAGATCTCAGACGTAGTACTTTCAGAGATTGTCTAAGCTGTGCTTGAGGGTAACACTGTCAAGGTCTCGTAGGCAAAATGACGACGGACGAGGTGAGCTGACAACTTCGTACGGGCCTTCCCATTTGGAGCATAACTTTCCACTTTCTGGATTTAGCTTCTTCTTGAGCGCCAAGTCACCCACGTTGATGGATCGTGGCTTTACCAACTTGTTGTAGTGTTTGGCAGTCGCTGCTTGATACTGCTCGATGTTGAGAGAAGCCTCATGTCGCACCCCTCCAATCCCCTCAAGCGACGTCATGTGATTGTTGTTGTCTGGCTGTTCGGTGATGCGCAGCGATTCAAACTTGACCTCGGCTGGGGTGACGGCTTCCTCGCCAAACAACAGTTTGAATGGGGTGTGACCTGTTACGCGGCTAACTGATGTACGAGCTGACCACAACATGCTCGGGAGCTTGCCCACCCATTTCCCTGCAGGAAGCCCAAATAGACGAGTTCGAAGGCCTAAAAGAATGATGCCGTTGGCTCTTTCCACTGCCCCATTTGCCTTTGGGTTAGCCACGGAGGCGAAGCATAGCTTGATGTTTTATCCAGAACAAAAGCTTCTAAACATCACCGTGTCAAACTGCGTACCATTGTCGATGGTTAGCTCGCGCATCACACCAAAGCGGCATCTGATGCTATTCCAGATGAACTTCTAAATGGCTACTGAGGTGATCTTGGTGAGAGGCTCAGCTTCCAGCCATTTGGAGAAATAGTCTAGGGTGACGATGATGAACTTCTCCTCGTGACTCGCTGTCTTGAATGGTCTGACTAGGTTGACCCCCAAATGAGCTAGAGGCCATGAGGGCGAGATCGACTGCATTTCGCTCGCTTTCACGGACCCGGAATGGCATATGATTAGGGGAACAAATGGTCGCCAAGGGCTAAAGGACCAGTCGACCTGGGGGCACGGTACCTGCGCCATACTCACCGAGGCGGAGTGATCCGACACCTGACCAACGCAAGCCGGCCGGAAGCGACTAAACTTTCCAGAACCACATACGATTCCTCGATCCGGTGAAGGTTTAGAGTCGTTCCCGGATTCTACCACGCAAAGCAAGGTCGAAGGAGCCCGGCGATTCTACCCACACCCTAACCTAGCTCGGAAGCTAGTGGGTCGCTCAAAAGCCCGGTAGAATACACCCACACCCTGCCTGGCCGGCACAGCATCTCAGCCAGCGGGTCACTCAACCGATTCCTGCTCGACATAGTAAAAAGGGGAACAACCGTAACCCTTCACGACATACCCATATACTTCATATCATACACGCATTGCATATGGGCAGCCCTGATAACAACTTGTATATCACAGCAAAGCACTAAAGGGAGAGATTCCCAGATAATTACAACACGTCCCATACTCGGGACAGTACTTACCTTACATACAACACGACCTAGAGGTTAATAAACATCCAGTAGCCGCAAGGGCAGCAGCGGAAACATCAACTAAAAACACCCGAGATGGTGAGGAACCCATCTCAAACATCCCACAAGATTCCCAAGGAGGTCGAACCCGAAAGAGGTAAACCGAAGCAGCGAAATGTCAACTCCAGGGATGCTCCACTAACCTGCCTAGGATAAACCTAGGTGAGTACAACCACCGTAGTCGCAAGACATTGCTTATTGATTAATGAAAACATGGTATTAATCACATTTGACAGGTGGGAAAGGTTTACAAGTTTAATCAAGTTAAGTTGCGTACAAAAAGTAAGACGAACACCAGCTACCCCATTCTAAGTTCAGATTTCAGCAAACATTAGCAATAACTTAATAACAGCAAGGAAACCATCTTAACCACGGTATAATAATAATGAGGTAACCTCTAAGCATAGATTAGGACAACCACAAGGAGGTAATAGCAACCTTCAAACACACATTCAGCATAGCAATACAAATGTCATCATTTCCAATCCAGTCGGGGGTAGCCCACACCCCAATTAAATCAGTGATCCATCACTACAACAGTTTCAAACAAATAATCTCTTGGACCGTTACCGGCAATCGATCACCCTGAGTGTAAAGAGTGCCTTATCCCTTGGAGGTTGCAAGGCTCCAAGGGTCTTAGTCTTACCTCAACTACACCCCAGCCTCGATGTCGCTAACGTCCACGCGTGACAAGGGGAGTAATCACGATGGAGTGACCTCAGGGTTGGTATCGCGACAATCTTCTTACACCTGGTCGCAACAAGCGTTCCAAATGATACCAACTTTATCCATCGGACACTTTCCCTTCGGCTCTCACATCTCACTTAAGTAAGTTCAAGTGATTAGGGCAACCAAGTTTATTCTCGGCCTTAGCTGCTACATAACACTAGACTAACACATACTAGTACGACATCAAGCACAGATTAAGTAAGCATTCACGCAAGCACCAAGTCATTCCAATTAAGTATGCCAAACATGATTAACACACAATGTAATGATTAATCAACAAGCAATGGAGCTTGCCTGGAAGCAGGGTGACGACGCATAATGTATCCACGAGCGTGTACGAGAAAATCTGAAGTCGCCAAACTTCAATAGGAAGCAAATAACCTCTAGAAAGGAAAAACAAGTCTAAGGAGCTATTTCAAACATTACAAAAATATGCATGTGATGCAACTACGGTGGATTAATATGAAGTGTACAATTACATAGGCGGGTTAGTATTCATTTTAGTTTTTGATTTAGTTTTAGTTGTGTTATAATTTTAATCTTGGATGAACCTAGGATATGGATGCATGCATGGGATATGATATGCATGGTTTGTACTAGAACATACTTGAATGCTGTAACTATGTATTAACTGGAATTAGGGTACCAAACATGGTTATCTTAATTGTTAAGCTAGATTCTCTAATATTCATGTATTTAGAGGTTGTATGCATTTTCTACGAATTCTACAAATTTAATCAACGTTAGCATTTCCTGTCTTCTTCTCAGTAAAGGAGAATAATCTTACATTAAATTAGAATGTATCTACTGCCGTATACTTACTTATTAACCATGAGTATGTCTCAGCATGAGTAGCCAGCATGGGTATAAATGATGGTTCTTAGAGTCAAAAGTGCATGTATTAGAAAAATAAGGATAGTGTTACACTTACTAGCATTCTTATTCATATTTGACTGTTTGTAATATTCAAGTAGTATATTAGTTGTGTTCAACAATTGACCAACTGTTGTCCTAAACGAATGCATATTTAGATAAGGTAGCAGCTGGGTGGTCTAATTGTTAATCTGCATTACTAGCTAGTCTTTTAGCACCTACCAAACAAGGACCCCTATAAGTCATGTTTTTCTCATGTGGCCTGTTTCCAAGGAATCCATGTCCCTACTATACATAAGGGCATCAAATTGTACTAACTAATGATTTAGCCCGTTGGTTTATCGATTAAGTTGGCCACTGACTAGTGAACATTTGGATTATTTCAAAAGATCTAGACTTAGCTAATTGAGCTGATTTATCAAACGTTAACACAACTAGAATATAATATCGGCCGTGCATCAAGCAGATTAATTACTAACTATCGTGTCTTAACAGCGATTAGTGTCCCCATGACAATTAGTTGGTGGGCTTGTCTTATCTACGTTAATTGTTCATCAGGTGTACCTAGTTGTGAACGGAAACATGAAGGCATCAAGGCAATTATTTATAGGAAGCGATTGATTAGTGAACGCCCATTAATTTACTAGCGATGCTAACGATTGAATCAAGTCGTACTATTACAGAACTTTGATTACTCGTTAGGACGGTACATGTGGCAACATATTCGGTAAGTATTAGGACCGACATTACGCTTGCCTAGGATTGGTGAAGTAAATTTTAATTAGATGGGTCAGTGCCTTACTTGCGTTAACTGATTGACTAAGTATTAAAGTTCGAGTATGTTAACTACAAACGTTGGTCACGAATGCGACTGACTTTCATTGGTTTAGCTGACCAGATGAATATTATAATTAACATCTAACGATAATGCATCTAGTCACTATTGGCCTATAGCAATTTATCAGTAACCAAGGAACCGTTCTTCTATTGAATGTGTCAGAGTTTCATCGATTAGCTTCAGCTTAAAACATGCGCACTGAATCGGTCGACCGTTTGCCTGATCAGTGGCGAGTTCGTGAGAATGGCAAGAAGCAAAAGGGGAAGAATTGGAGGTGGCCAAAAGCGAGCAGTGCTCAAGCATGCATCAGCTAGTGTGTTAGTTCATTAATTACAGCTGTTAGGGATGTCTTAACCGAATGCCTCACAAGAAATAATAACCAACAAAAAGGAAAATGGGTTGAGCAGGTGCTCACCCCTGGCGGCAAGGCACACAGTGGAGCAGCCGAGTTGGGGAGGAGGGGCTCCGGCGATGGGGGAGCAAGGGGAGGCAGGAGGTGGCTGGCCGGAGGGAGCTGTCGGCGGTGGCTCGTCGGCCACTGCGGCGGGCGGCGGAGACGGCGACCGTGGCGTGCGACAGGGGCGCGGCAAAGAGGCGAGGCGGCGGTGCGCCATAGAGGCAAGGCGGCGAGCCAGCCGGCGGCGGCAACCCTGCCAAGGGCGGCGCTGGTAGCAGAGGCGGACCGGCGGGGCGGGAAGCGAGCTGAGGAGGCGCGGCGTGGAGTAGAGCTCGGGGGAGCGGTGAGCGGCGGCCTAGGACCGAGCGTGGAGGAGGGCGGCCGGGGGTGGAGATGGAGGTGGCCAGCAGCGCGGCGCTTGGAGGAGGAGGCGTGACCGTCGGAAGCTAGGGCGGAGGGCTGGGCGGAGCACACGGGGAGGAGATGGGGAAACCGGCCGGCGGTGGAAAGGGGGCTCGGGGAAAGGAGCCTCACGGTGCGGTGGGGGAGACCGGCGGCCACGGAGCTCGTCTTGGAGGCGAATGGCACCGGCGGCGACCGAGGTTTGGCGGGGAGAGCTCGGGCGGCGGCGGCCCTCAGGGGTAGC